>CM069133.1:110410529-110828985 GCA_035221665.1 Okamejei kenojei | reverse complement strand
GTCGAGAAATAGTATATGGTCTAGCCTATGGGACAGAAATAATAAATCCCCTTGGCCTGATGGTCTGCATCCCAGTCCTCAGGGAGGTGGCTTCTAGAATAGTGGAGGCTTGGTGATCATTTCCAATATTTCAATAGAATTCCTGATCCCATTCTGAGGATTGGAGATAGCTAAATGTTATCACCATTTTTTCAAGAAAGGACGAGAGAGGAAAACGGGAATTACAAACCAGTTTAGCCTGACTTTGTGTGGGAAAGATGCTGAGTCAATATTTTAAGTGTAATAATGGAGCAATTTGGATAGCAGTAAAAGGATTTTGTCCAAGTCCAACATGGATTTATGAAAGGGAAATCATGCTTTGACTAATCTTCTGGAATCTTTTTGAGGAGAGCCCCCACCTTTGGCGATCGTTTCGCCGAACACCTCCGCGCGTCCCCAAAAACCAACCCACCTCCCGGGGCTCAGCACTTCAACTCGCCCTCCCATTCCGTATCCGACCTCTCGTCCTGGCCTCCTCCAATGGCCAGAGTGAGCACACCGCAAGTTGGAGGATCACACTTCATATTCCGCTTGGGGAGTCTTCATCCTTTGGGCTTGAACATTGAATTTTTCTTCAATTCAGTTAACCCCTGCTGTCTCTCCCCCTCCCACCCACCCCCCCCCCCCCCCCCCCCCTCCCTCAGACCCTCGGGCCCTGGCAATCCCTCTATACTCTAGCTCCCTCCCCACCCTAGTCGCAAAAGCTTCTCATTTTCACACCACAAACACTTACAATGCTTGTTTCCCTTTATCATCGATACTTTTTTGCATATCTTTTCATTCATTTTTCTTTAATCTCTCACATCACCGTCTATATCTCTCGTTTCCCGATCCCTTACCATCTTGAATAAGGGTCTCGACCCAAACGTCGCCTATCTCTTCGCTCCATGAGATGCTCTGCACCCGCTGAGTTTCCTCCAGCTTTTTGTGTAACCTTCAGGTCGTGACCCTACTTCAGAGTGATAGAAACTCCCACCTAAAATGTCGCTCTCCTCTTTCCCTGCACAGGATGCTGCTTACCCACTGAGTGATTTCAACATTGTGTTTGGTACAAGGAGATTCTATTTGTCATAAGGAATAAACTCCAATGTAAAGCAAGCATCTCCTGCGGGTGAGTTAACACACCCTGCCAAAAGTTGATCTACTATGCGAGGCACGTTGCTAATGAACAAGAAAAACTCAGATGTCAAACATTTGTCCTACAAACCATCCAACTTGCCAGCAATACATTAAAAATTATGTTCAAAAAGAACATGGACAGTTCTCCTGCATTCATAAACAATTATCATTTACTCGATTAAGAATTTGTTCATGTTTATTGTGTGTTATTGTTTTTTATTATATAATTATGACGCAGGGTAACAAAGTTTGTTCAGACCGAAAGGTCTGAATTACAATAAAGGATACTTTGACTTTGATTAAACCCTGACGCAATGAATGCCCCACAATCAACACAAAGCATGAATTCAGCCTTTTGTTTTCAGAAACAGCGAACTCTGTTTACTGACCAATTGTTATTGATAGAATTTCAAAATATTTTGAACCTTGCACAAATTGTGCATGCTGCTGCCCTCATTACATCTTGGCACCCACTCCACATACAGCTGTCACCAACAGTGTTAAGTAAAGGACCGAGAGACTGAATTGTCAGAATTTAAATAACTTTTTTCCCAATGTCAAAGACACATGATTCATGAATGCAGTGATTAGAAGTAAAATTCATAGTGACTGAGTTAGAACTAATAAATGAGTTTTATCTCTTCCCAGAGAGTTGCATGGCTGCAAATTACTTTCTGATTTGCGGTTGCAGATGAACATTAGCTTGATAACTGATGAAAGAAAATTTTAATGAAAGATCACAGCGTTCAGGTATAGAAATTTGGATAATAAAGGCAATCGGAAGCAGTCACTGAGGTGGAAGTTAAATGTTGATATGGACTGATTCAGTGAAACAACATGTCCATGTTGCTCTTAACGCCAATTCCCCTTTACTTTAGAATGGTGCAATTGTGTTTGACTGAAGGTCAAGGATTGATTGAGGATTCGAGGATTGATGCTTTACTTGTCATGCCCGCTTGTGTGAAGCATTTGTACCAGCTGGAGCTGCAGTTGTACAATAGCACAACACGTACAAAATGTTAAAGAAAGCCGGGTGAAAGTCAGCCCACAAATATGACCTAATGTTTGGAAGTGTTGCTTATGTAACCTTGCAGCAAATGATAATTATTGGGATCATTCTTTATGGTCTGCTTAGATTAGCTAATTATTATCAGGTGGCAGTGTACATTTGAAAAGTTTGCTTTGCCGTTACCCAAACAGATCAATATACAAAACATAAATACAATGTCAGTCAATACAATAGATTGATCAAAGGGGGAACTACAGAAAGCAGTCCTATATCTCTCCGATGTAGCACATGAGACCATTGACTAAGTCCAATTTCACACCGAATAGAGTAATCAGACGTTGCCCAAGCATTGGAACGACTGTTCCATCAACCGGATAAGGAAAAGCAAGTTTCCGGCTTTGGTGGGTGCGCATTTCAAGTGCTTGTGCCTGCTACCAGAAGGAACAGGGAAAAAAAAAAAAGGAGAAGGAATAACGGTGAGGGACAAATCTTTGAATATGTTGGCTTCTTTTTCAGAGGCAGCGGAAATGTGGATGGAACTAAGTGGTGTGAAAGTCTGGTCTGTGTGATGGACCGCGGGCTCATCTAGCATCTTCTGCAATTCTTACGTCTTGTAGAACTGTTCCCAAGCAAAGCTGGGATGCAACCCAACAGTAAGCTTTCCATGGTGTATCTGTAGATGTTGGTAAGAGTCCTTGGTAGATTGCGGTATTTCCTCAGTCCCTCCTCAGAAAGTAGCGGTATTTATGTGCCACTGGCTGTACATCTATGTAGTAGGTCCATGACAGATCATTGGTAATATTTGTCATCAGGAACTTGAAGTACCGGAAATTGTTTTGGTATTGCATTATTGATTATTGAATATTTATTTGTTGTGTTATTGCGTTAATAGTCTATAAAAAACTGCAGCAAATAAGATTTTTGTTGTTTATGTGTCCTGGTGGCATCTGGCAATTAAACACTAATTCTTAAGATGACCTCATCAAGCAACAACAATGATTAAAAAGATGCAAATTAATTAAACGATTCCTGCAATTAAGATATTGGAGTGAAATAAAAGGGATTAATCTGACAGGGAATTGTCTGCATAGAAAATATCACAGATCAATGTATTCCAGCTGTCCAGGATGAAGTGAAAATGCTGATTTTAATATTTTGTACTGTGCTTGATTGGGGATCAAAGAAGTAAGCAAAGACAGTCAGATTGGGAGTAGACGAGGAATAAAAGCAATGAGCACACAGATACATTAAGGACAGCATCTGAACTGATCAATGTTTGGTGTCCTCCAATCAGGAGTCAGAAGTGAGTGTATAACAAATGAACCAGGATTTGAAGGGCAATGGGCTCTCCAAAAGAAAGGAAATGATTGGAGATTGGTATATTGTAGCTTTATTAAATTAAAAAAACTGAAAATGATAGAAATTGTCTGGCAGAGGTTAGATTAAACAACGAAGCGTCTAGCCATTGTTGAGAGAATGGTGAGAAAGCAAACGTGAGATGCAAATCAGTTGAAACCAAATTAGACCATTTCAAGAATCTCCACTGTTTATTACCAATGTTTTTGTTAACATTTTTTCTGCAGTGGAAGTAATCGTTCACAGTCCTCTGCAATATTTTTAATCCTAATTATTTTATTCCGCAAAAATATTGTGTGTTAGAATTCGTATCTGAAATTGTCTGCAGTGACAAGTTGGTTAATAAATTCGTTGATTAGTCTTGAACAATTTCTTTACTTCGAATGGGATAAGGCACAGCTGTGTAAAATCACCGCCTGTAGAAAACTCACTCTTCCCACATTTCTCATATCAGATCTGGCATCACAGCAGTAATGCTCACTGAAATTATTTTTTTAAATATGTGTATTGGTGGAAAGGATACAAACCTCGTCAGTGATCACACACATGCCAGTATGCAGCGCCATTATGTATGGTGATCAGAACAGACACAATGGCTGTAACTTCCCCCTTCAGAGCAAAGGGGACAGCCATACTACCAGCAAGGCCAGCTAACATCCTTCTTTGGGTATTTCTTGAATTATCCCAAAAAAAAAAGAAGGTACTGAAAGCAGTTTTACTCACTAATCCATCCGAAGGAGCTAATAGTGAAAGTCTTTATGTTCAATACTAAATACTGGTGTAGAATTGGAGTATTTAACTGGATCTAAATTCTTGCAAGTTGCATTTTTAATGTGTTTAAATACCATTCCTTTTGTGTGATTAGAATAGGCAGGCTTTACACCAAGGTCAGGTCGAGGGGAGTACCCCCCCCCCACCACTGGTACCAATGTAATCCCGCGCTACCTGCTCCATGGTCAATATCCGACTAAACCGTCCTCCCCCACCTGGTTTTGCCAGGTGAGCAGGGTCTGTGAAGCCCCAGCACGACCAAAAGCAAGACCTGTCAAAAGGGCGATGATCGTCTAGCAAGCCACTGCCATCCACACATCAGTAGAATTTACAATCCTTGTTGTACATAGCATTGTAAGGAATGATTATAAAGCACACCACAAAATCCTATACTCCAGCGGCGGAAGTCCACAAGAACTGGAGGACAGAGATGTGTGGTCGTCCGTCCACCTTCCTGCGAAAAAAAACCAACACCACACCGCTAAAGTTTTTCAACGATGATGAATGAATGAATTATGTAGTCAAATGACACTTCATGCCAAAGTTCTGTGCAAACCACATTATCTCAGAAATTTACAAGAATCATTCGTGATTATTCTATTTAACTTCAATCACACTTTTTGTAAGAAAAATTGAACTGAGTCAATGCATCTTTTAAAACCCTAAAATTTCAAATGTGTTTGGGACATATTCAATAAATAATATTTTGCTTGGTAGCTCTATCTTTCCTATTGCTTTAGGTAAATAGGCAAGCCTGGTTGTAAGGTTAAAACAGTATAAGACAGATCAAGATCTACATTTTGCACAATCATGATGAGCTCTCAAATGGAGGATGTTAAAATACCAGAAGGGCTTTTCATGAATTACAAATTAAATTTTTGCACAACTTGGGATTAAAGGAAATAGTTATAAACGGGTGTCAGACCAGACTGCAAAAAAAGTGGCAAATTCTAGCTTCTGTTTTCAAATGGCACAGTCTAATTGCTTCATGCAGTGACTGCAATTAAGAAACCAGGCAAAACCTATTCATGCCTTAGACTATATCAAGGGACAATGTTGCAACAGCTGTGAGGATAAGAGATTTATTTTAAAACATGACATTTTTCCAATATGGGCATAATTCCAAGGCTCCGAAGCCGCAGAACGAAGCCCACAAACAATGGGGTGGGCATGTTTTTCTTCTTCCTTCAAAGTCCCCTGATGTTAAAAAGTGTGTTTGGTCAGAAACCCGTCAGTCCATGTGAATGAAACACTGAAATCAATAATGTGTGAAAAATTGGGGCTAGAAAAAAACCCCATGCCACCCACCGCACAGTGCTTTTCCATTTGCCTAGTTCTCTAATTGTCAGTGACTTGGATTTTTGTGTGGGCTGTGGAATGTAACTGTGTGAAAGATGGTAATCCAATGCTTAGCACAAAGGAAGAGGGACAAGGGCATAAATTCGGTCCTACGGTTACACAATATCACTATGTAGAAATGGAATACAAGGAGTGGAAACAAAAAAATACCAAATAGCAACTGTCAACACAGCGAGATGCATACACGATGATGCATACAGTGCAATAAGCCTCCATTTGTTTAGTTTTTAATTGTCACATGTACCGATGTACCAATAAAGGCTATTGTTCATGATAACCAGTTAGCGAAAGACAATAATTGATTACAATCAAGCCATTCACAGTGTACAGATGCATGATAAAGGAATAAACTGTATAACTAAAAAAAAAATAAAAGCCAGTAAAATCCAATCAAAGATAGTCCGATGGCTCCAATGAGATAGATTGTAGTTCAGGACAGCTCTCTAGTTGTGATAGTTGCCTGATAAATGCTGAAGAAACTGATCCATAAAATCGGAGGTTAGTTTTACACACTTTGTTTATAACTTATACCTATTTCCCCAATGGAGAAGAGGGAGTGGCTCTCCAGGGTGGCGACTGATCCTTGAAATATGCTGTGGCCTTGCCGAGCAGCGTGAGGTAAAAATGTAGTCAATTGGAAGGAAGATGTTTGCTGATGGTTTGGGATGCGTCACAATTGTGCCTGCCAATTTTCTAGGCAGCCCTTGATGGTGCTGTTCCCAAATCCATGCTGAGCTGCATCCTATAAAATGCTTTCTACGGGGCATCTGTAGATGCTGTCCCGATGCGTAGATCTCAATACTGATTAAGAAATCAGTGATAAACATTCCGTTGATATGACATCTGATTTGGTCTATTAATGCTAGGATGTGTGCCTTCCGAGGTGCCTCGCAAGTTTGGCGAAGCCCACGGCTGAAGGAGCCTGGTCCTGCGGGCCCACGGCTGGGGCCGGGTCGGCACCACGGAGGTGTCCAGAGAGGACCTAGGGCAGCGTTATTGGAGAGTAAGTGCGGCGGTCGATGATGGTACCCACCGCGGACGAGACTGACACAGGAAGTGAGAAATGCTGCTGCCGAGCGAAAGAACAAAGGAGCGACGGCAATGGGTAATGGAAGAACAATGGGCAATGGAGGAGCCGTTGTGGGGAGACTGTCATGAGTAAGGGGAGAAGTAACAAAGAGGACATGGGCGTGGGGGGTGGGCAAATGTACATTTTATGGGCGACTATTTGCCATACCTTTAGGTATCAAGACAAGAAGTTCCACTGTGACTTGTCACTTGGACAATAAAATATTCATTCCAATTCAAGATATAACTCAAACTACCTTCTATTGAGGCAGGTTAAAATGAGTACCTCTCACCTTTGTAATAAATAACTCTCCTTGTTATGGGAGAGCTGACTGCTGGATTTTCAATGGTGAGACAGCTTGCCAGAAAGTGATACTGGGCTTTGTAGTTTTTACAGCAATTGTTCATGGGCATTACAGCTTGATATTCCTTGGATTGAAGGCTCTCGTTTGAAAGGAACATTGGAGTTTGGTCAGTGAGAAGAACCAGGTGCATTCCGCTCTGGAGTAATAGTTAACCTCCAAGGCAATAGCCCGTTCTTCAAGTCTGAAGAAAAGGTCACGACTGAATCATCACCTATTCCCTTTTTCTCCATAAGATGCTGCCTGACCCGCGAGCTACTCCAGCCTTTTGTATTTTATCATTGGTGTAAAATCAGCATCTGCAGTATCCTTTCCTCACACCATCAGGATTGTCGGGGGTAGACAAAAAAAGAAGGGTCTCAACCCAAAAAATCGCTAATTCCTTCTCTCCAAGATGCTGCCTCACTCGCTGAGTTTTTCCTCCAGCATTTTTTTGACTACCTTCGATTTTTCCCAGCATCGGGCAGTTATCTTTCTTAAGCAACAGGTAGGCTGGAGGTCCAACAAAGTTAGTCAAGGATAAAGAGGGGATTACTTGGGACAGAGAGGAAAAGTATACAGCAAATATAGGATAATGGTCCCTCTACAAAGGCAATGGTTATGATCAGTGTGGTGGTTGCAATACAATCAGCACCATCACCAAGATGGATTTTGAGAACTGGAAAGGTATATAAAGCTTGGCTATAAAATGAGTTTGGCAGCTGTACACCAAAGCCCCCCCTGGGGAGCAGATAATCAAAAGTTACATCAATGTATGCAAAGATTGGATCTAAACAAAAGATCTAGTTGAAAAGGATGTGTGAAATCACATGAGTGGAGTACGATAATCCCCCAGAAGAGGGTTTGGAATGTAAGCAAGCAAATATTAGCATGGAATAGACCCTTCTATGAATTAAAAGTAAGTATTAAGATTAATTCTTCAGAACTCACAAATTTGGTATAGAAGGGAACTCAGACACAGGTTTTAAACTGAAGATAGACACATAAAAGCTGGAGTAATCAGCAAACAGCTGCATCCTGGAGAGAAGGATCTCGGATCTTAATTCCAACCTATTCCTTCTCTCCAAAAATGCTGCTGCCTGTCCCCACTGAGTTACCTCCCAGCGTTTTTGTGTCCATCACAAGATTTGTATTTTGTAGACTGTTCATATATTTGCAAAACAAAGCAAGATCTGGCCTGAAGTGTCAGACCAGGGTAAGGTGACAGAGTGAAGGGTCACTTAGGTATGAGTGGCGGGAGCCAAAAGCATCAATTGGATGGTGATTCAACTTTTTCTTTGTAAAGAAAATCTGTTCTGAATATTCATTATTGTCAATAGCAACAGTTTCTGAAGAAGCCCTTATCTACTTGGAGAGAATTTTCAGAACAACAGCCTTAAAAGAATCACATTTAATTTTGAAAGGTAAAAAGTTCAACGAGGTGCTGTAATGAGGTAAATTCAATTTGAAACTGCATGCAGTATTTCAAGTGCAAGTCGCTACACTAACAGCTTTTACAGCTATAATGTAACATCTCCAATTATTGAAGGCCAGTTTTCCTGATCGAATAAGGCAAGCCTGGCCAATGCCTTCTCACCACCATGTCTATCCGTGATGCCTCTTTTCCAGGGATTAGGCCTGTACTCCTTGGTCTCTCTGTTCTTCAAAAGCCTTCCCCGATTTATTATGTATTAATATTAGAATTCCCCTAAAATGTAAAACACGTCTAGGGGCTGTGCAGGGAGGTAAGTCCAGCAGGGGCCATTTCTTTGGGGGCTCACTCTCCCAGATGATCTCCGATCCATTGGTCCAGACAACAATTCACTGTCCACAAGCCCATTACTTAATCTACTTTCAAGAGGGGACCCGCTGACAGGCTTTCTCACTTCCAATTTCAATGACCTAGTTGCCCAACCTTCAGATTATCCACTCTCTATTGTGGATTTGGCTAGAACACCTCCAACTCATGGTACAATCCCAAATTGATCCAAATAAAGATTCTCCCAACTGAGACACCCGAGCCCAAGTCCCCTCAGTACTAAAGTAATCAAGTGCTTTGGTCAAAAGTTACATTTATCAGTGTGCATCTTTTTCATTTTCATTTTTCATCTGCAGTAATACAATACCCCTCAGCGCACCACTTGGATATCAGTATGATGTTTTTGAATGATGGTAAAGCTCAAATTCAGTGTTTTTCTTTGAGAGTTTGGTGCTGCCCAACTGACCCATAGTGGTAATGTGGGATACTCCCATATTCGGCAGCAATTAAGTAATTCAGTTTTTGCAAGCTGGTGGTATGAAGGTGGCCACTTGAACCGTTTTATTGGAAGATGGTCCAAGTATCCAAAACCTAAAAAAAAAAACAAAAACCCTCCCCCCCCCCCCAAAAAATGTTCTGTGTTTTCAGAAGAGGGGAGAATTTTTTTTTTTTAATGATGACCCAAATTGCAAAAAAAGCCCAAGGAAAATGTCGACAATGAATTGGGTGAAATGTTCCTAAAAATAATTACTCTCAAAGTCCCACAAGCCAAATATTTCATCAGAAATAGATTTTGCTTTGACCCAGCTTAGGTATCTGAGTCCCTTCCCCAAAATAAGGTCTTTCAATCAATCTTCTTTCAAATTCTTCAACTATCCAAAAAAGCTACAATACTTGTACACTATAGTTTGAACATACCCATGGTACAACTTTGATTTTTTATTGATTTAAAAATAAAAATCAGATTTATAAACAGATGCTTGGACAATGCCTTATTTAGTAGTCTCTTTTCTGCTCATATTGTGATGCCATTCGGTCTAGATGATGAACACGTACATTTAAATATTAATTAATCTAAACATAATGAGATCTCACCACACAAAGCAAGCATTGTTTAGTTGTGTCATTCTAATAGTTACGTGTCCAATTTATGGCAAGCATTCTTAATTCTTTCCAGTTGACTCAAAAAGCCAAGCATGCAATAACAGTAAATTGATACAAAGCAAGTTCAAACCATGAAGTGCTTTTCAGCTTTTTAAGAATGGTACATCAAGTAAAATGGCAAGAGGTAAAGGTCAAGTGTAAACGAAAGAGCTGTTTGACTAATCTTCTGAAATGTTCCTCTAGGGAAATCATTTGGGATCCTGGCAAAAAAAGGGTGCACCAAAAAAATATTCCATTTGTCTCTTATAAATCAGAGAACAGGAGAATTAAATGGAAACAAGAAAATGGCAGAACAGTTAAACGAGTACTTTGGTCCTGTCTTCACTAAGGAAGACAAACCAAACAATCTCCCAGAAAATACTAGTGGCCCCCCAGGATCTAATGGGTGGGGGCAAACTGAGGGAATCCACATTAGTCCAGTAAATAGTGTTTTTGGGTAAAATTGTTGGGACTGGAGGCCAGATAAAAGTCCCCAGGATCCCTGATGGTCTGCATCCCAGAGTAATCAGAAGGTGGCCCTAAGAAAATTTGGTTTGATGCATTTTCCAAGTGTTCTCTCGACTGCAATCCGTTTTTTCTGTTTGGACTGAGGGATCAAAGTAACTCCACTTTTTTTAAAGAAAAGGAGGGAGAGGAGAAAATGGGAATTATATGCCAGTTACCTTACATCGTAGTGGGGAAGATGCTTGAGTCGATTGTTAAAGAGTTTTCTTAGCAGCGTATTTGAAAGCATTGAGAGGAAACGGTCAAAGTCAGCAATGGATTTATGAAGGGGAAAATCAGCTTTGACTAATCTTCTGGAATTTCTAGGATGTAAACAATTAGAATGGATAAGGGAGAGCCAGATGATGTGGTGAATTCTGGACTTTCAAAAAGCCTTTGACAAGTTCCCGCAACACAAAGATTAGTGTGCAAAAATTAGAGCACATGGTATTGGGGGTAGGGAATGACATGGGAGAGAACTGGGTTTGCGACAAAACAAAAAGTAGGAAATTAACGTCCTTTTCAGAATGGCAGCAAGAGAAGTGGGGTGCGCAAAGCTCGGTGCTGGTACGCCATTATTTACAAAATATATTAACGCTTTAGATGAAGGGTAATTAAAATGTGATAGTCCCAGTTGCAGCAGACCACAAAGCTGGGTGGGCAGTGTGACTGCAATGAGGATGCTATGAGCTGCAGTTGACTTGGATAGGCTGGTGAGTGGGGCCCCAGATGCATGGCAGATGCAGTAATGTGGATACATGTGAGGTTATCCACCTTTGATGGCAAGAACAGGAAGGCAAGATTATATCTGAATGGTGTCAGATTAGGAGAAGGGGAGGTCAACAAGACCTGGGTGGTTGCTGTAACTTCAGTCACGAAGTAAGCATGGCATGTAAGCAGGGCAGTTGAAAAGAAATCCCTAATGGCATGTTGGCCCTTCATTGGCGAGAGGATTTGAGTTTAGAACAAAAAGGTCCTACTTCATTGTACAGGCTCTGTGTGAACTGCACCTGGAGTAATTGTGTGCAGATTTGGTCCCCTAAATTTGTGGAAGGACTTTAAGCTTACATAGAAACATAGAAAATAGGTGCAGGAAGGAGGCTATCGGCTCTTCGAGCCAGCACGCCATTCAGTGTGATCTTGGCTGATCGTCCCCTAATCAATAATATAACCTGTGCCTGCCCTTTCTCCCCATATCCCGTGACTCCACAAGCCCATAAAGCTCCTATCTAACTCCTCTCTTAAAAATCCATCCATGATTTGCCTCCACCTGCCCTCTGTGGCATGGAATTCCATAAAAATTACACAACACCACTGAGTGAAAAATTTTTTCTCACCTCGTCCTAAATGACCACCCCCTTATTCCATAAGACTGTGGCCCCTGTTCTAGAACTCCCCAACATGGAACATTTTCCTGCATCTAGCTTTGTCCAGTCCTTTTATTTAAAAATTTTTTACTTCAGAGTCACATAGTGAACTACGTGAACCCCGAACAGCCGTTGTGCGCCTGACTTTCAGACGCCACATTGTTGCAGTCGGCCGGTTGGAGCAGCACGCTCCTCCCAAGCGATAAGTTTAAAAACTCGAGGTTAATTTTTTAAACTTTTTTGGTGGGTGAGTTCATTTTCTGTGACGGTTGGAGAGGATACAATCTCTCTTTTGGAAATTTGCAGAAAGTTGAAAAAGGTGGCAGCGAGGTGCTCCGGAGGAGGAAAGTGTTAGACAGACCAGGAGAGAGTTGTTTTGGGTGGAGGCCCGGATGTGCACCGGGTCCCGAGGGCCGCTATATGGCCAGAGAGTGCGGACACCACGGCGGTAGGAGCATGTTAGGCTTGCCAAGTAAGGGCGGAAAGCCACTGGAAGGCAGTTGTGGCCCGTTGACCCAGACTCCGAGCCTGGAGGTGTATACCCTTCTACAGGAGAAGCCGTTTGCTCATGGCTCCCCAGGTCGAAGATTCTATAGCAAAGAAATCGCGACAGGGACCACTCTCCGTGAGGAGGAGTGGTGCCCAAGCCAGGCTATGGGAGAGGCTGTGCTTAGCAGCACCTTTACCAGGGCTGCAGGAATATTTCTGCCTGTGAGGAGGATGTTCCAACGGTGCAGGTATATGTTTTTTTCGCATGACACGCATCACGTGGTGGGGGAGCAGCAGAAGGGATTCAGTTGGAGGTCATGCCAAAGATTGCTGAAAAATTTGATACTGCCTAGAGGAGGCAGAGGAAGCTGATTGGTGATCGATTTGGCGTTACAGCAATTCAGTTATAATGCTCCCCAGCCAGTTACGGCAGTTGTCATGGATGAGGCGGCCAAGAATATGAAGCTCCTATTAGTTTATGATCACTCCTGAAAGACCTGTGGTTAATCATCAGATTATGCTTATGTGAAAATAATGATACAGGGAAATATGTTTGAAACCCATCAGGATGGCACTGGGACTGGTTTGTAGTGCATTCTTTGAATTCAATCACACAGAAGTGCCGCTATAAGGCCGGTGATTAATCCTAATCTGCGGCTTTGTAGCAAACGCGCCCCAGTGTAACCGCCACAAAAATTCGTTGTTTGGAGGTGATCTGTTAAAACGAGTTTAAATAATGTCCATGAGGATGCTAAAAACTACTGGGTCTCATGAAGCCAGCTGGCAACAAGGGAATAGGTTTTATCCTTATTCAAAGAGGCACCATTCGATGCAGGGAAAGGAACCCGCCATACAGGTCTACAATACTGGAAGGCAGGCTCGCCACCGTGTGAAGGGGAAGGCCGCGGACAACAAGGTCGCATGGACATATGCAGGAAGGAATATGCCTGTGTGAGAGAATGAATTAATAATGTTTGCTGTTGAAATTGGGGGACGGTTCAAATTGTTCTCAAACAAAGGCAGGAGTAACATCAGATTTGTTTATACTAACAGATAAGTGAAGAGGTGAAAATTGAATTGTACTCTAATGAAAGACCATCTAATCAACTGTTCCAATCAGAAACTTATATATTTACAGATGAAGAAAATGTGCTCATACAATAGAAATTAATTCATTACACAAGATAGGAGTAATTGAGACTACAGTCTATCAAAGTTGTCATTTGTGTCAAGTATTTTTCCAAGGTCTAAAAAGACTGGCCGATGTAGAATCATATCCGGGATTTTAACGAGTTTGAACAAAGTTGTTTTGTTATAGGCATTTCAAAATGGAAACTTGGCCAAAACATCTCTAGTCTTTCCGTACGACAGTGTTATAATGGCAAGTCCTGATTTAAAGGATGCACGAGTTACCCAGTGTCATTCATGGTGATGATAGGAGATATTTGAACTTTAATTTGGATGACTCAGTTGTGGCAATTAAGGCACGGCCTAATGGATTACACTTCACTCCTAGACTATTTTACTAAATTGGTAAACCTGTGTTAGGCATACTCAATCTCAGGGGCAATGGTAATGGCCTATTTTAGATGATATTCTGATGGTTTGGAAAAGACTCATGCTGAAGCCAGTCATCGATAGTTTTCCAGGTTGTGAAATTCACTTTTGAACAATTAGGGTTTGTCATTCCTCCAATAATTCCAAATTATCACCAGTTCAACATCATGAATATTTGGGATTTACCATTAATTTTCAAATCACATGTTGGTAACTTACCTTGGGATAAATTGCAACAGTTATTGAGGACTGTCGTTTAATTCCTTGAGAACATTGCCGTCAATTAGACACGTACCAGTTGATTGGTAAATTGGGGCCTTCTTTTTCCCAGCTGTGGCAAGATGGTCCTCTGCCCACTTATCACCAATTACAATGATCAAAGAACAGGCAACTGAGAATATCAAATGGGCCATTTTGACAGGCCCTTGCATTGTCAGTTGGGGGACAATTTCTGAAAACATACAATGGATAGTAAATGCTTCAAAAAGCGTTAGGCGAAGATTTGGTGGAACCACCGTCCATGATATTCCGACTGCATGTAAGTGCACTAGTTGGGTGCAACAGATAAGTCTTCCAGCTGTGGAGGCAAGATGAAGCTGATAGAAGCATCCCTTCTCCGAAATAAAGAGGGATCAATTATTTAAGAGTTGTTGGAACCTGAGTATGGCTTTAAAGCTTATTGTTCGACCAGGAAGGACTTGAATGTGCAGGTTCGATGTGACAACACCTAGCAGTGGCACTGTAAACCACTGGTGGAGTACAATCACAGTCTTGTGATAGCCTGTTAAACCCAGATTTGGAAGCTGGTGCATTGGACAAAAATATCTGGCTTTCACAATTTATTTGCCGGTACGATTCAACACTTGCTGACCCTGCGCTAGGTCAGTCCAGTTCAATAACATAAGAATGGAGGTTAAATCAGATGTATCTTAATCAAGTGATTTTTCAGTATGTAATGCCAGATATTGACTTGTTTGCATCTGGAGTAAATCATCAGTTGCCCAGATATGTTTCATGGGAACCAGATCCTGTGCCGGCAAGCGGGAGGATGCTTTCTTTCTCGCTGCAGTATGGGGGAATGGTTTTGTGTATGCCATTTCCTCCATTCTGTCTCATCGCAATGTTGTGCAAATAGTTTCCAGGACTCTGCTTACGAACTCAGACTCCGGTGCGCTATGGAGTTATGGAAATCCGCGCCATTCAACTCGCGAAAATTGTTTTAAAAAACGGGGGTAAAAGGGTTATCTGAAGCTACTCACCAGACGGAGAATGGGTGGGGAACCGGCTCCGTAGCGTTAAAACAGGTGCGTGACGACATCAGCGCGCGACTTACTGAGATTCCCATCACTCCCCCCCCCCCCCCCCCCCCACAAGGGAAAAAGCCTGTGAAAAGGAATAGGCCTCCACTGAGCCATCGGCTCGAGTTTCAGGCCTCCCCAGGAAGCTTTTTAAAGTGGACGACCTCACAAAAAATTATATATGGGTGTGCTGAAACAAAATGCATTAAGGATAGAAAAAAGAATATAAAAAGAAATCTAAAGACTTGTAAGACAGCTGATATTTTGGTGTAATCATGAAATTTGAAAGAAGAGTCCAAAAAGGAGTCTTATAGCCACTGATAAGACTATGATGGACGAATGGAAAGATCAAGCGGGTACTGATTTGCAACAACAGTTGGATGATGATAAACCGAAAACTGGTGAGATAGGAGGGCTGCTGGATACCCAGTGTAGAACCTATGATAACTTCACTTAAACCACCAAAATGACGCAATAAAAAACTGACTGAATCAGCCGAGAACGGCTTCTGACTTGCCGAGAACAAGCGTTTATCAGAATTATCTATCACAAAATAACTGAGAAATGCATTTGACTTGGAGGGTCTCCCAAAGGCGTCAGAATCCGGCGTATTGTGGGGTTTGAGTGAAGGCTGAGAGGGAAACATCAAGACCCTCGGAAAATTTGTCTTGCAAAAAACTCCCTAAAAGATATTCTGGAACTTGGACCAGAACCTCTGCTGTGGCCGAGCACACAGGCATTGAGACGTACCCCTGGAGGGATGCTCCCCCCAATCAGATGATTGTGAGGTGGTTTAACACGATCATGTTTTTGAACATATGCGATAAGAAGAATAATACGATAAGAAATATCTCAATATGAGGCGAGGAAAACATCAGTATTTTTAGACAGTTACCTCTTCAGAAGTGGCCAAAAGAAGGAATCTTTAATTACAGAAACAGAGTACCTGAGGAAAATAAAAGAACATGAGATATGGCTGATGTAAACCCCGGCAACATAAAGGGTAACTTATGATAACAAGGACATCCCACTTTCACCAAACAAACAGAAGCTCTTGAATTCGCTCGAAACATCAGAAGAAAAACTGGAAGAGAAGCGAGAGATAGATGAAAAGATGAAGGACACTGAATATATTGACACTTACCTGATGATAGACTGCCCACATCCACAGAAAAAGGATGAGGATTCTCATCACTGAGGAGGCATCCACAGGGAAGAAGGCAGGACCAGATGGACATGGACGTCTAATCTTGGTGGTCAAGGAGGGATGATGGATTATAATAAATATGAGTTGTTTATAACTACCCTCTCCAGCAAAAACGTAGTTAGCTCTCCTAACCTAGATGCTTACAGGTGACACCAACTATTAATTTGATATTAGGTAGTATTATTAATTATTAAGTATATAAATTGAATACCCCCACCCTCTCGACATATATACCCGTTAAAGGCAAAAACGGAGCTGGAATTTATTAACATTTTTTTTTTCCAACGGAAGTCCGTAGAATTAGTACCACGCTAAGTGTGCTTACCCAATACTACCTGCACTTAACTAAGTTGTAGTCCACTTTTTTTTCCCCTTACACTTTATTAACATCACTTACTTTACTCACAATTTTATGTTTAGATTATTTTATTTCATATCAATTATCATACTATATGGATTTAAGTATGAATTGTATTATATAGTTAGTTCGAGGAGACGCAGTGTGTAGACCAAGGTTCACAGATAATAACATTTACATCCATCGATCTGATTGTTTGGGTAAGGATTGGGTTAAGATGAGGCCCCCCTTTGGAACATCTACTCCAGTTATAAAATCATCTTACTAATAAAATTATGACATAAACACTAGGATTAGGGTGATGGAATCACCTTCTGTGGTTGGAATGTTAAGGGAATAACAAACAATTAACGAGGTACGGTATTTAGGCTCAATTAAATAGATTGAAACTCTGATATATTTTTCGTCCCTCTCAAGAGACGCCTTTAAAAAAGCACGCGCGGTATAGATTAATAGCAACATGATTTCCAAAGTCATATCACTCTCCATTGATTTACTCAAGAAGTCTAGAGGTATAGCAAATAATTATTCGTAAAGGTATACCTTTTAAACAAAGCTCAATAATGGAAGATGTTGAGTAGAACTTTAAATAATAAGTAACAGGTGAATTATATTCTAAAAAAGTAATCCTTATGAATATATAATTTTGAGCTAAGTCCATTATTCTTCAAGAAAAATTTTAAACAATTATCCCTACATCCACTCAACATAAATCTAATAACTTGGAGGTGATTTTAATTGTATTCTTGATAATTATTTAGATAGAAGTGGTTTTCCTTTTCATTGATGATCTAAGTCAAGTACACTTATAAATTATTTTATTAACACAGCAAACGTTAAGGATATCTGGAGAACAGATACACCCATCTGGTCGAGAATATTCAATTCTTTTCCGCTGTGTTTGGAACCTACTCAGGGATAGACTATTTTTTAATAGATTCAAAACTAATCCCATTTACATATGACTCAAAATATCATAATATTATTATTTTGGATCACGCTCCATTAACATTTAAGATAAAATTAAAAGACATAAATATTAAAACCTCTAACTGGAGACTAAACCCCCAAATATTAAATGAGCGGGCTTGTTATGATTACTTGGTAAAACAGATTAAATTTTTTTTTGAAACTAATGACAAACCTGGAATTTCACCATCACTGCTTTGGGATACATTTAAAGCATTTATGCGTGGTGCAATATAATATCAGCACACGCATACTTTAATAAGGAAAATAGAAAGACTCAACAAAAGTTGAAAATGAAATAAAAACAATTAGATATTGAAAATGCAATATCCCCTTCTAAGGGGCTAAGTAATTAAATTGCATCATTAAAATATAAGCTAAATAAAATATACTCAAATCAGATATATTAAACTTTTTCAACAGACTAACACAAGTACACTTTGAATTTGGGGATAAACCACAAAATTACTGGCACGCCAGCTTTAGAAAATTAGATGAGGAGAAAATGATACATAAAATTAGATCTGAACAAGGAGAAATATTGACTTACCAAAATATATCATGATACATTTTTTTACAATATTATCATTTTACAATCTTTACTCATCTAAACTAGCAAGGACAATCAGATGGAATGGAAACATTCCTACAAAAATGTCATATTAACAGTTTGGATCAGGAAGGTAGAGACTGGTAAAGGTACAGAAGGTAAAGATTATTGAAGAAATCAATTGGATCATTAAATAACGAAAAAGCCGCAGGCCCTGGTGGCTTAAGTGTTGAATTTTATAAGAAGTTTCATGATCTGATCTCTCACCCTGACATACAATATATAAATATGCTTATGACAAGGAAAGTTACCAGAATCATTAACATTAATCTACAATTACACTTATCCCTAAAAGCTGATAAAGATTTGGAAGACCCTGGATCATACAGAGCAATAGCTCTTTTAAATACTGATCAAAAAATACTAACTAAAATTTTATCTCAGAGGTTAAGTTTAGTGATTAATAACTTAATACATCATGACCAAACAGGTTTTATTCCAAAACGCTATTCATCCTGTAATCTGAGATGTCTATTCAATGTCATGTACACAAAAAGAGTGAATGATATTGAACTAGCTGTCATATCCTTGGATGCTGAAAAAGCATTTGACCAGTTTGAATGGCCATATTTATTTTAAATAATGCAGAAATTTCAACTGGGGGATAGATTTTCCAAATGGGTAAAAATCATATACTCAAATCCAACTGCAAGAATATTAACAAATCAAATGTTATCAGCAAAATTTAATCTCTTTAGGGGTTGTAGACAAGGATGCCTGTTATCACCATTACTATTTGCTTTGGTAATAGAACCATTAGCCGAAACGATTAGATCAGAACCAGAAATATATGGATATAATACCAAAACTACAACAAATAAAATATCTCTATACGCAGATGACATCTTAATTTATATCACAAAACCGGAGATTAGTATTCTCAATATATTTAATGTTATAACTAAGTTTAGTACATTTTCTGGATATAGAATTAATTGGAATAAAAGTGAAATTATGCCTATAACTGGAATAAAATTAAATATATTAGAACAATTCCCACTTAAAATAGTCATGGACAAACTCAAATCTAGGAATTAATGTATCTAAGTCTTATAACTGTCTATTTAAATATAATTACCCTCAATTATTAAATAAACTAAAAAAACATTTTATATTGGAAAACACTACCTATATCAATGATCGGTAGAATAAATGCTATAAAAATGATTTTTTTTGCCACAATTGTTATATTTATTTCAAGCCATCTCTTTATATCGCCCTAAAATGTTTTTTAAAAAAATAGATACTTTGGTTAATAGTTTTATTTTGGGACTATAAAAATCATCGAATAAGTAAAAAGCATCTATGTAAATCTAAAATAAATGGTGGACTAGCACTACCAAATTTCTTATATTATATCTGGGCAGTTCAGATTAAGAATATGAAATTTTGGTTGGTAAATTTAGATCATGAGCCAAGCTGGCTAAAGATGGAAAAGGAAGACTGTTTTGCCTTTTGATGTAGGTTCGATTATTTTTGCACCAAGGGAAGTACAAAAAAAAAAAACGTAATGCTGACAAACCCTATAATTCCATTAGCAATAGACGTATTTGGAAAACATATAGTTAAGACCCTACATATGGATAATTTGTCACTTTGTTTGCCAATTATGAATAATCTTTTGTTTCAGGCCCTCTGTATTGGACAAGGGGTTTAGACATTGGAAATGATTTAGGAATTAAAAGGATAGAACACCTTTACAAGAAAGGAAAATTTCTTTTCATTTCAAGAGTTACAGGATATCTATGGATTGCAGTCAAATAACATATTTAGGTATTTACAAATTAGAAACTATATTAAGTTCAAATACGCAAGACTATAAAAATAGGAAAACCAGGATTATTAGATGAATAGTTATAATAAACACCCAAATACAGAAAAAATTATAGCGTATATATACAATATATTTTGGATAGGGATATCCCAACTTCGGAAATATATCGACAAACATGGAAAAATGAAATAGGTTTATCTATAACGAAGGAAATTTGGGAAGAAAGCCTACAACGCATACATCGTTGCTCATTAAATGCTAGACATATATTGATACAATTTAAGGTATTACACAGATTACATTATTCAAAAATGAAATTAAATAGAATTTATCCTAACGCGATTTCTTCTATTTGTGATAAATGTCAGAACTTGGAAGCTAACTTAACGCATAGTTTTGTAACGTATAAAACTCAATTATTATTGGACAGAAATCTTTAGAGTTATCTCTGTAGTTCTAAAATTAAAACTGGACCCAGATCCAAAATTAATAATATTAGGAGTTCTGGATTCAAATCTAATATTAACAGTAAACCAAAGAAATTTCTTGGATTACTGTTTGATAACAGGGAAAAAATATAATATTGAAATTTTGGAAGGGAACTTAACCCCCACAATTAAAATGTGGACAGTGGAAATGTTGGAGACGTTGCATTTGGAAAGAATCAGATTTGTCCTAATGGACCAATAACGAAACTCTTTGAACAGATATGGTCTCCATATTCAGAATATTTGAAGGGGTAGCTGTTCTTGGCATCACAACTCAATGGGTACCCGCAGGATTAGATGAAAATAACTCTGTTTTTTTTTGGATGTGTATACATGTCTCTATTGATATTGCTATTTGAAATTGTGTTATTCACTATTAAGATGTATACTATAATCTCTTTTTTTAATATATATATATATATATATATTAATACTTTGCTTTAATTAGATATATATATATAACCAGAATATATACATATTTTTTGTTTCTCTCTTCTCTTTCTCTCTATATATATAAAATCAAAATTATTATTTAATCACTATTCTTATTGATTAAAATCTATTCTTTTCTTTTTCTACTTTCTAAAAAAATAGAAGTTTATAAGAATTATTTGTAACATTTGTATACTTATTGAAATAAGTTGGTTGTGTATTTGAAAAGTTGTTATACCGTTGTTATGATGGATTACTTCTAATAAAAATATTATTACAAGGACTCTGCTTTAGGGGTATTGGTAGTGCCAGATTGGCCTACACAAGCATGGTTTCCTCTTATATTACAAATAGCCAGGCAGCCTCACATGATTATTCCCAATAATAAAAATCTACTGGTAAATCCAGTAACTGGGGATCAACATCTTTACATGATCATATTGATCTGTTGATTTGCAGATTTTAATGAGGCCATACCTGGGGAGAGGACTGTCTGATCGTACTGTGGATGTTCTCACGTCAGCCTGCAGGGATAGTACACAGAAGCAGTATATCACCTTGATAAGGAAGTGGGAGCAATTCTGTCTACACCAGAATATTTCATATCAAACTGCAGGGATCACAGACGTATTGGAGTTTTTGTCCACTCTTTATTTTGATCAAAAATTAAGTTACAGTGCGATCAATACAGCCAGGAATGCTCTGTCTTCTTATTTACCCATGAATTTAGAATTGCATTCAGTAGGGACACATCCGTTAGTTTCATGATTTAAGAAGGGAGTTTTCAATTCTAATCCTCCTAAACCCATGTATGCCGGTATTTGGAATGTGAGTGAAGTTCTTATGCTTCTTCGCCAGTGGGCTCCTGTTGCAAGCCTATCTATAGCCTAATTACAATGAAGGTGATCATGCTTATGGCGTTGGTTTCAGTCCAACATGTACAAACATTGCAAAAGCTTCGGCTAGACAGAATGCATGTGTCGGCAGAAGCCACTATATTTTATGTTTATGATTTGTTTAAACATAGTAGAATAGGCATGACAGGATGTAAGATTGTGTTTTCAGCATACCCCACAGATGATCACTTGTGTGTAGTCTCACATTTATCTCGTTACATTGAGGTCACTAGAGCCCTACGAGGAACAGAGTCTGCAATATTTATTAGCCACAAAAAAACACACAGTAAGGTGTCAGTGCAAACAATTTCAAGGTGGCTAAAGCAGGTTCTGGGAAGTGCTGGAATTAATACTGATAAATTTAAATCTCATTCCACCAGGGCGGCATCAACTTCCGCGGCAAGGGCGATGTACGTGCCAATAGATCATATACTCGCGGCCGCAGGATGGTCCAGTGAGCTAACCTTTCAAAGGTTTTATCACAAGCCGATTTCAAGGCTGGGGGTGTTTGCTGATTCCGTTTTGAGTTCTGTTATAGTTTCCCCTGAGTTAGAGGGGTTTGTTATGGTTTTGTTGGTAAATAAACTGTTATTCATTTAACAAATGTTATTATTGATGCATTATTGATTGTTAATGACTTTTGAGTCAATCGATGCAGTGTGAACGCCGGATTTGGGTCTGCGGCGTGAAATCACAGTGCTTTGAAGTCTTCACGTAGTCACTCACGTGACTCCGAAGTAAAATAGTAAGATTAAATGAGAACTTACCAGTTTGAAGTTTGATCTTTATTTTATGAGGAGTCGAGTTGAGGGACTACATGCCCTCTGCTCCCAGCCCTCATAGGTTTAATCTGGTAGTTCTAGTCTTTGTTATCTTACCATTATACTTCAGTCATTGTTATCTGTGAGTTTACTCCGCTGCTTTGAAGATTGACGCACCAACGGCTGTACGGGGTTAACGTAGTCCCTCAACTCGACGACTCATAAAATAAAGATCATACTTCAAACTGGTAAGTTCTCATTTAATCTTACTATTTTATATGTTTCTATAAGATCCCCATCCTTCTAAACTCCAGTGAATACAAGCCTAGTCTTTTTAATCTTTCCTCATATGACAGTCCTGCCATCCCAGGGATCAATCTCGCGAACCTACGCTGCACTGCCTCAATCACAAGGCTATTGACGGAGTGCTATTGAGGGAGTGCAGCGTAGGTTCCCGAGGGTAATTCCCAGGATGGTGGGACTATCATATGATGAAAGAATGGGTCGACTGAGCTTGTATTCACTGGAATCTAGAAGGATGAGAGGATATTTTATAGAAACATATAGAATAGAATGCCTTTTATTATCATTCAAACAACTTGGTTTGAACAAAATTGCATTTTCTACAGTTTTTTACATTACAAAAAAACCTAAGACCCACAGTTAACACAGTCTACATAAACATCCATCACAGTGAGTCTCCAACACCTCCTCACTGTGATGGAAGGCAAAGTCTTATCTCTTCCCTTTGTTCATCTCCCGCAGTCCAGCAGTCCAACTGCAGCATCGAGGCGAACTGGGATTCCGTGTTAAAGCCCCCGACAGAGGATGGTAAGTCCTGTGGCCATTAAGCCACGTGGGGCGATGTTAGGCCCCGGCTCTGTGTCCTTTAAACCCCGCGGTTCACACAGTCCAACTGCACTGTCTAGGCGAACTGGGGCTTCGATGTTAGAGCCCCCGGCGGACGATGGTAAGTCCCGTGGCTGCTAACCCGCGCCTGGTGATGTTAGGCCCAGCTCCGTGTCCTTTAAACCCCGCGATTCCAATGGGAGAAGTTGCCGTTGCGGGAGCTTCGAAAGCCGTCTCCCACCAGGAACCTGGAGCTCCCAATGTTCCTGTCCACCGGGCCTGCGGCCGGAGCTTCCGAAGCTCCAAAGTCGGGTCGCAGCCGAGTACCACCACAGTTCTCCCCGCTCCGAAGATGGCCAGCTCCGCGATGTCACATCCGCAGGCTCCGCGACTGGAGCCCTAAGGTCGGTCCCGGTCGGAGGCCGCCACCGGCTCCATGATGTTAGGCCCAACGACACCGGAGACATGGAAAAAGTCCCCAGTACACATCCCCCCATCCCACCCCCCACATATACACAGCTAAAAAATAATAAAAAACTAAGCTCGAGAACATACATTTAATAAGACAAAATTAAGATAATCAAAAAGACGACGGACAGACTGTAGTCGAGCGCTGCCCGTCGTTAGTTCGCGCCGCCACACCCCAATCTTAACATTCCTAAAAATGCTTGGACAGGCTAGATGCAGTAAAAATGTTCCCCATGTTAGGGGAGTTCAGATCCAGGGGGTCACAGTTTAATAAGGGGTAGGCCATTTAGGACTGAGATGAGGAAAAATGTCTTCATCCAAAGAATTGTGAATCTGTGGAATTCTCTGCCACAGAGGCAATGGGAGGCCAATTCACTGCATGTTTTCAAGAGAGAATTAGATTTAGCTCTTAGGGCCAAAGGGTTCAAGGAATAGGGGAAAAAAGCAGGAATGGGGTACTGATTTTAGATGATCAGCCATGAGCATATTGAATGGCGGTGCTGGCTCGAAGAGCCAAATGGCCTACTCCTGCGCAGGAGTGCTGCTTGGAATAACTGTCTGTCCTTCAGAAATCAGAAGGATTTTTGGAATTGAACAACTTGCAGATTTATGCTTGACAGATACACTGTCACTCCCTAGACCAGAGCTGGGCTGGATTTTTATGACACCCTTTGAACAGAGGTCTCTGGAAGAATCTTGCTGGCAGTCTGAGATTGCTTTGCATAATGTTGAAGCACCATGTGCTGGATGCTGTGTTATGATCGAGTCCAGATGTGTGATACTTCTCCATGGATTGTCACTTTGTCGTGGTGGAGAAGCTTGTGTGGTCCTGAGATCCTGAGAGCGATGCCGTCTGGAGCTATGCTCCTGGTAGGGCTACCCATGGTGGTAAGGTCGAGGGGGAGGACTCTGACTAAGAGCAATCCAACTGACCTCAACGGTGGAACAGGCGGAGGATGATGGTGGAACTTAGTGGATTGTCACATCGGCCGAGAAGGTGGATGAAGGCTGCAGCAGTCTTGGTCTCCATGCCACTGGATCCTGACCCAGATCTGTCAAGGACCATGTGGTGGCTGTCTGTGCACCAGTCTCCCCACGTTAAACAAAGTCATGCACTGGCATCCTCCAAGCCATAGAGGGGGTACAGAGAAGGTTCACCAGACTGATTCCTGGGATGGCAGGACTTCCATATGAAGAAAGACTGGATAGACTCGGCTTGTACTCGCTGGAATTTAGGAGTTTGAGGGGGGATCTTATAGAGGCTTACAAAATTCTTAAGGGGTTGGACTGGCTAGATGCAGGAAGATTGTTCCCGATGTTGGGGAATTCCAGACAAGGGGTCACAGTTTAAGGATAAGGGGGAAGTCGTTTAGGACCGAGATGAGAAGATCTTTTTTCACATAGAGAGTGGTGAGTCTGTGGAATTCTCTGCCACATAAGGTAGTTGAGGCCAGTTCATTGGCTATATTTAAGAGGGAGTTAGATGTGGCTCTTGTAGCTGAAGGGATCAGGAGGTATGGAGAGAAGGCAGGTACAGGATACTGAGTTGGATGATCAGCCAAAGGGCCGAACGCACCTATTTTCTATGATTCTATGAAGCCTGGAGACACCCATGGTCAGCCATGACCGAAGGGGGCCTAAGAAGACATGTGTGAAAATTGTATTGGAACACCAAGGATGGATTCGAAGCTCCATGCAAGACCTCAGGCAAGGGTAACACTAAATCCCTCTCAGTTGCACACAGGCTCGCTGTCTCCTTGTCATTGCATAAAGCAAATGAAACCTTGCAGCCATTAGTTACATTTAGTGTATGCTTTAATATGAGCTGCAGTAGATTTAGGAAATTTGAATCATGACTTCCATGAGCAAAAATACCAAAATGAATGCATTTAAGTGATTATAAGGAAATCTATCTGTACATTACTGATCTTATGCTCTTCTGATTTGTGTGGTTTTTCTATTTGTGCAAGAACGGCACACGATAGCACTACGATTTTTTGCCACCTTACTCACCATTCTCCTGTGCTGCAAGTTCAACTAGTTTTGTTCCGATCGATGGTATATTTTAAAAGTTCTTAAGGTTTAAAAATCTTTTAAAACGCGCATGTGCAGATTGGTGTCATCTCCTGTTAGTCAGAACCACGCAGATTGGTCTCCTCTCCTGTCAGTCAATGCCACAGTCAGAATGGCAATGCTCCTTCTTGCACAGCAGCCTCTCCGGCCTCACTCACAACCGCCGGCAGCCGCGGGGGGTGGGGGGTTCAGTGGAGGCCCTGGTCCTGTCTCGCTCTCTCTCTCTCTCACTCACCCCTCTCCCCCACCCACCCTCTGAGGCAATGGCAGTCCCGTCCCCCCGGGTGAATGGCTGTGTCCGTCCGTCTCCTCCGCCGCTGTGGTAACTCACCCTCACAGCCCTCTCGGGGATCTTCTCCACTAGCTTGTCGAAACACGTGGTGCCCCCCGTGATGAACACTGAATCCAACCCCCCTCGCGGCCCGGCCCGGCAGCGGGAGGGAGTGGGGAATAGAGGGATGTGGGCAGTGGGGGAGGTCAGGAGGGATAGTGGGGGAGAGGTGAGGAGTGGGGGATAGAGGAATAGGAGGGGGGTAGGAAGGGGAAAAGTGTTATGGAGGGAGGGAGGGAATGACTGAGGGTAGGGGAAAGGAGAGGGAGGGAGACATGAGGGAGAGATTGGGGAGGGGAAAGAAGAGGGAGGTGAAGGGGAGGGAGTGTTAGGGGATGAAGGGAAATGAGCCGCACCTGCGCAGTTAGGGGCTATGCATGAGTGGTGGAAAATTGTGTTGGGGGACTGGGTTGAGTTGGAGGACTGGTAGAATATTGCGTTGGGGAAGCAGACCCAAACTGCACTTAGTCTAGTGATAAATATGCTTAATTTAGTAATCAAGTTTGCTGTAAGTTTATCAAGAGAATGAAAATCGATCTTAAAATAATCAGAAGAAACAATACTATTCCCTGAATCGCTTTGGATATCGATCTGAATTTGTATTGCCAATTGACTGTCAGAATGAAGATTGAAATTACACATTTTCCAGATATCATGAAATTAAATGATATTAAAGGCTCTGTGGAAATGTTTAAATGAGCAGCTAGCTCATCTTCAGTTGCTCACGTTATCAATTAAAATAGTTCAATTCAACCACGTAATGTTATTTAATAATCATCAACTTCTTTGTTGTCAAGTGTATAGTGCAGTTTAATTTGATGAAATTAGACCAATCAGTCTTATGGCTTTTTGTTTAGCAATGCAAGAAACACATTTCTTACTCAGGAAATGATTCAGCCTTCATGGTTCAAGTGAACTCAAATTGAAATCCCTGCTTATTGAAAAGTAATTTTGAAAATATTTGTCTGGATGACCAGAAGAATATGCTCCACGTCCAGTTTGTTTCCATGAATACCATGCGAATGGACAGTATAACTGGCTTCAAGTTGTTGAAATTTGATTCCCAGTGTAGTAACATGTGGCTGTAAAATTGTCATTTTTGCACATTGCTCCATAACTACACTGCTGTATAATTAGTCTGTCCCTATAGTCACATTGAGTTGCTTTTGATTTCTTCCCATGAGATGGTAACTATTGTCTATTCAAAAAGGCTTTATTTATTTTTCCACATTGTTACATTACAGCCTTATTCTAAAATTGATTAAATTATTATTTTTTTTAAATCATCAATCTACACACAATACCCCATAATAAAAAAACAAAAACAGGTGTTTAGAAATTTTTGCAAAGTAATTAAAAAGAAATAACTGAAATATCCCATTTACATAAGTATTCAGACCCTTTACTCAGTACTTTGTTGAGGCACCTTTGGCAGCGATTACAGCCTCAAATCTTCTTGGGTAAGACGCTGCAAGCTTGGCACACCTGTATTTGCATAATTTCTCCAATTCTTCTCTGCAGATACTCTCAAGCTCTGTCAGGTTGGATGGGGAGCGTCGATGCACAGCTATTTTCAGGTCCCTCCAGAGATGCTCAATCGGGTTCAAGCCCGGGCTCTGGCTGGGCCACTCAAGGACATTCACAGACTTGTCATGAAGCCACTCCTGCATTGTCTTGGCTGAGTGCTTAGGGTCATTGTCCTGTTGGAAGGTGAACCTCTGCCCCAGTCTGAGGTCCTGAATGCTCTGGAGCAGGTTTTCATCAAGGATCTCTCTGTACTTTGCTCCGTTCATCTTTCCTTTGATCCTAACTAGTCTCCCAGTTCCTGCCACTGAAAAACATCCCCATAGCATGATGCTGCCACCATCATGCTTCACCGTAGGTATGGTATTGGCAGGTGATGAGCGGTGCCTGGTTTTCTCCATCGTGACACTTGGCATTCAGGCCAAAGAGTTCAATCTTAGTTTCATCAGACCAGAGAATCTTGTTTAGGTGCCTTTTGGCAAACTCCAAGCGGGCTGTCATGTACCTTTTACTGAGGATAAGCTTCCGTCTGGCCACTCGACCATAAAGGCCTGATTGGTGGAGTGCTGCAGATATAGTTGTCCTTCTGGAAGATTCTCCCATCTCCACAGATGAACTCTGGAGCTCTGTCAGGGTGACCATCGGGTCCTTGGTCACCTCCCTGACCAAGGCCCTTCTCCACCGATTGCTCAGTTTGACCGGCGGCCAGCTCTATGAAGAGTCCTGGTGGTTCCAAAGTTCTTCCATTTAAGAATGATGGAGGCCACAGTGCTCTTCAGGACCTGCAATGCTGCAGAAATTGTTTTATACCCTTCCGCCGACTTGTGTCTCGGAGGTCCATGGACAATTCTTTTGTCTTCTTGCTTGGTTTTTGCTCTGACATGCACTGTTAACTATGGGACCTTATATAGACAGGTGTGAGCCTTTTCAAATCATGTACAATCAATTGAATTTACCACTGGTGGACTCCAATCAAGTTGTAGAAACATCCCAAGGATAATCAATGAAAACAAGATGCACCTAAGCTCAATTTTACTTCGGAGTCACGTGAGGGACTACGTGAAGAACCCCGTCCAGCCGCATGTGCATCATTACGTCAGACGCATTGGTGCAGGCGACCGGTTGGAGCAGCAGAGCTCCTCCAGCGGTAAGTTTAAACTTCAGGTAAGTTGTATTTCTACCTGTTTTAGGTCTCCTGCAGGAACCTCAGTTTCAGAGGTTGCCGGAGGCTTCGCGACGGCTGATGAGGGAACCAGCTAAGGGCTGTGGGGAAACCCTGGTCCGACCGTGGAAGCGGGGAGCTGGCGAATATCGGGTTTCGCGATCGGAGTCACTGATAAGTACGGTCAGTGACGCTAGACGTTGGGTTCCCGGGGAGGGGAAATCCAATAGTATGTGGTTCCCTGACAGCAGTAGTCCCCAGGATATGGGGTTAAACTAACCTGAACAGTCAGCCCGGGTGCCGGGAGGGTTACCACGGGTATGTATATAGACGCTGGGATTCCCGGGGAGGGAAAATCCAGCAGCAATGCGGTTTCCAAACTGCAGTGGTCCCCAGGATATGGGGACAGCCGACAAAAATGGTCGGCCCGGATGTCAGGAGGGTTCCCCTCCGGGAATGTGAAAATTTTTGGAGGTTGGCCAGGATGGAGCTTCTAATAGAGAGGAGGCTCCACCTAGATACACTCCTACAGCAGGAGTTGTGCCAGCGCGGGTCAATGTGAGAGCCCGCGCCAGCAGCACCTTTGCACAGGGCTGCTTCACCAGTCTATGGGAGAGGTCGCTCCAGCAGCACCTTAGGCAGGGCTGCTTAGTGGGGATGCCAAGTCTATGGCAGTGTGGCCTATGGGAGAGGCCTCGCCAGCTGTGCCTTGTAACGGGGCTGCTTAAGGTTGGAGGCATTGCAGAGCAGCATACCTCAAGGAATGTACGCCGCTGGGTCAGTATCAGTCTGACGCTGAGTCCATGGCAAAGTCGGCATATTGCTGAAGCCGCGCCAGCAGCGCCTTGTAGCAGGGCTGCTTAATGTCTCCCTCATGTTAGAGGAGAGCATGCCGGGTCAGTGTAATCTAACGCCGAGTCTGCGGGATTAGCCGTGGAGCATGCCCAAGGGATGAAGGGCACGTACCAGAGGTACCATGCCTGGCAGCAAGGTTGCCATCCCAACACATATGCAGTGAACACCGCTATCAGGGGGACATTAGAGCCGGCCGCCGAATCTTCTGTTCAGGTAAGACCTATTCATAAGAGAAACCTGGAGGACGAAACACAAGCTATTGGACCAAGTAAGGCCAACAATGAGTAAGGCTTCATAGTTTCGGCGACAACGCACCCCACGTCTTCCTCGACAGTAAGCGGTTCACTGAAGCTGGTGGCAGCATGAAAGCTGGCCAGAGGTTCCACGCACTCTACCTGTGCTACTCTACAACTAAGGGACCACTTACAAATTGGTAAGATGTACACTTGGTTGTACTCAATTCAAATGATGAGACATTATCATCTACTTCGAGGGGTCTACCATGTAAAACTGGACAATACTAGCATTCCAAGCAGGTTGGAATTAGGCAGGCTCAGTATAATGGCCAGGATTGTCTTGCAAGACTGGCTCGGAAGTCGGGCCAGAGTTGCTGTTGATGGCAGACACTAAATGATGGCAGGCGTGGCCTGTTCATTATGAAAGATGGCTGATCAACAACTGATTTTATAGTGTATCCCATTTACAGTGATCATGGGGGATATTTGGAGGAGGCATTGCTATGATAATCAATATAGCAGAATGATGACAAGAAAGCATTCAAAGAGTTCAAAAGCACTGGTTATGTATTTTCCCGATTATATTTTAACGCTGTATTTTGCTAAAATCCACTGTTTAAATCTCAAACTATATTTGAGCAATTGGCTCCTCTATCCAGTTATGATTAAGTTGTTATCAAAAAGACTTGTTGGACATTGGGATTTACCTTTAGCTATTCAATTGGCCATTGACGCCAGCCTGGGCAACAGATTGCAGTCAATAGACTCCTGTAACAGCCTTGTTGTTATAAAGCAGTCTTCTTTTCATTAAGACTAATTGGCAATATAATAGATGTGATTCAGCTGTGCAAGTGGGAGAACTATCATCCTGCTAAATGGTAAACTGTAAAGTGCCATGTAGGTCATTGTTAACATAACTTTGTTATTACCAGCTGAAGCTACCAAAGTCATAATGATGGACAAACAGTATTCAGTATTGCTCCAGTAGTTTGTTCAGTAAATATTTCATTATATTGCAAAATGGTGCTAATGGCCCTAAGATTGGAAATTGTGAATGTCATCTCTAGTTTGGAGGTGGAGCAGATTTGCATGACTTACCAATTCTTCACTTACTGGTATCAACTATCTATAGACCCTACGGGCATTGTATGGGTTAAAGAGTCATTGAGCGAATATGCATATCTGCAGGTTCAACTTCATGTTGATACATTATGATGGTGGCATATGTTAGTCACGTGGGTGCAATCAATGAAAGACTCCTGTCATGGTTACATAATCTTGTTTGCCTCAGGAGAATCATCAAGTATAGGTCAATGACAACACAGAATTGGTGTTGAATCACACCGTATTTATGAAACTGGTTCAATGGAACACCAAATATAGATATGTTTGTTTTCATGCTTACTCACAGGTTGCAAAATATGTGGTATAACAGTGGCGAAAGATACATTCTCGCTACAAGGAGGTCTTTTATGTCTTCCTCCATTTTTGCTTCATCAATCGGGGCTTCAAATAAAGTCATTACGAGCCCGCTTTAGGTTCCTATTGTATGATTGGCTTATGCAACTTTGATTCCCGATTTGTCGGGAATAATAATACAACCTTATATGGTTATTTTAAACGTAACTTTGCTGATTCAGCCTGAGGCTTGGGAAATCAGCCGTTGCATGATAAAATCAAATTATGTTCTGCGGATTCAATAGACTGCCCTGCGGCTTGGGTTGTTACATCTATCCTTCTATGTGTTCAGAGTGCGTGAATAGTACCAAAAAGCAGGACTTTTCTTTTCCAGGAGATGAAAATAGTTTGTTTAATGCTCATGTTACATTGAAAACGGTATAGATTACTGACGTTTGGAGTTCATGTTAAATGATCTTTTGTCAATAGTTGAGTTGTACGGCCATTAACTGTGCCAACGTGCCTTCTCATTGAATTGGCTGCAGCAAACGAGACCCGTGCTGTCGGGTTCACCCCGGATATCAAGTTTGTAAGGATATCTTTAACACAAGGTCTCCCAGGACCAGTACAATGCCGTATGGGATGTTGACATTTTGTGAACACTATTTCACCAGGGGGCTCCAGCTATATCCTTAACTTTGGCCGGAGCTCATAATGTAGCTATCCTTCTGGCACTGGTTTAGCACAGCAGGTTCAGTCACTACATAATTGCAATGGTACAGGATGATTACATCTGTAAATAACAATATATAATATTTTATGTTTATAATTATTTAAGCAGAGCAGAAGGGGTGTCAGGTCTCAAAATAGTTAAAGGCATGCCAGGGGACCTTTGGTATGTGAGCACACAGAAAATACAACAAAACGTCAAGGTCACCAAGAGCCTTCGAGGCTCTGAACAAGCAATGTTTGTTAGTCACAAAAACTTAGAAGAACGTACCGGTTCAGGCCACTCCAGACGATAAAACGGAGTTTGGTTTATGCAGGAGTAGATACTGATTCCAGATCTCATTCCACCAGGGCTGCTACAACATCAGCAGCAAGGGTATTTACGTCCCGCTGGACCACATCCTTACGGCTGCAGCATGGTCCAACGAACGAATCTCCAAACATTTTATAATAACCCATTGCTAGACCAGAGATATTTGTCAACTCTATTTGACGTACTAGTCATAGTTTCCATTCGGGGTGAGAGATGTGAATATTATTATTAATTCCATTAAACAGCATTAGCATGTTTTAAATCTATGTCATGACTGTATGCATTATGAATGTTTTCCCCTCATTTGTCAATGAAGCAGTTGTGGTTGTGTAGACTCGTCTCTCACGGCATGAAATCACAGAGCTTTCTAATCCTCACATAGTCACTCACGTGACTCCGAAGTAAAATAGTAAGATTAAATGAGAACTTACCAGTTTGAAGTTTGATCTTTATTTTATGAGGAGTTACGATGAGGGACTACGTCCCCTCTGTTCCCAACGATCATAAATGTCATCTGGTAGTTCTAGTCTTCTGTTATCTTACTATTATACTTCAGCCACTTTTAACTGTGATTTCACACCGCTGCTTTGAAGATTGACGCACGTGCGGCTGGACGGGGTTCTTCACGTAGTCCCTCATCGTAACTCCTCATAAAATAAAGGTCAAACTTCAAACTGGTAAGTTCTCATTTAATCTTACTATTTTGAGTGTTATAGCAAAGGGTCTGAATAACTATGTAAATGTGATATTTCAGTTATTTCTTTTAAATTACTTTGCAAAAAATTCTAAACACCTGTTTTTGCTTTTGTATCATGTGGTATTGTGTGTAGATTGATGATCAAAAAAACAAATCCATTCTTAGAATAAGGCTGCGATGTAACAAAATGTGGAAAAAGTGAAAGGGTCTGAATACTTTCTGAATGCACTGTACAACTTTTAGGCAAAGAAAAAAAGAGGACGGAGGGAATGACAAGAAAATTAATGGAGTGGTTTGGCGAAAAAAAAGCCTTTCTTTTTTTTTCACCTTAGTCTTCATTGCTTTTATGTATACACAGATATAACAACAATGCAGTGAAACATACAACAGTGTAGGGGGGGGGGGGGTTCAGTTTACAATTAATGATGCAGTATACAGAACTATTTTCTTATTAAACCATTTTCCAATAACTTACATTATTGTCAATAAAATTATACAGTGTTGATGCCTTTTTCTATACCTAATCTATTTTTCCCATTTTCTGTTAAACGCCTCTTCTTTCACTCTTAGAGAATATGTCATTTTCTCCATGACAAATATTTCCTGCCTTTCACTGTACCCTGGTACACATGACAATAAACTAAATTAAACTAAATGTAGCAAATAACCAGGATTCAACAATTGCATCATGCTGTACGCTTAATGTGAAGTCCTTATTCTAACTTGAAAAGATAGTCTATCATTGGAAAACATATGCAACTCCATTGAAACATTTATAATAGAAAAAAATGTGCCTTGCCCAGCAATTAGAAATTCTCCAACACTCAACACGGGTGCTGTCTGTACTGAGTTTGTATGTTTTCCCTGTGACTGCTTGGCAGGGCCAGATTTTTTTAGATGAAGAGAGGCCCTAAGCTATTTCACTTGTGAGCCCCCCCCCCATCCCAATCCCCCACCCGCACGACTAGAGGACCATGACTACCCGACAGCGACTGTGTGACACTTTTAGATCCTACTGTATGTTGTCATTAAACAGTTGGTTTTAAAATACATATTGGATTCACTGCGGAGCAGGCGATGCTTTACCTGGATCGCCGTTTGAAGCTCTGGCGTGTTGGGCCTGCTGCTTCAACATCATGGAGCTGTGGTTTGCGGAGCTCCCAGCCTTGGGCCTTGCTGATTTCAACATCGCGGAGCCCTGGGATCCCTTTGCCGAGGGCCGCCAGTGTGAATCTCCACCCAGCTCAGCCTGTGGACTTCGGCAGCCGCAGTCTCAGGTCGGAAGTGGCTGGTTCGGAAGTCCAAGTCGCTGAGAATGTTCTCCCGTTCCGACGTCAGAAGGTGACCCCCAAATTTCATTGTACCAACGGCCATGAGGGGTGGTCCAAGAGGAGGGGGTCCGTTGGTGACGGGAAAAGGGATCATCAATGGGGGAGAGGACTCCTTCCCATGGAAGAACAGTGTGAGGCGGAGGCGACGGAAGAAGAGCTCCAAATCGCGGCGGATGCAGAACTCATTGAGGTGGGGACGGAGGGGGACAAAGGTGAGGCCAAGGCCGGCCTTAAGCCGATTGGACTGAATGCTCCCAATTGGGCCCCGTGAGTAAGGGGCCCCCGCGCCAGAGTAATCTACTCTCGGCTTGGGTAGATGTACCCCGGGTGGAGAGGGGAGAGCGGGGCGGAGAGAGAGTAGAGGGGTGGAGGGGGAAGAAAGGGGTAGACGGGAAGGGGGGTGTGAGGGGGAATGGAGAAGGGGAGGTGGGACATTCCCTCACAGTCCCGGGGCAGCGCTCCCGCCCATCCAGTCGCCGTGCTTCCCGCACACAGCCCTGGCTCCACCCCTCTCTCTCCCCGGGGAGACGCAGTGAACAATACACGGAGGGCTGTTTTTTTTTCCTTCCATCTTCCTCGTTACCGCTGACTGTGGCTGGTTGGGCTCTGGACTCGTGTCCGTTGATGGGACAGTACTTGGTTGAGCTTCGCCTGGGGTGCTGATACCCTGTGGACTGTGGTGGTTAACCTGCCACAGGTCTGAAGAAGGGTCTCGACCCGAAACGTCGCCTATCTCCTTCGCTCCTTAGATGCTGCTGCACCCGCTGAGTTTCTCCAGCTTTTTGTGTACCCACAGGGCTTCACTTGACTGATTTGGCCTACCTCTTAGAAAGGAATGATCAATGTGACACCCCTCACCAAGCTCTCAGGCACTTTTTCCTGCCCTGGTAGATCTTGAGACACTTCTCTGATGTTATCTTTTCCCAGCCGCAGATGCAGCTTCGTAGCTTACGTCCTGCTGGTCGGTGCTGCTGCTCTGTCAATTGCTGTGCTAGTTGTCTTATTCATAGTTGATTCCTTCCATAGCAATACAAGGGTGGATCCAAAACGCTGATTAGCGATGGATCCTGCTGGCATGAGGAGCAAGCCCATGCCAGCCCCAGTGGGGTCTATTCCCTCTGGTCAGCAGTCTCTCCAGACCGTCACTGGATCTTTCCCTAAGTTTAAATGCTACCTGACCTGCTGACTCTCTCCATGGATGCTGCCTCACCCGCTGAGGTTCTCCAGCATTTTGGTCTACCTGCTGAGTTACTCCAGCACTTTGTGTCCTTTTTCGTATTTATTTTCTGTTTATATTCAAATTGATGTTTAGCACAATTTCAAAAAGGGCACATAACAAAAAATCGATTGGGGTGGTTTTGAGAGAGAGAGTGTCCTTGGTTGCTGAAGAGATAATTAAACAGTCACTTTATAGCCTGCTGGATAAAAATTCAGTAATATCCAGGCCCAAGGAGTTGGGCACTGATATAAGACTCTGTCAGTCTTATATCAGGGAAGCACTATGAGTAGGTATGCTACAAAACTTACTTTCAGTGGCGCTGCAGTTCTGTCACCGGCCGTGTGCGCGACTTTGGCGCCTTTGAGGGGGGGGGGGGGGGGGTTAAAATGCGGTTTTCTCCTGCCTGCCAGAGTTATACTTTCTCGGGCTGCAGCTTATACTGAAGAATTGTTCCGACTGTCGGTCTGTGAATTTTTTTTTTTTAACCGCGGGACAATTTCAGCGCTGGAGTAAAATAAAAATCAGCTTCTAATGCCTTAAATGCCGACGACGGGGACGGATTTCACCTATGGGACAGCTAAAGGTAAACCATTTATTTTACATATAAATGTGATTCTTAAGATGACCTTAATCCAAATTTGTCGTTGCGAAAAGGTGGGTTAGGCCCCATACAAACCAGCAGTGTTTTTCCTGCCAATATGGGGTTTAAATTCACCGCAAACCGCAACGTTCCAATCGATCATGTTCCACAAAATCCCACTCGCAAGATGATTTAAATGGCCATTAATTTACGGGAATTAACACTAAATTCCTTCCATTTGGCCTATAAATTAATGACAATGAGATTTAAAAATCATGTTATGTTGTGAATTCTTGTGTGAATGTTATTTGGACACTTTGGCTATTTAAAAATGTTAATCTTTTCTTAAGAAATGGATAGATGTTTAGATCTAGTAATTGAATTTTGTAATTAGCTACAATTAGGTAACTAACTAATTATATGCTTTAATTTCAGGTCATCCAAGTAAGATTATTTCATATTTGTTTCAGAATGCTTCAATCGATAATAACTGAAAATGTATTTCAGTTTTCTTAATTTTTAAGAAAGATATGGGCTTTTGACCGTCATCGATCACAGTTTTTGTGTTCAGTCAATGGAAAAGCAATAGGAAGCAAGATGCTAATTTGAAAATGTATGAAAATGGCCATAACTTTTTTTAATACTGAAGATATGAAAGTGAATTAGGTGTCAAATTAAACTCATTTTTATGCTTTATCTGATGGGATAAATTGCAGACTTGATTTTTAAAATCTCAAAATTTTGTAACATTGCTACTATGAGTTGCACTTTGTGCAACATGAAGCAAATCAATAAGTCCAGGGGTGTAGTCGCAGGAAGTTTGATGGATGGTCTTCAGGGAATCTTGGTAGTGGGGCGGGGGCAGGGTGATTATGGATCAGAAGGGGGAGTTAGTTTGAGATTTTTCTGCTGACTGGTCTGTGGTAGTGGAGAGTGGGTGTGGAAGGGATTGCAGGAAGAATCATTGGTTAGGGATAGAGGAGGGAAAATAAAGAGTCTTAAGTTTGGTGGATAATTTGATCAATGGGTGGGGTGGGAGTCGAAGATGGGTGAATATCCATGATGAGCATTTGTCAGCATTGGGCATGTACTCACTGGAGAGTACTGTACAGAATAGTGAAATGCTTGGATAGAGTGGATGTGGAGAGGACATTCCACTAGTGGGAGAGTCTAGGACTAGAGGTCATAGCCTCAGAATGAAAGGACATCCTTTTAGGAAGGAGATGAGGAGAAATGTCTTTAGTCAGAGGCTGGTGAATCTGTGGAATTCTTTGCCATAGAAGGCTGTGGAGGCTGTCAGTGGATATTTTTAAGGCAGAGATGGATAGATTATTGGTTAGTACAGGGGTCAGAGGTTATTGGGAGAAGGCAGGAGAATGGGGTTAGGAGGGAGAGATAAATCAGCTATGGCCTAATTCTACTATTACATGACCTTTTGACCAAAATTATTGTCTTGTGGAGGGAGAGATGAGTACTCCTGGCTATCTGGACTACACTTCTTCCCACCCTGCTTCCTGTAAGGACTCCATCCCCTACTCCCAATTCCTCCATCTACGCCGCATCTGCACCCAGAATGAAGTGTTCCAAACCAGGGCATCGGAGATGTCCTCTTTCAGTTCGTACTCACCAACCTGATCTCCTGGTGGCTCAGCACTTCAACCCCCTCCCAGTCCGAATCCGAACTTTCTGTCCTGGGCCTCCGCCATTGTCAGAGTGAGGCCCAGCGCAGATTGGAGGAACAGCATCTCATATTTCGCTTGGGTTTACACCCCAGCGGTATGAACATTAACTTCTCCAATTTCAAGTAGTCCTTGCTTTCTCCCTCCTTCCCCTCCCCTTCCCCTCCCTTCCCAGTTCTCCCACAGCCTACTGTTTCTGCCTCTTCCTTTCTTTTTCCCGCCCGTGGTGAGCCCCGTCAACTGACCTCAGTCAGGCAAACGACAACAGAGACAGCAGCAGTGCCGCAGCTTGGCGCCAACCCGGAGCTTGCACCCTTTTTAGGGCGGATACCTACGGATGTCAAACCGGATGGCATCACCCTGCTGCAGTTGTCTGCTGCCTCAAACGTAAGAAGAAGAAGGACCTACCCTAGCTGAGTTCCAAAGTTTGGCTTTAATGATCTGGAAATCCATATTCAGCATCTGGCTATGAGGTAACGTTTTCCACTCACCAGAGCTTTGGTTCCCTTTCCACCCATCAGAGCCTTGCTTCTCCTTGCTCCCTTCAAACTTACCTGATTCATTAGAAAGTTTATTATAATACTGCATTACATCTAAAAAAAAATCGACAGATTCTGTTGCGGTATTAATAGAAATGACATGCAGTACCCAGAAAATTCACCTCAAGCTCCATAGTACATTCATAAATCCAGTGGCGGATTATCGGATCCTGTATCCTGCCATTTATTTATGTATGCCCATGCATATTCCCCGAATCCATTAACATAAACTTCTCTGCATTAAATTCTATTAGTCATTTTTTGTTTTACCCCTGACAAGACTATCATAATCTTTGTCCACTATAAAGGTGCCCTATCGCAAATCTGTAAATAACCAGCCAATTTGTTAATGAACTGATATGTCTCATGCTTTTAAGTGATGTTGGTCAACATATCTTCTCTGGTTAGGATGCCTGCTATTGTGGAGGAATTTAATATACTACGTGTATAGACAATATTTTTCAGTTTCGTCAACATTAGAAAACAATGTTACAGGTTCATTCATGTGTTGCCTATTTCTCTTGGAGATTGGAGTGGTTTATGTTACGATCAGCACAATTCTAATAGACATGATCAAAGTCATGGAAAAGTTTACATATTTTAAGCATGATGAATTTTACTGCAGCCGTTCATGAATTTGGCAACTTTAATCCTACTTTAAGATTCAATTTATGGATTAGCTCTGCTGTATAAACTATCCCAACAACCCAGGTTGAAATTGCATATTCTGTTTGATTCCTCAGGAGCACTGGCATGAACAGGTATGTCAGAGAATTTCCATTAAAAACAATATTGAATTTACCAATAAACCTAAATGGTTCACTCTTGTTTTAATAAATAGAAATATGAATTTGATCTGATAGCCACTGGAGAGATATGGCTGCATATGGAGGCAGACTGGGACTTCAATATTGAAAGATATGCGATATTTTGGAATGACCGAAACCCAGGAAAAGATGGAAGAATAGTTCTGTTAATTAATGATAGTTGTCGCACATTAGAGAGAGTTGTTTGTGTATGTAAAACCTGAGTCAGAAATAGTAAGCCAACTTGGCTCTTGTAGGGGTGGTGAACAGCCCTTTTAACAATAGCCACATATATAAAGTAAAGACACAGTATAAAGGAAGAAATAATGGGAGATTATCAGAAAGCTGAATGTAAACTGATAATAACTAATTTATATACAGATTGGAAAAATTAAGGGCCCTTCCCACTTACGCGATTTTTTAGGTGACTGCCGGCGACTGTCATAGTCGTAGTAGGTCACCAAAAAAAGGGCGACTGGACCCCCCTATGACAATGTCTACAACAAGCTACAACAACCTACCATCTAGTCAACGTCAAGCTACGGCAAGTTACCGACAACTGGCAACCCATTAGGACGTCCACCTACGACACAATCTACGACATCCTAAGCCCACACAGGCGACAACCTTCGATGACCGAAGTCAACCTACGTACACCCGTGACAAGTTATCGACATGCATCGACCCTGTCGGCGACAACTGAAGACAATTCAGTCACCGGTACCTGTCACCGGTTGACGTAGGTTGACGTAGGTAGTCGCCAATGGAATTCACCGAAGTCAGCACCGGCGACAACCTACGTCACCTGGCGACAACCTGTGACAGCACCTGCATCAGGAGACGTCAAGCTACGCTCATTGGTGTCAATCCAATGTCGTTGACTGTAGCTGAAAATGTTTGAACATGTTGAAAATCCAGCAGCGACCAGAAAGACGCTACGACTTTTTGGGCGACTGAAGAGATTGCTCATGACCACACAGGCAACACCCCAGCGACCTAGTGGCGACATCCTAGTCGCCTGTAGATGCCTAAAAAAATAGCCTAAGTGGGACAGGCCCTTAAGATGTGCAAAGCTAGCATGGATGAAGAGTTCTTAGGGGGTTATCAGGTTAGTATCACAAAACTACTGCCTGATAACATTCTGTGAGCAACTTATGGATACCTGGTATTGTGCAAGGGGGATATGATTAGTTAATAACATAATTGTGAAGCACCACACAATTCAAATGATCATAACATGACTGAATTTTTCATTCAACTTAAGATCCAAGTTTAGTATTTTAAACATTATCAGGCCAGAAGAGCAGAAATAGCTTAAGGGGATTGGCAAATTAAGTTAAGGAATCAGTCCTGATGCAGTGGACAAACATTTCAAGAGATCTCTGCAAATACATAAATTGGACACATTCCAGTGAGGAAGAAAAAATTCCAAGGGGCCGACATCTGTTGTTAACTGAAAAAAATTGAGATGGTGGAAGAATTCAAGAAAAGCATATAATTGTGCCACGATGGATGGCACACAGAACATAAAAAGCAAAATGAATGACTAAAAGATTAATAAAGAAATGAAAAATATAATACAAGGCACGGACTGGAAGGGCCGAGAGGGCCTGTTTCCGTGCTGTAATTGTTATATGGTTAAGGCATAGCAAAACACAAATATAAAACAGATAGTAGAAACTTCAACAGGGATTTTAAAAAGGAAGTGAGTTAACAGCATAAGCATAGGTCCCGTAGAAAATGAGTCGGGGGAATTGATAATGGGAAACCAGGAGATGGCCGATGTATTAACCAGGTGTTCTGCATTAGTGTTCACCACAGAGGAAACAAGTAACATTGCAGAAATTACTATAAATCAGGAATTGGAATGGAGAAAGAAACTTAAAACAGTGGCAAAGACCAAATTTTGAAACTGTGAGCTGGAATGTCTTTGTGTCCTGAAGGACTTCATCCTGTGATCTTAATAGTGAATTAATTGCTGCTTGGTTTCAAATTTCCAAAGTTCCATTAATTTAGGAATGGTTCCATTTGATGGAAAATAACAACTGTTTACTCAAAAAGGGAGAGAGGCAGAAAGTAGGAAACTACTGGTTAGTTTGCTTAACATGTGTCATAAGGAAAATGTTAGAAGCTATTATTAAAGGAATTATAGCAGGTCATTTAGAATATTTCAAGTTAATCAGGTAAAGTCAATGTGGTTTTCTGAAATGGAAATCATATTTGACGAATATACTGGAGCTGTTTTGAAGAAGTTACATGCTGTAGTTATATGTCTCAAAGGGAAACCTTAAGTATATAACATATACTGTAATTCCCAAATAACATATTTCCCAAAGGCAATGGATAAGAGCCACATTAAATGTTTCTGTGGAAATGTAAAGTTATTGGTGTTGGAGGTAACAATTGGCACAAATGGAAAATTGGCTGGTGGAAATGAAACAGAGGCAGCACAATTGGATCTTTAAGGGACAGAAGTTTAGGGGTAACGTGAGGGGGAACTTCTTTACTCAGAGGGTGGTGGCTGTGTGGAATGAGCTTCCAGCAGAAGTGGTGGAGGCAGGATCGATTTTAACATTTAAAAGTAAAGTGGATAGGTATATGGACGTGAAGGGAATGGAGGGGTATGGTCTGAGTGCAGGTAGATGGGACTAGGGGAAAACAAATGGTCGGCACGGACTGGAAGGGCCGAGAGGGCCTGTTTCCGTGCTGTAATTGTTATATGGTTATATGGTTTATATGGTTATCAGCTTGACAGGGTGTAATGAGTGGTGTGCCATTGGGATCAGTGCTGGGACCTCAACTATGGAATAACAGATGAAAGAATGGAAGGCATAGTTGCAAAATTTGCCAATGACAGATAAGAAAGTATATTTTGAAGAGGACATTGGAAGGTTATAGAGAGAGAGATTGATAGTCTAAGGGAGTGAGCAAAGAGGTAGCAAATGGAGTATTATGTGGGCATTTTTGCAGGAAAAGGCAATATAATTCCTAAATTGTGAATAATAGCAGGGCTCCAGGATATAGAGGGATCTGGTTGATTCATAAAAGACTAAAGTATGGGTTCAGAAAGTCATTAGGAAAGTGAATAAATTGTTTTCATTTATTGTTAAGGGATTTGAATATCATTAATAATGCCTCCGGAAATAATTTCATTACTCTGACCAACTGGTGTGGCTTGTGGAAGCGTTTATGTTCGCAATTTTTGCAGAATCTTATTTTTGTTTGAAATCTGAAAATGTTGCATAACCAATACAATTTCTCAATCTATTCCAAAATATGAATTCTAATATTTGAGTTGACTGCCATAGGTTTCTCCATTAGTACTACATGATGGTTAATTCCTGTAACCGTCACCAAAGTCAAGGAATCAATTGGTATGTACATTCAGAGAGTTAAACTTTGAGTGGCTAAAGCCTTTCTGACAAATTGCCAGGTTTTCTTTAACATCCTAGTATTATTTTTAGCTATAATCACGTGGGTTAAAGCAAGGCAGAACACAAATTTCACCAGCATGAAGAGAAAGCTCTGCGCTTTCACGTGACATAGAGAAAATTGTTTGCACCACATTTGAACTTCCAAGATTTTCCTTGTGAATGCATTGCGTAGTGATACAATTTGAAGTGTACACAAATTGTAGTCCAGAAATTAATGTGTTTGGGTTGTGGATATTTTGTGTGTTTGAATGTATACAGCAACGAGAAAGGAATTGTTTAGCTAAATATATCCAGAATGAAGACCTAATGCACCAGACTTGATGTCCCCACTGCTTTCACTCCCAATTATGAAGTATATAGATGAGAAGGTAACGTCATGCTTTCTATCCTGCTTATCGCGTGAGCAGCATATTTCGAAGCACTTCACAGGAAATTAATTACTTTTGTAATTAGGCATGGTTTAATGGGGAAACGTGACAGATAATTAAGGCATAGCAAACACCTATGTGATAATTGAACTGCAGATGCTAGAATCTTGAGCAAAAAACAAAGTACTGGAAGAATTCAGTGGTTCGGGCAGCATCTATGGATGGAAATGAACAGACAACGTTTCAGGTTGGCAGCCTTCTTTGGACTGATTGGAGTAGGGGAGAGAAAGCTGGAAAAGAGGTGGGGTGGGACAAAGTCTGGCAAGTGATAGGTGGATAGCAGTAACAAGGGTAGGTGTTTACCAGATGTAGAGTAATTAACAAAGACAAGTTGAAGAAGAGAGAAAAGGATGGAAGGGGACAGTAGTGAGGAGATAAAAGGGGACAAAAGGGAAATGTGGGACTCTGATAGGAGATGCACATTCGGAGGAGGGGAACCGAGCAGGATGACATGAGTGGTAGAAGATGGTGAAGGGGATGAAATGTGTGCACATCGGAGTGAGGGGGGGGCAAGGGAAAGCGGGGAATTGGAGAATCTACTGAGTCACATCAGAAAAATCACCCATTCCTTCTCTCCAGAGATGCTGCCTGTCCCACTGAGTTACTCCGGCATTTTGTGTCTATCTAATGTTCATATCATTGGATCGTATGCCATCCAAATGGAATATGAGGCGCTGTGGCCTCATTCTGGCAGTGGAGAAGACCAAGGGCAGTAAGGTCAGTATGGGAATGGGAAGGACAGTTTAAATTATTAGTGACTGGGAGTTCCAGGAGGCTTTGATTAGCAATGTTACACCATTTTTAGATTTTAAAAATCATGTCTGCAATTTATACCATCAGATAAAGCATACAAAGAAGTTTAATTTGACACCAAATTCACCTTCATATCTTCAGTATTAAAAAAGTTATGGTCATTTTCATTCTCGGAAATTAGCATCTTGTCCCCTTTTGCTTTTCCATTGACTTAACACAAAAGTTGTGATCGAGGACAGTCAAAATCCCATAACTTTCTTAAAAATTAAGAGAACTGAAATAAATTTTCAGTTATTGTAGATTGAAGCATTCTGAAACTAATATGAAACAATCTTACTTGGATGACCTGAAATTAAAGCATATAATTAGTTAGTTACCCAATTGTAGCTAATTACAAAATTCAATTACTAGATCTAAATATCTATCCATTTCTTAAGAAAATATTAGCATTTTTTTTAAAGCCTGAGTGTCCAAATAACATTCACTCAAGAATAACATTCACAATATAACATGATTTTTAAATCTCATTGTAATGAATTTATAGGCCAAATTGAAGGAATTCAATTAAGGTTTATGGAGGGGCCCATAAATTAGTGGGCATTTTAAACAGCTTGCGAGTGGCATTTTCGATGCGATATTGGAACGTTGCGTTTGTGGTGAATTTAAACCCAATATAGAAACATAGAAACATAGAAATTAGGTGCAGGAGTAGGCCATTCAGCCCTTCGAGCCTGCACCGCCATTCAATATGATCATGGCTGATCCCAACTCAGTATCCCGTACCTGCCTTCTCTCCATACCCTCTGATCCCCTTAGCCACAAGGGCCACATCCAACTCACTCTTAAATATAGCCAATGAACTGGCCTCAATACCCTCTGTGGCAGAGAGTTCCAGAGACTCACCACTCTCTGTGTGAAAAAAGTATTTCTCATCTCGTCTTAAAGGATTTCCCCCTTATCCTTAAGCTGTGACCCCTTGTCCTGGACTTCCCCAACATCGGGAACAATCTTCCTGCATCTAGCCTGTCCAACCCCTTCAAGAATTTTGTAAGTTTCTATAAGATCACTCTCAATCTCCTAAATTCCAGAAGTATAAACCGAGTCTATCCAGTCTTTCTTCATAAGACAGTCCTGACAAGGAATCAGTCTGGTGAAACTCCCTCTATGGCAATAATGTCCTTCCTCAGATTTGGAGACCAAAACTGTACGCAATACTCCAGGTGTGGTCTCACCAAGACCCTGTACAACTGAAGTAGAACCTCCCTGCTCCTGTCCTCAAATCCTTTTGCTATGAAAGCTAACATACCATTCGCTTTTTTCACTGCCTGCTGCACCTGCCTACTTTCAATGACTGGTGTACCATGACACCCAGGTCTCGCTGCATCTCCCCTTTTCCTAATCGGCCACCATTTAAATAATAGTCTGCTTTCCTGTTTTTGCCACCAAAGTGGATAACCTCACATTTATCCACATTATACTGCATCTGCCAAACCATCGTCATTTGCCCACTCACAGCCTTCCAAGTCACCTTGCAGTCTCCTAGCATCCTCCTCACAGCTAACACTGCCCCCAGCTTAGTGTCATCCGCAAACTTGGAGATATTGCCTTCAATTCCCTCATCCAGATCATTAATATGTAAAAAGCTGGGCGCACTGAGCCCTGCGGTACCCCACTAGTTACTGCCTGCCATTGTGAAAAGGACCCGTTTACTCCTACTCTTTGCTTCCTGTTTGCCAGCCAGTTCTCTATCCACATCAATACTGAACCCCTAATACCGTATGCTTTAAGTTTGTATACTAATCTCTTATGTGGGACCTTGTCGAAAGCCTTCTGGAAGTCCAGATATACCACATCCACTGGTTCTCCCTTATCCACGCTACTAGTTACATCCTCGAAAAATTCCACAAGATTCGTCAGACATGATTTACCTTTCGTAAATCCATGCTGACTTTGTCCAATGATTTCACCACTTTCCAAATGTGCTGCTATCCCATCTTTAATAACTGACTCTAGCAGTTTCCCCACTACCGATGTTAGACTAACTGGTCTGTAATTCCCCGTTTTCTCTCTCCCTCCCTTCTTAAAAAGAGGGGTTACATTTGCTACCCGCCAATCCTCAGGAACTACTCCAGAATTAAAGAGTTTTGAAAGATTATCACTAATGCATCCACTATTTCCTGAGCTACTTCCTTAAGTACTCTGGGATGCAGCCTATCTGGCCCTGGGGATTTATCGGCCTTTAATCTATTCAATTTACCCAACACCACTTCCCGACTGACCTGGATTTCACTCAATTCATTTCCGGCAGATTATTTATGTCTTCCTATGTGAAGACGGAACCAAAGTAGTTATTCAATTGGAATATCGGCAGGAAAAACACTGCCGGTTCATGTGGGGAATAAATCACCGTTTCGCAACATGAAATATTGATTAAAGTCATCTAAACAAGCAAGTTTATATGAAAAAATAAACAGCTTTCACTTGCCTGCCCCCTACGTAAAATCCGTCCCTGTTGTCGGTGTTCACAGCATTATGAGCTAATTTTTATTTTACTGCAGCGCTGAAATAGTCGGGCGTTTTAAAAAAAAATGTACTTACCGGCAGTCGGAACGAATCTCCAGAATTAGCTCGCACTCCGAGAAAATATAATTCCGGTGGCAAGGGAAAAAACGCATTTTAACCCCGCCCCCCCACCCCCCCCCCTTAAAGGCGCCAAAGTCGCGCACACGGCCAGTGACAGAACTGCATTACCACTAAAGGTAAGTTTTGTAACATACCTACTTAGATGGACTGAGTGCAAGTATTCAGCAAAACAGTCACCTAGTCTATGTTTGGTCCCACTGATGTAAAGGAAGCTGCAGTGGGAACACCAATTCATGTAGACAAGAACTCTGTCTCATTTGGACTACTCGGGTCCCTGGGTGGAAGTGAGTGTGAAGGTATAGGGACAGTTGTTACATCTCCTGTGTTTGCAGGTGAAAATGCCTGGGAGGGGTTCAATTGGGTTGAAAGGGATGAGTGAACCAAAATGTTGTGGAGGGTCTGGTCTCTACGTTTAGTGGAAAGGAATGCGGACAGGAAGAAATGATTGGTGATGGAATCACGTTGATGGAAATGTCTGGAAATTACGTGTTGGATGCAGTGGCTGGTGGGATCTCTATCCTACCATGTGGGGAGAGGTTCTGAGAGCAGAAATACAGAACAAAGAGGAGACGGGTGAGGGCTCCATCTACATCAGCATGGGGAGGAAACCATGTTTACAGAAGAAAGGACATATTGGATTACCTAGAACGGAAAGCCTCAGGTTGGGAGTAGATGTGGCAGAGGCAGAGAAATTGAGAGTAACGGTTGGCGTCCTTGCTAAAGGTAGGATGGGAAAAGATGTAGTCAGGCAATGTGATAATGACCAGTTATTCTGTCTTGGCAGTGTTAACTGAATGGCTGGTGTGAGCAAAGATACCATTTTATTTTCCAATTGACTCCTCTGCTTAATATGCAATCCGACAAGACAATTCATGTAACAATATTATTCAAACTCAGTCCTTCACGGGAACAGGTCGGATCAGGGATAGTTCCCCCGCCATGGGTACCATGTAATCCCGTGCTACCTGCTCCATGGTTGGATAGTCAGCAACTAAACCGTCTTCCCCACCTGTCAAAGGGCTGACGAGCTTCAAGCAAGCAAACAGCCATGCGCACTTCAGCAGTAGTTGCGATCACTGTCATACATAGCATTGTAAGAAATGACGATAAAACACACACACCAAAATCCTATACTTCCAGCTGGTGGAAGTCTGCAGGAACTGGAGGCCAGAGATGTGTGGTGCGTCCCTCACCATTCCCATTGGAAACCAGCACCACTGCATCGCTAATGTTTTCAACGATGATGAATGAATGAATTATACCAAAGAAACGGTAATGGTGACCATGGATACCTACGATGGCAAGGAAAGAGTGATGATGGCAGCAGGAGTTGGAGGTGGTGAGGTAGGAGAGGTGTTGGCGAGGATAGACTGTATTGTACGGACTCCTGTCTAGACATCTCAACCAGTATTTCAAGATGCAAGTATTATGTTGGCGTGTTAATGCGTCTGCACTCTTTGTGCGTGGCAACCACCAGAGTAGGATTAGTTCTGAGAAAGGAGCTGTCATCTCAGTATTTCAAAAAGACCTGGAACCCATCACTCTTTCAAAATATATACCCTTGTAGGTGATGCCGAGGAATTTGGCATCCATTTGTGTAACTTGGCAGTGGCATCATGAATCAGTTCCAGAGGAATGGAATAATAACATTTCCAATATGGATAGAGTAAAAAAAAAAACGTATCATCCTGGCTTTTCATTAGAATTTTAATTAATTTATTGTTCTGAATCTGGGCAACACTGACAAGGTCAGCATTTATTGGCCATCCTATTGTTCTTGGAATGATGTCGGCAATCCATTTTTTAGTATTGCTGCTGCATGCCGACCATTGATCACCCATTTACACTAGTTCAATATTATCCTAATTTTGTATCCACTCCCTACACATTGGGAGCAATTTACAGAGACCAATTAACTTACAAAACCTCACATCTTTATGTGTGGGAGGATACCAGAACATATAACCATATAGCCATATAACAATTACAGCACGGAAACAGGCCCTCTCGGCCCTTCCAGTCCGTGCCGACCATTTGTTTTCCCCTAGTCCCATCTACCTGCACTCAGAAAATACCCCTCCATTCCATTCACGTCCATATACCTATCCACTTTACTTTTAAATGTTAAAATCGATCCTGCTTCCACCACTTCTGCTGGAAGCTCATTCCACACAGCCACCACCCTCTGAGTAAAGAAGTTTCCCCTCACGTTACCCCTAAACTTCTGTCCCTTAATTCTCATGTCATGCCCTCTTGTTTGAATCTTCCCTACCCTCAATGGGAAAAACGTATCCACATCAACACCCAAAGGAAACCCAGACAGTCGCAGGTAGAATGTGCAAACTCTACATAGACAGCACCCAAGGTCAGGATCAAACCCAGGTGTCTGGCATTGTGGGGCAGCTGCTCTACCAGCTGTGCCGCTGTGTCATCCCCAGGTGTGAAGAAACAGTGATGTATTTTCAAGGCAGGTTGTTGTGGCAACCAGGGAGGGGAAACTGCAGATGGTGATGTCCCCAAGTGTCTAAAGTTCTTATTCTTTTTGTGGTCCTTTCAGAGTAGTCTAGCAAATAACCGCAGTGCATTTTGCAGGTGGTACACATTGCATTCACCTTACACTGATGGTGGAGAGAATTCATATTTAGGTTGGTTGATGAGTTGCCAGTCAAGTGGGCTACATTTGTCATTGATAGGGCCGAGTTTTTGGGAGGGCTTTAGATCTGCCCTCATCTGGACAATTGGAGAGTATTCCATCACACTCATGGTATCAACTGTGTTGATGATGGAAAGGACGAGATATTGGGAGATGAGTTACTTGCCATGATATAACAAATATGTAACACACTCTTGTAGCCGTAGTATTTACAGATGGTCCATTTGATTTCTGATCAATGACCCCACCCCCCACAATGTGGATGCTGGGAGATAAAATAAATAATGCGATTGATTGTTGAAAACAGGTCATCAGATCATGTTAAAGATTGTCAGGCCCTGACACTTGTGTGCTGTCAATATCAATTGTTATTTATCAGCCCATAATTGAATGTTGACTAGGTTTTGCTGCTTGCATGGATTGTTGATGGTTTTGCTGGTTGCATGGATTGTTGCAATTTGTTGACGGATTGTATCAAGAACCTTGTACAATCATTAGTCAAAGTTCCCACTTCAGAAATCCAGCAGGTCAGGACCGAAATCAAGCAATGACATTAAAATGTTCACAATTTGCAATATCCTCTATGAAATAATATTGTTCATGCTCTTTCTTAAAGGGTGTTAATTAATAATCTTCCCTGCTTTACTTGTCCTTAAAATCCACTTTGCTGCGGCGAAATGTTTTCCTAATCTCTAATTTTCCTCATGGTATTTATTTTCTGTGGTCCAATCCTACCATAATTAGTTTAATTTGTTGACTTCCCATAACCTATACTCTTGGTTTGTATAAAGACCTGTTTTTATCTCTTTCCTTGCACTTTTCTCCAATAAATCTAAGTATGTTTTCCAATGTTACTTCCATAGCTACTGCTCAGAAACCTGGAATTTTCACAGCCACTTGGTTGTGAAATGTAATATGGTAGAATGCTGCAATTTCTTTACAAATCTTCATTATGATGTTCTCAAATGTTTTGCATACTTACAGACACAGAAGTTGTATTATTATCAAACCAGTGAACCCAGTGGAATATCACCTCAGTCATTTTAAGCATCACTTGGATCCATTCATTTAGAGTTGATTTAGGGCATTTGGTTTCCCTACATCCAGCAACCAACTTTGTTAACAGATGCGTTTCTTCTTTTCGCATCAATGTTATTATTTTATTTACCTCAAACCAAAGAACTTAAGAATATTGGCCTAATAACAATCTGTAGGCCTAACCTGTTAGATAATGACATTTCTACTTTGGTCTTTAAGAAAATGTATTTTCCCCACACGTCCAACTTTTTAAACAATGACTGCAGTTTTGGGCTGTCCAAGAGAAACATAGAAAATAGGTGCAGGAGGAGGCCATTCGGCCCTTCAAGCCAGCACCGCCATTCATTGTGATCATGGCTGATCGTCCCTTATCAATAACCCGTGCCTGCCTTCTCCCCATATGCCTTGACTCCATCCAACTCTCTTTTAAATCCATCCAGTGATTTGGCCTCCACTGCCCTCTGTTGCAGGGAATTCCATAAATTCACAACTCTCTGGGTGAAAAAGTTTTTTCTCACCTCAGTCTTAAATGTTTAGTTTTATTCTATCCCAAACTTCTCTTGTCAGCCACGGTTGCCTACTCCCCTTAGAATCTTTCTTCCTTTTTGGAATGAAATGATCCTGCGTCTTCGGGATTATAGAAACGTAGAAACATAGAAAAATAGGTGCAGGAGTAGGCCATTTGGCCCTTCGAGCCTGCACCGCCATTCAATATGATCATGGCTGATCATCCAATTCAGTATCCCGTACCTGCCTTCTCTCCATACCCCCTGATCCCTTTAGCCACAAGAGCCACATCCAACTCCCTCTTGAATATAGCCAATGAACTGGCCTCAACGACCTTCTGTGGCAGAGAATTCCAGAGACTCACCACTCTCTGTGTAAAGAATGTTTTCCTCATCTCGGTCCTAAAGGAATTCCCCCTTATCCTTAGACTGTGACTCCTTGTTCTGGACTCCCCCAACACCGGGAACAATCTTCCTGCATCTAGCTTCTCCAACCCCTTAATAATTTTGTAAGTTTCTATAAGATCCCCCCTCAATCTTCTAAATTCCAGTGAGTACAAGCCGAGTCTATCCAGTCTTTCTTCATATGAAAGTCCCAGAAATGCCCAGAAATTCCTGCCATTGCTGTTCCACCTTCATGCATGCTAGGATCCCTTTCCAGTCTACCTTGGCCAGCTCCCCTCTCATGCCTTCATAGTCCCCTTTGTTCAACTGCCACTCACTGCCACTTCCGATTTAACGTTCTCCTTCTCAAATTGCAGATTAAAACTAATCATATTATGATCACAACCTCCAAGCAGTTCCTTTACCTCAAGTTCTCTTATCATATCTGGTTCAATGGACAACACTAAATCCAGAATTGCCTTTTCTCTGGTCGGCTCCATTATAAGCTGCTCTAAGAATCCATCTCGGAGGCATTCTACAAACTCTCTTTCTTGGGGTCCTGAACCAACCTGATTTTCCCAGTCTACCTGCATATTGAAATCCCCCATCACCATAGTGGCATTACCTTTGTTACATGCCAGTTTTAACTCCTGCTGCAACTTACACCCTACATCCGGGCTACTATTTGGGGGTCTGTAAATAACACCAATTAGTGTCTTCTTGCCTTTACAATTCCTCAACCCAATCCACACTGACTCTACCTTCTCAGTCCCTAGGTCTTCCCTTGCAAGGGACTGAATTCCATCCCTCGCCAGCAGAGCTATCCCCCTCCTCTGCGCACCTGCCTGTCCCTTCTATAGGATGTATAACCCTGAATATTAAGTTCCCAGGCCCGATCCTCCTGCAGCCACGTCTCAGTAATTCCCACTATGTCATATCCACCAACCTCTAACTGAGTCTCAAACTCATCTACTTTACTTCTTATACTTCGCGCATTCATATACAATACTTTTAATTCCTTATGCATCTCACCTTTCACATCGATCCCTATTACACTTGGCCATACTCTCCTATCCTTTTACATAGAAACATAGAAATTAGGTGCAGGAGTAGGCCATTCAGCCCTTCGAGCCTGCACCGCCATTCAATATGATCATGGCTGATCATCCAACTCAGTATCCCGTACCTGCCTTCTCTCCATACCCTCTGATCCCCTTAGCCACAAGGGTCACATCCAACTCACTCTTAAATATAGCCAATGAACTGGCCTCAACTACCCTCTGTGGCAGAGAGTTTCCAGAGACTCACCACTCTGTGTGAAAAAAGTCTTTCTCATCTCGGTCTTAAAGGATTTCCCCCTTATCCTTAAGCTATGACCCCTTGTCCTGGACTTCCCCAACATCGGGAACAATCTTCCTGCATCTAGCCTGTCCAAACCCTTAAGAATTTTGTAAGTTTCTATAAGATCCCCTCTCAATCTCCTAAATTCCAGAGAGTATAAACCGAGTCTATCCAGTCTTTCTTCATAAGACAGTCCTGACATCCCAGGAATCAGTCTGGTGAACCTTCTCTGCACTCCCTCTATGGCAACAATGTCCTTCCTCAGATTTGGAGACCAAAACTGCACGCAATACTCCAGGTGTGGTCTCACCAAGACCCTGTACAACTGAAGTAGAACCTCCCTGCTCCTGTACTCAAATCCCTTTGCTATGAAAGCCAACATACCATTCGCTTTTTTCACTGCCTGCTGCACCTGCATGCCTACTTTCAATGACTGGTGTACCATGACACCCAGGTCTCGCTGCATCTCCCCTTTTCCCAATCGGCCACCATTTAAATAATAGTCTGCTTTCCTGTTTTTGCCTCACATTTATCCACATTATACTGCATCTGCCAAACATTTGCCCACTCACCCAGCCTATCCAAGTCACCTTGCAGTCTCCTAGCATCCTCCTCACAGCTAACACTGCCCCCCAGCTTAGTGTCATCCGCAAACTTGGAGATATTGCCTTCAATTCCCTCATCCAGATCATTAATATATATTGTAAATAGCTGGGGTCCCAGCACTGAGCCCTGCGGTACCCCACTAGTCACTGCCTGCCATTGTGAAAAGGACCCGTTTACTCCTACTCTTTGCTTCCTGTTTGCCAGCCAGTTCTCTATCCACATCAATACTGAACCCCTAATACCGTATGCTTTAAGTTTGTATACTAATCTCTTATGTGGGACCTTGTCGAAAGCCTACATAAGAGATTAGTTTTGTGAGATTTCTTTCCCGTTAATTCTGGGGTCATTAATCATCCCTTTACTCTCTTTCCCTTTAACTCCATCCTCGACTATCCCATTTGACACCCCACCCCCCTTATTCAGTTTAAAACCACCCGTGTAGCAGTGGCAAACCTGCCTGCCAGAATGCTGGTCCCCCACCTGTTAAGATGCAATCCGTCTCAAGATGGAAACGAGGAGATTTTTTTTCCTTTTACACCCAATCGCTCTCAAATTCTGGTGTATGAGATACCTGCCTCTTTACACCTGCTCAACTAGTTATCCATTCTGTTATTTATCCCCATAATGAATTTATGAGCTTATGTGTCAATCATTATTATCTCTTCAAATCAATGAGATTGGCCAACTTTCACAATAATGTTTGAAATCCTCCATTGCCTATAATGGTTTTTGTTGTAACATGCATTTCTATATTCTCATTCAGCAAGGATTCTATTATCTTTCCCACCACTACGTCCCGGGTACAATGGACATTTTCTGTCTCTTTTTTTAGCATCAGCCATCTACCAATTCCCTGACATAAACAAATTTTCAAATACTTAATCCAGCCCCAACATCTATTTTCATTTTTTTTCAAAATTCATGCCTGTTGCAGAGTCCGAGCTATCTAGCACAGAAACAGGCCATTCAGCTCAACTCATCCATGTCAACCAAATTAATTGTTGTTTCATTTGATTATTTTAATTAATATATATAGTATAACATTTCTAATTCATCACCTGATCTTATATTTGCCTGATCCTTCTTATAAATACTGTAGATAAGAAATGAAGATGATGAGTGGAAACAAATATGGGCAGGATGGTCAGCAGATGGGAACTGTTGGGGGGGGGGGGGGGGGGGGGGGGGGGGGGGGGGGGTATGGGAAGGGAGTCGGATGGAACCAAGTGAGAAAGGGGAAAAAAGATGTGAGAGAGGATCAGATTGGATCAGAAGGAGAGAGAAAGGAACTCGGGTGCAGTTTACCTAAAATAGTGGAATTCAATGTTATGCCACTGGGTTGTACCCAGGCAGAATAGGGGAGCTGGCCTTCTAGTTCACCTTTGGCCTCGCCCTGGCTGGGAAGGAGGCTGAGAACAAGCAGGTATTTGTGGAAGTGGGAAAGGGAATCAAAATAGCTAGCAACTGGGAGCTCCATTCAGCCAGAAAGTGGTTTCTTAGTGTGTGCTTGGTGCAATGTAGAGGAGGCCACATCAAGAGAACGGAATGCAATGGACGGAGTTGGAGCTAAGTCCGCCAAGGTCCACTGGATCTCCTGGTTGTTGACCATTTTAACTCTCTTTCCCGTCCCACACTGACCTTTCTGTCCTGGGCATCCTCCCTTGCCAGAGTGAGGCCCGTGTGCCCCATTTGGACTCCCACCTATATCTCCCCTCCACACCCCCCCCCCTTTCTGCTACTTTCATCCCCCTGGTTTCATAATGTACAACTCTTCCAACTGTCTTATCTTCTGTTCTTATCTCTGGCCTTTGTTCCAACCATCTGCCTGTGAAAACCCCACCTCACCTGTGTCTACTGATTACCTGCCACACTTCATCCTGCCTATCCCCTTTTCCAGCTTTCTGCTCACCCCACCCCCCCCAAATAAAATCTGTCTGAAGAAGGGTGCTTGTCTGTACGTAATTTATATGTTCTCCCCATGGCCTGCGTAGGTTTCCCACGGGAGCTTCAGTTTCCTGCCACACTCCAGAGAAGTACAGGTTTGTAGGTTCATTGGCTTGGTATAATTGTAAATTGTCTCTGATGTGTGTCGGATAGTGTTAATGTTCAGGGATTGCTAGTCGGCGTTGACTTGGCGGGCCAAAGGGCCTGTTTCCATGCCGTATATCTAAACTAAACTAAAGGGTCTCCTATCCATTTTCTCCAGAGATTCGGCCTGTCCTGCTGAATTACTCCAGCACTTTGTATCCTATTGTTCTTCATTTTATTTTGCCAAATCTCGCCCCTTTAAAATTAACTTACATAGAACTATTTTTCTGGCCTTTGTCACACTTAAGCCGTTCTAAAATAGTGTCCTAAACCATTTTATACTGTGATGAAAAACTTTACTGAAAAAACACACTGAGAGAACGTCATTCATTTTTCACTTTCTAAATATTGAATAAAAAATTATCATATTTTTTCAGGAACTGTGGCCATGTAAGTATAGAGCTCAAATGGGATATAACTGCTGCTCGATAGCTTGAATGGTTTTTTTTTTTACAGACCTCTTATTGAATTGCCCATGTATCCAACCATTTCCCGAGCCAAAACCAGCTGGCAAATTCCCACAGAAAATAATGGAAATTCCTTAAAACCATAGCAGGAAAAGATTTAACTGTGAGGAGGGGAAAAAGAGGCTGTCAACAATTTGGAAGCTTGACAAAATAAATACATCAAGGCATTGGAACATAGCAATGGCCATACAAGAGAAGGCTAATATCCATGCAGTTCACTTTTCAGCATCCAGATTGTTGCCTGAAACTACCAGGATAGTTGTGAAGTAATCATTGCAATCAATATTAATTAATCCCTAATGGAAGTCAGGAAAAAAACACCTGTTGCTCTCATTATGCTTACAATTACCTCTGGATTTAATTTTACATTTTATGAATATAATGGCTATCAAGTCTGCATGATAAAAAAATTGTGTCTAGGATTAACGCACAAATGACTTGTATATATTAAAATGATACCTAGAAATGTCATCCTCTACAAGCATAGCCCTATGCACTTTGGCTCTCTGTTCCTGCTGACCATAAACCACCTATTTACACTAATCCTACATTAATTCCAAATTTTATTCCTCCAAATTTTTCATCATCTCTCCCAAGAATCCACCACCCATCTACATTAGCGGCAATGTACAGTGGCAGACTAACTGAGCGACCTGCAGGTTTTGGGTTGTAGGAGCAAACTGATGGATGCAGAGGAAACCAACATGGTCCCAGGAAAAACATACAAACTCCATGCAGACAGCACCTGAGGTCATGTTTGAACCCAGTTCTCTGCCGCTGTAAGGAAGCAGCTCTATTAGTTGCATCACAGTGCGGGTGATTAAATCTCTCAATATAATAAATTGGATGATTCATATGCCCGATGTGCTACAAACTGATTATCTCCGTATTCTCACCAAAGCTTGAAAATGTCAGGGCTGGGCTGCCTGTGGCATTTACATGGGTCAGGAGGTGGTAAACTCCCATCTCCATGTTTTGAAGACAATTCCAACCTTCAACCATGATTTTCATTTCTATACCTGTAGATGATATGTGTGTACACCTTTAATTGATAGTAACGATGTCCATGCTAACCACTTAGTATAATTGCAACCCACACGCCCCTAGCTCGCTCTCTGGTGTTCGTGACAGACCACGTACAGCCAGGGCTATGTATGACGTGTGCTTAATAAAAGTACTGAAGACTTTAAGGTGTCTTTGAGCATTCCTTACATGGCGTCAGAAGTGCTTCTTCCTGCGTCTCTGATCTATCGCATTTTATTTTCTTAGTCCCAGTACCCCCTCCTGGTTCCGTGATGGCTTCTGCCTGTCGTAAACCTGACATCCTAGTCTTTGATGCAGACATCACTCATCGCTGGAGTGTGTTCCGACGGGACTTTGAGCATTACGTTGCCATTGCCCACCCTGCTGTGGCCCCCGCTGTCAAGGCTTCCCTGCTGCTCAACCTGGCTGGTCCGGAGGCGCTCGAGCGTTCGGAGTCGTTTGTCTATGGACATGGTGAGAGTGTCCAAGACCCCGATTGCCTGATTGCTAAATTTACGGCGATGTGTGACCTTCCCACTAACCACATCTTAGAGCGTTTCAAACTGTTCTCCAGACGCCAGAACCCTGGGGAGTCTATTGACAATTTTGTGGCCGCGCTGCGCCAGCTGGCTCGCCGATGTAACCTGCATGACCTGACCCCCGATACTTTGACCCGTGACATTTTAGTCTTTGGTCTGCGGGATGATAAGCTGCGCTCTGAGCTGCTGCGTAAGCCTGATCTGACATTCCATGAGGCGCTGCATGCCTCTCGTTTAGCTGAGGCTGTCTCCTCCGCTGTACCTGACCCTGTGGTCCACACAGCCAGTCTCGCTGGTCCCCAGTAAAATGCTCCCCGGCGACAGAGGGCAAGACCACTGCAGGGCTCCAGACCGCCTCAACGATGTCCAAATTGTAACTTTGTCTCACACCGTTTTAATGTGTGCCCGGCGTTGGGGAAAACCTGTAACTTTTGCAACAAGCTCGGGCACTTTTCGGCAGCATGCCGTTCCCGTGGGGACCCTGCACAGCCACAGCAGAAACCGTCTCGCTACCTGTCACGTGATGACTCAACGTCTAGTTCCCATCTCCAGCATGTTGATCTTCCCCCGTCTGACCCTGACTCTTCTCCGAGTGAGCTGGATGTGTTTTCCTTGCGAGGTGCAGCTGGACTGATAACGGACCCGACCGTCCGAGTCACGGTGAATGGCATGGCCTTCTCTGCTAAGGTCGACACGGGGGCAGCTGCCAATGTTATGTCAACAAGCCTATTCAGGAAGATAAGGAATAATGAGCCTGTTTCCACAGACAGTGCTGTTTTGCGTGCCTATGGGGGTGGCGTGCTTATTCCTGTGGGGAGGGCCACTCTCCACTGCAAGGTGCTGTCGACCACTCGGCCCCTCTCTTTCTTCCTGCTAGACGGTAAATGTGACCCCCTGCTCGGCGTGGAGGCCTGCCAGGACCTCGGGTTGGTGAGCTTCCACAGCGATGTACACCTGGTAGAGGCACCCCTGAATCCGCTGGCCGAATTCCTGGACCGGTTCGACTCGAAGCTGGGGAAGTTGCCCTGCAGCTACAAGATTGCCCTCAATCCCGACATCACGCCGGTCGTCCGTCCCCCGCACCGCGTGTCCTTTGCCATGAGGGGCAAGGTCGAGTCTGCTCTTCGCGAGATGGTGGCCACGGGCATCCTGGCACCAGTCACGGACTCCACCCGGTGGGTTTCTACTATGGTTGTCGCTGCGAAGAAAGACAAGAGCGAAATACGGATCTGCGTCAACCCCAAGGACTTGAACTTGGCCATCAGGCGCCCGCACTATCCCATGCGGACGGTGGAGGATGTTGTTGCACAGGTCGGCCCTGCCACTGTGTTCTCGGTTCTTGATGCCAAGAGTTCGTTCTGGCAGATACCTCTAGACGAGCGGTCCTCGCACCTGACAACCTTCAGCACGCCCTTCGGCAGGTATCGCTTCCTCCGCATGCCGTTTCGGATCAACTCTGCCAGCGAGGTGTTCCAGAGGACCATGGAACAACTGTTTGCTGGAATTCCGTGTGCCATCATTGTCGACGACATCCTGGTATATGGGGAGAATGTCGCTGAGCACGACCACCACCTTCGCCAGGTGCTGCAGCGGGCCCGGGAGGTCAACCTGAAGCTCAACCCGAAAAAGTGCCGATTCCGGGTCCTTGAGGTCACCTACGTGGGGCATGTTTTCACGGCATCGGGGCTGAAGCCCGACCCGCAGAAGACGGCTGCAATATCCGAGATGCCTGCACCTGCGGACGTGCCTGGCCTGCAGCGCCTCTTGGGCATGGTCAACTACCTGGGAAAGTTCATCCCCGACCTGAGTGAACTGAGTGCCCCTCTGCGGGATCTGGTGAAAAAGGACACTGCCTGGGCCTGGTTCCCGCAACACCAGCGTGCATTTGACACCCTCAAATCTAAGCTGGTCAGCATGCCAACGCTGAAGTACTTCGACCTCCAGCGCCCCGTCGTTCTCACGTGTGATGCCTCTAAGTTTGGCCTGCAGGTCCATGACGGGGTGCAACTGCCTGTATCCTACGCGTCCCGCACAATGACGTCCGCTGAACAACACTATGCCCAGATTGAGAAAGAACTGCTGGCAGTTGTCTTTGCCTGCTCCAAATTCAAAGACTATATCCTGGGCAACTGCTTCACTGTCGAGACGGACCACCAGCCTCTGGTCACCATCCTCAACAAGCCAATACACATGGCCTCCTCCCGGCTCGAGCGCATGATGCTCCAGCTACAACGCTTCACTTTCACAGTGGTTTATCGCAAGGGCAAGGACATGGTTGTTGTGGACACGCTGTCGCGGGCGCCTCTCTCATCCACAACCCAGCATCCGTACGAGACGTCCGATCTGATAGTCCTGGGCGTGAACTTCGTGCCCTCCGGTCAGTTGAAGTCCCTAGCCGAGCACACGGCGGCAGACGCTTCGCTACAGCAGCTGGCCGCGATCATCAGGCAGGGTTGGCCAGACCGCCTGATGATCGTTCTTCCCTGCCGGCCGCAGCGGTGCCTTACTTCTTGGTTCGTGACGAGTTGGTGCTGCGTGGTGGTGTGATTGTGAAGGGGCACAAGGTGGTGGTGCCTGAAGCACTACGGGAACAATACTTTGAGACCGCTCATCGTGGCCATCCCGGGGCCGAGGCGACCCTTTCTGTCGCTCAGAGCCAGTTCTTCTGGCCCGACATGCCTCGCTACTTCCGGGATAGGGTCTCCGCGTGCCCTACCTGCAACAGCCTCGCTCCACAGCAACAGCGGCAGCCGCTCCTGCAGCAGCCAGCTGCTGACCTGCCATGGTCTGCGCTTGCAACCGACATCTTCGAGTGGCACGGAAAGCACTTCCTGGTGCTTGTCGACTCTTTCTCCAGCTGGTTTGAAGTTGACCAGCTCCACTCCCTCTCTTCCTCCGCGGTCATCGACAAGTTGCGCCGCCACTTTGCCACCTTCGGGTCCCCCGTCAGCCTGCAGTCGGACAACGGCAGCCAGTTCACCAGTGCCGAGTTCCGCGATTTTGCTGAGCGTTGGAACTTTCGTCATTACACCAGCAGCCCGGAATACCCGCAGAGCAATGGACTGGCCGAGCGCGCGGTCCGCAGTGCTAAAGGACTGTTGGAACGTTGCCGCCTATCCCGCTCCGACATCTACCTGGCCCTGGTGAACCTCCGCAACATCTCCCGCGACCATGCCCTGGGCTCCCCGGCTCAGCGACTCATGTCCCGAGTCACGAGGCCCACGGTCCCGGTGTCTCAGCAGTCCCTGTCCCCTTCCGTCTTTAAACCTGCCTTGGTCCGGGAACGCATTACCGAAAGACACAGTATCCAGAAGCGTTCCCACGACAGGTCCTGCCGTGTCCTCTGCCCTCTTCTCCCCGGCCAGGTTGTCCGTATGTGGTCCTCTTCTGGCCGTTCCAGGCTGGCCGTGGTCGTCGGCTCTGCCGGTTCCCCTCGTTCATACCTTGTCAACCGCGACGGAAGGGTGTACCGCCGGTCCCGCCAGCATCTCCGGCTCGTGAACGAGCCTCTCCCACCCCCGGCGGCTCCGTATGCCCCCCCGCTGCCCCTGTCGTGGCCCTGTGCTTTGCCCATTCCTCTGGGGCCGGCCTCCCCTCGTCCTCCTCCGGAGCGCCTCCCGGCTGCGGTCCCGCTTTCTCCGGCTTCCGCGCCCTTCTCTTCGCCTCCCTTCCCGCTGCCTTCATCGCCAAGGAGTTCTCCTGTCCGTAGCCCCCACCATGACCCGGCGTCTCCGCTTGTTCCTGTCGGGTAAGGAGGTGATGGCGAGGTGCGGACCCGGTCTGGTCGCCTGGTCAGGCCGCCGGTCCGTTACGGCGATTACGTGTGATCCTGTATCCCTGTGCTTTACTGTTTGCACTCACCCTGGTGCATGAGATGTGGTCGCCCTGTCACTCACTGTTTGTTTTGGTAGAGGAAGGATGTAGATAATATGTGTGTACACCTTTAATTGATAGTAACGATGTCCATGCTAACCACTCCCCCCACCATTTAGTATAATTGTAACCCACACGCCCCTAGCTCGCTCTCTGGTGTTCGTGACAGACCACGTACAGCCAGGGCTATGTATGACGTGTGCTTAATAAAAGTACTGAAGACTTTAAGGTGTCTTTGACATTCCTTACAATACCCAACTCCAGTCCGGTTTTCAGAAAGGAACAAGACAGCTGCATTTCAAAACTGGGATCCAAAAGCAGAGGTCAATTGAACTATTGTATGTAGGAAGGAACTGCAGATGCTGGTTTCAATCAAAGTTAGACACAAAATGATGGAGTAACTCAATGGGACAGACGGCATTCAGAGATTGAACCATTGTTCTGCCACAACCATAAAATATTGGAATTCTCCATGGTTTCTGCTGTTGATTTAGCTGGAAAAAACATTGCTTCTGGATAAATACATGACCACATACATATATCATACTCTGTACAGAGTATTTGGAAATTTGGCCATGTCATTTGAGATAAATACTAACGATATTTATCTTGAATTTCTTTTCATTTTAATCAAAATCTATAGCTTAGTTTTAAAAGTTTTGTGATACCTTTCAGAATGAACGTATAGAAGATAGACACAAAGTTCTGGAGGAACACAGGCAGCATCTCTGGATAGAATGAATGGGTGATGTTTAGTGTCGAGGCCCTTATTCAGACCTTTGCTCACCCTGAAACATCACCCACTCCTTCTCCCTAGAGAGGCTGCCTGTCCCGCTAATTTACTCCAGTACTTTGTATCTATCTGTGGTTTAAACCAGCATCTGCTTTTCCTTCCTACACAGAATGAACTTATAACCGTTTCAGCATTATGTAGCCAAGAGTTGACTTGATAAATAAAGGTAAAAACAAGCCATAACAATGACAATTCTGCAAAGGAAGTGGATTGAGACTGTTCTATGTGTTCTCCTTGGACAGAGCAGTAAAAGTTGACAAAAGCTGTACAATAGGGAACCTACAGCACTTTTAGTTACATCAACACCTTTGTTCACTTGAATAGTGTGCCATTTACCTCTGTTTGCTCCTTCATGGGTACATCCTAAACCTGTGCCATTGCCTGGGATACATCATGCCAATCGTGTGCCAGGGGTATTTTGGAATTCATGCCAAATGTTTGGAATAATGTTAAAGAAGGTTAAACTATCTATATCATTAAAAGTCTCATCTTGACCACTTCCTGTTTGCACTGGGCTTTGATTTTAGAGCAAAATGCTACCACATATTTTTGGAAATCTTACTTGGCATCCTTCTCCGCTACGCAGGGCCCGGGGATTTTTCCCATCAATGAAAAATAAAAGACTTATTAGTGTTTAAAAAACTTGAGATTCTCTCTCCTGTCAATCACCGCCATGAAGGCCACGCCCCTTCTGGTGAGAGGGGGAGGGACTATAAAACCCGGAAGTGTGGGCGTGGCTCAGTCTGTCTGCAAGATGGCGAGGGAGCGGTCACGACTCTCTGTCTGAGCTGGGAAACTACTGAACACTGTGTATGCAATGTACTTGAATAAATGATTATTCAATAAATGGAAATGAAGTTAAAATGCAATCTGTTTGGCATGAGCCTACCCTGTGCTTGAAAGTGCAATGGCAATGGAAATGAAGTGAAAATGCAATCAGCTGTTTGGCTTGGCCTGCCCTGTGCTTGAAACTGCAATGGCAATGGAAGTGAAATGAAAATGCAATGAGCTATTCGGCCTGCCCTGTGCTTGAAACTGCAATGCAATTGGAAACTAAATGAAATGAGTTGTTTGGCCTGCCTGAAACCACTAACTTCAGCCCACAAGGCTCCTATTAGCCAGGAAACCAGTCCCTTTTGCTCAGGAGGAGCATTTTGACCGAAAGGCCCGTGCCAGGCCAGGAAAAGTCCATAAAAAGTGCCTTCCACTGAATTTCACTCAGATTTTCTTTCCTTAAAGAGCCCCTTCGGCCCATCAGGCCTGTGTTAGCCCAGGAGGCCCATCAGTAAGTATCCCCCCCTGCAAGTATTAAACCTCATCCCAGTATTTTTCTCCCTCCATTCATTTGCTCCCTGTGAGATCCAGGCCACGATAGACTTTCCTCCTTCATTGCTGTGATCTGCAGAAAAAGGTGGAAAATGTCTAAAATTGATTCTGCACCCTCTCCCCCTTCTCTCTCACACAGAGTCGCTCACCTGAGTTGGGCAGAATTTCTGGCAGTTTCTGAGCTGCCAGCCCACTAGGCCTGAGTGACTGAGCTGGCAGCCCACCAGGCCCGAGTGACTGAGCTGCCAGTCCACCAGGCCTGAGTGACTGAGCTGGCAGCCCACCAGGCCTGAGTGACTGAGCTGCCAGCCCAAGAATCCATTCGACCCACAATGTCCATACTAGCCCTCTGGAAACCAGTCCCTTCGGCCCACAACACCCATACTAGCGCTCCAGAAAGCCCCCCCCCCTCCCCCACTGGCCAGCAATGTTGGAATTGGTGGAGAGGTGGAATATTACGTTGGGGGCCAGCCCTCCCGTGTGAACATGGGTCCCACTTACTCTAATATTATATTAAATACTGTGGATCCTGGAGTGAACTGAACATGATGGACACATTACAGTCTTGTAAACACCTATTTTTTGGCCTACAGTAGAGAAGCTGGAAAACATTACATAAATTACATATAAAAACCATTACCACATACTGTCACTTACAGTCAAAGTTGAAGAAGTCTTCTTTTCCCCTTAGATTGTCACATAACTTTTCTTTTCATTTCAAGAATGGTCCGCAGAATGTGAAAATCTACGGTCATGTCATCAGTCTGGAACATCTGTGTGCCAACAAACATCAAAGTGCAAGATGGTCTTTTAAATAGTATGATTGCTGCAAGTAGTTGAGACCAGCTCAAGCTGAATATGTCCAGATGACTGGCTTGATGTCATGATGCCCTTCCAAGTTATCACCACTCTATAAAAACACACTGAACAGAAACATTTGGATGAACTGTTCTCCCCTGGTCACGCCATGCCATGCAAATCCCAAACAGTCCGTGTGATCATTCCCAGGCCTCATGTTACTGTTGATCTCTGACGAAAATTAATGCAAAGGTATTTACACGATTGCACAAGTATTGATCAGTTGTTGATTTATCAATCAATCTATCTATCAATCTATCTTCTACCTATACTATAACTAAAACTTTCATCTTGACCACTTCCGATCTGCGTTGTAATTAAATTTGCGCAAAACAATCCCCCATAGTGCTACGATTTTTCGCTACCTTACTTACCATTCTCCTCTGCTGCAAGTCAAATAAGTTTTGTTCCGATCGGTGAAATAGTACAAAAGTTATGAAGGTTTAAAAATCGTAAAAACGCCCCTACCGGAACCCACTGTCAATAATGCAGTGAGGAGAATAAAAAGCTGAAGGGGCGGAGTGTTGAGCAGCGCGCGCAGAGTGTGCAGCCCACACGGAGTGTGCAGTCCGCGCGGAGTGCACAGACCGCGGACTGCTTCTGCGACGATCAGCCGGAATCTGCTGAGTTGAACCGGAAGCCTCTGAGTGAAGCCGGAGTGGGACCGGGATCTGCTGCATGAGGCCGAAAGCTGAAGGTGCGGGACGAGCACAGTGCGAGCTGCGTCTTCCAACTCAGTATCCTGTACCTGCCTTCTCTCCATACCCCCTGATCCCTTCAGCCACAAGGGCCACATCCAACTCCCTCTTAAATATGGCCAACAAACTGGCCTCAACTACCTTCTGTGGCAGAGAATTCCACAGATTCACCACTCACTGTGTGAAAAACGATTTTTTCATCTCGGTCCTAAAAGACTTCCCCCTTATCCTTAAACTGTGACACCTTGTCCTGGACTTCCCCAACATCGGGAACAATCTTCCTGCATCTAGCCTGCCCAACCCCTTAAGAATTTTGTAAGTCTCTATGAGATCACCCCTCAATCTTCTGAATTCCAGCGAGTACAAGCCAAGTCTATCCAGCCTTTCTTCATATGGAAGTCGTGCCATCCCATGAATCAGTCTGGTGAACCTTCTCTGTACTCCCTCTATGGCAAGAATGCCTTTCCTCAGATTAGGAGACCAAAACTGTACGCAATACTCCAGGTGTGGCCTCACCAAGACCCTGTACAACTGCAGTAGAACCTCCCTGCTCTTGCACTCAAATCCTTTTGCTATGAATGCCAACAAAGCATTCGCTTTCTTCACAGCCTGCTGCACCTGCATGCCTACTTTCAATGACTGGTGTACCATGACACCCAGGTCTCGCTGCATCTCCCCTTTTCCTAATCGGTCACCATTCAAATAATAGCCTACCTTCCTGTTTTTGTCACCAAAGTGGATAAACTCACATTTATCCACATTATACTGCATTTGCCATGCATTTGCCCACTCACCCAGTCTATCCAAGTCATCCTGCAGCCTCCTAGCATCCTCCTCACAGCTAACACTGCCCCCCAGCTTCGTGTCATCCGCAAACTTCAAGATGTTGCATTTAATCATTAATCGTCCAAATCATTAATGTATATTGTAAATAGCTGGGGTCCCAGCACTGAGCCTTGCGGCACCCCACTAGTCACTGTCTGCCATCCTGAAAAGGACCCGTTCACTCCTACTCTTTGCTTCCTGTCTGCCAGCCAGTTCTCTATCCACATCAATACTGAACCACCAATACCGTGTGCTTTAAGTTTGTATACCAATCTCTTGTGTGGGCCCTTGTCGAAAGCCTTCTGAAAGTCCAGATACAACACATCCACTGCTTCTCCCTTATGCACTCTACTAGTTACATTCTCAAAAAATTCTATAAGATTCGTCAGACATGATTTACCTTTCGTAAATCCATGCTGACTGTCCAATGATTTCACCACTTTCCAAATGCGCTGCTATCCCATCTTTAATAATTGACTCTAGCAGTTTCCCCACTACCGATGTTAGACTAACTGGTCTGTAATTCCCCGTTTTATCTCTCCCTCCCTTTTTAAAAAGTGGGGTTACATTAGCTACCTTCCAATCCTCAGGAACTACTCCAGAATCTAAAGAGTTTTGAAAAATTATCACTGGCATCTGCTATTTCTGGGGCTACTTCCTTAAATACCCTGGGATGCAGCCTATCTGGCCCTGGGGATTTATCGGCCTTTAATCCATTCAATTTACCCAACACCACTTTCCGGCTAACCTGGATTTCACTCATTTCCTCCATCTCATTTGACCTGCGATCCCCTGCTATTTCCGGCAAATTATTTATGTCTTCCTTAGTGAAGACAGAACCAAAGTAGTTATTCAATTGGTCTGCCATGTCCTTGTTCCCCATGATCAATTCACCCGTTTCTGACTGCAAGGGACCTACATTTGTTTTAACTAATCTTTTGCGCTTCACATATCGATAAATACTTTAGCAGTCAGTTTTTATGTTTCCTGCCAGTTTTCTGTCATACTCCATTTTCCCTTTCCTAATTAAGCCCTTTGTCCTCCTCTGTTGGTCTCTGAATTTCTCCCAGTCCTTTGGTAGGCTGCTTTTTCTGGCTAATTTGTACGCTTCATATTTTTCTTTGATACTATCCCTGATATCCCTCGTTATCCACGGATGCGCCACCTTCCCTGATTTATTCTTTTGCAATACTGTGATAAACAATTGTTGGAGTTCATCCATGCAGTCTTTAAATGCCTTCCATTGCATATCCACCGTCAACCCTTCAAGAATCAATTGCCAGTCGATCTTGGCCAATTCACGTCTCATACCCTCAAAGTTACCTTTCTTTAAGTTCAGGACCTGTGTTTCTGAATTAACAATGTCGCTCTCCATCCTAATGAAGAACTCAACCATATTATGGTCACTCTTGCCCAAGGGGCCACGTACAACAAGGCTGCTAACTAACCCTTCCTCATTACTCAATATCCAGTCTAGAATAGCCTGCTCTCTCGTTGGTTCCTCCACATGTTGGTTTAGAAAACTATCCCGCATACATTTCAAGAAATCCTCTTCCTCAGCACCCCTGCCAATTTGATTCACCCAATCTATATGTAGATTGAAGTCACCCATTATAACGGTTTTACCTTCGTTGCACGCATTTCTAATTTCCTGTTTGATGCCATCCCCAACTCCACTACTACTGTTAGGTGGCCTGTACACAACACCCACTAGCGTTTTCTGCCCCTTAGTGTTTCGCAACCCCACTCATATCGATTCCACATCATCCAAGCTAATGTCATTCCTTTCTATTACGTTAATCTCCTCTCTAACCAGCAACGCTACCCCACCACCTTTTCCTCTCTGTCTATCCTTCCTGAATATTGAATATCCCTGGATGTTCAGCTCCCAGCCTTGGTCACCCTGGAGCCATGTCTCCGTGATCCCAACTATATCATAATTATTAATAGTTATCTGCACATTCAACTCATCCACCTTATTACGAATGCTCCTCGCATTGAGACACAAAGCCTTCAGGCTTGTTCTTACAACACTCTTGGCCCTTTTACAATTATGTTGAAAAGTGGCCCTTTTAGATTTTTGCCCTGGATTTGTTTTCCTGCCACTTTTCACCTCGCTACCTATTGCTCCTATCCTCATTTTATACCCCTCTGTCTCTCTGCTCACACATTTAAGAAACCCTCCACTTCTTGTTCTCCGTTTGTTATTTTTTTCTTCTTTCCTCCCTACGTGTTGCGTCTGACTGCTTCTCTTCTCTGCCTCCTGCCTCACAAACGGACTACTTGCCTTCTCTATTTGAGTCCCTCCCCCCAACCGACCTAGTTTAAAGTCTCCCCAGTAGCCTTTGCAAATCTCCCCGCCAGGATATTGGTTCCCCTCGGGTTCAAGTGCAACCCGTCCCTTTTGTAGAGGTCACACCTTCCCCAAACGAGGTCCCAATGATCCAGAAACTTGAATCTCTGCACTCTGCACCAGTCCTTTAGCCACGCATTTATCCCCCACCTTGCTCCATTCCTACTCTCACTGTCGCGTGGCACAGGCAGTAATCCTGAGATTGTTACCTTTGCGGTCCTTCTCCTTAACACTCTTCCTAACTCCCTAAATTCTCTTTTCAGGACCTCCTCTCTTTTTCTACCTATGTCATTGGCACCTATATGTACCACGACCTCTGGCTCCTCTCCCTCCCATTTCAAGATATATTCCAAGATATCTTGGACATTCAGTCACATCCTGGACCCTGGCACCAGGGAGGCAAACTACCATCCGGGTCTCCTGACTGCGTCCACAGAATCGCCTATCTGACCCCCTAACTATAGAGTCCCCTATTACTGCTGTCCTCCTCTTCTTTTCCTTACCCTTCTGAGCAACAGGGCCGGTCTTTGTACCGGAGGCCCGGTCGCTGTTGCTACCCCCAACAGTACTCAAACAGGAGTACTTATTGCCAAGGTGTACAGCCACCGGTGTACTCTCTAATCCCTGCCTCTGCCCCTTGCCTCTCCTAACTGTGACCCACTTTGCTGCCTCCTGTGGTTTTGGAGTGACCACCTGTCTGTAGCTCCTCTCTATGGCTTCCTCACTCTCCCTGACCAGACGGAGGTCACCGAGCTGCTGCTCCAGGTACCAAATATGGTCCATTTGGAGCGCCATCTTGACGCACCTGGCGCAGATGTGGACGTCTGGAGAGCTATCCGACTGCATGACCTCCTACATCTGACATCCAGAACAGTAAACTGCCCTGGCACTCATCCTCCCCCTTACCCTGGATACAATACAATACAATACAATGTACAAAACAATGCAAGGATTTTAGCTGAAAGAAATCAGCAGGGATCTGACTGCCAATCAGCTGCTCCCTCGAGTCGTCTTCCACCAATCAGCGGCTTCCTCAACTGCGGGCTGCGAATGGAACGTTATGGATTTGGGCTCCTCCCACTGCACCCGCTCCTGGGCCTCTGTCTATATATAATCTGTATTATATATATATATATATATATTTATTTACTTTTATTTTTTTATTTTTATTAAACACAAAACGTTATCCTTTAAACTTTACTACTAAATACTGAACCCTTAACTCCCAGAATCCTTAACTCCCAGTTAATGTATTAATGAAATGTAAAAATGTAAACCCGGGTTGCACCCAATCAGCTGCTTCCTCTGGTCCTCTTCAACCAATCAGAGGCTTCCACCAGTTTCCCTCTCTGGAAGATGGAACGTTGCAGATTTCAGTCTCACAGCGCAGGTAGCTCCACCCTCTCGCACCAACGGCTCCCCGGGCCTCTGTGAAAAGCAAGCCCCGCACTAGATTTATACTCACAGCGCAGGTAACTCCACCCTCTCGCACCAACGGCTCCCCGGGCCTCTCCGGGGGGAAGAAGAAGAATCAGACCACTAAGTAGAGGTTTGGGAAGTGTGAAGATTGGTAGGATAGGTTTGATTGCAAGGTTCGTTGAGTAGTCGCTACTCTTGAGTGACGTTTCGGGTGTAGACTCTTCTTATATCTATTCAAGACCCGAAACGTCATCCATTCCTTCCCTCCACTGGGCTTTGAGCCTCTGAAAAAAACCCATTTTCAATGGTTCATGAGAATCCTTGACTCATGACTGCTCAAAGAAGAGAAGGACCATTTACAATTATATTCAGAACAATATTCCAAAGTTCATGCTGAAGCGCACAGAACCTTTGCAAAAATGGCTGAAAGGCTAAGCCATCACATAAATTTACCTGCTCCATCTCTCGAAAGAGTCTACAGTTTTCATATTGGCCTCACTACTCAGCGCCATCAATATTTCACATCAATATCAGTTTCAGTTTAGTTTATTGTCGCATGTACTGAGGTGCAGTGAAAAGCTTTTGTTGCATGCTAGCCAGTCAGCAGAAAGACAATACATAATTACAATTGATCCATTTACAGTGCATACATACATGTGCAAAGCAAACCCAGAAAAGTCAGTTCAAGGGAAGTCCGAGCATCACGAATGAGGTAGATAGTAGTTCAGCACTGCTCTCTGGTTGTGGTGGGATGATTCAGTTGCCTGATAACAGTTGGGAAGAAATTGTCCCCGAATCTGATGGTGTGCGTTTTCACACTTCTATATCTTTTACCTGATGGGCGAGGGGAGAAGAGGGAGTAGCCAGGGTGTGACTCGTCCTTGATTGTGCTGCTGGGTTTGCTGAGGATTAGCACTTCAATATTTCCTAATCTTTCACTATTTAACTAATGCTCTGCCCTTCTGATTTTCTCACCAAAATAGTAATTTTATATTCTTCCACTTTAAGTTTCAGCTTTATATCTCCTTACTCTGCTTAATACAACTGTAGTTTGAGTAAAGAAAGTGCTGGAGGAACTCAGTGGATCAGGCAGTATCTGTGGATCAAATGGACAGATGACTTTTTAGGTTGAGATCCTCAGACTCAGAAGAATAAGGTGGAAGAACGCTGGTAAAGAGAAGTAGAGTGGAGCAAAGCCTGACAATTGTTAGAATTGTTAGAAGAGAGGAAGGAGGTGAAGAGGAGACAAAAAGGTGTTATACAAGTATAGAAGAGGAGGAATAAAATGTAAAGCTGGATAAGAATGGAAGTGGGCAGAGTGAGAATAAAAGGGAAATATGAGATTCAGGAATGAGAGATTAGCATAGGAAGGAGTGATGAGGTGCCTAGTGGGAGATGGTGGTAGAAATGCACCAGGTGTTGGTGGGGAAGGAGGGGGATATATCTGGGCCTAATATTTTAAATTGGAGAATTAATTGTTCATACGATTATGTTACAAGCAACCGCAGTGGAAGTGCTGTTCTAGTTTGTGTGTGGCCTCACTCTGGCACTGGCAGACCAAGAACACAAAGGTCGTGGCAAGAGCTCCAGCAGGCCTCCATGAGAGCACGTGTTTGGCGAAATACTTGGTTTTGCCGATGTAAAACAGGGCACATCGGAAGAACCAAATGCAATAAATGAGGTTGAAGGAGGAGCAATAATTATTTAGCTCCAGCAATTTGTTTTTTTTTCCCCACAGGTTTCCAGCACCTACTGTTTCTTGTGTGTGCAACTTTTATTTGATCTTGTAATACCTTGGAACGTTTGCACTTAAGTTTGAAAAAAGTGCAATTGTTGCTGGCAGTGTAGGCACATATGGCCAGTAACGCAGAGAGATAATGGGAACCTGGACATCATCGTCATTATCTGTCATTTCTCTTTCCCCTGACTCTCAGTCAGAAGTGTTTCAACCCGAAATTACACCTATTCCTTTTCTCCAGAGATGCTGTCTGATCCACTCAGTTACTCCAGTTTTTTGTGCCTATCTTCGGTTTAAACCAGCAGATGCAGTTCCGTCCTACACACAATGGGAACCTGGTATTTGGATGTGCAATTGAAGTTGACCTTCTATCCTTTATCCTCTCTCCTGCAGGTGCTACTGGTTGCATGGGCCCGAGGACAATGGTCATCTCTACCCTGCACGTGACCATTCCTCTCAGAAACACACCTTGAGATGGTGGTTTTAGAGATGTGAGAAAAGGCTCAGAAGGATCGGGGAACAATAAGCAGGTGTTGCATGCACCTGTTCCTTTGGGAAACAAAAGAAGACACAAATGTGTTTGATTTACAGCTATTCCTCATCCAATTGAGAAATGAACAATGGCATTATAAACAGGCCAAGATGATCCTCTGACACCTTGCCAAGTGTGAATTGCTTTATTAGCATGTGAATACTAACTATTAATTTGATTGTTTCTTACTCTTTGAAAGCACTTCCACGATTCTATCTTTCTTACTGCTTTCTTCTAGTTTCTACAGTGCATCTGTTGCTTTCTCATTTTCTTTTGATTTCCCTTTTGTTTTGTTTCAAGTTCCTTTCTCCCTTCGTCAGTATTTTCCGGATCTGCTAAGTAGCTTTTTGGCAAACGTGAACAGCCATCAATCACAAACATGGTGTTCTTTTATACAAGTGAAAGAATGCCTGTAACACCCCATTAATAGTCCAATGTTCTGTTTATTCTGTAGATTCATTCTTAAACTTGTCTGGAATGTATTGCTTGCCAGGGGATGGTAATGCCATATTCCACAAGCCTTAGCATTAAATTCTTAATATCTATTCTAGAGTGACACTGTCTTTAGGAAAGCATGTTCAGAACATTAGTCTTGCTTGTAAATGAGAACAACATCATAAATTGTGACCCCGAAACCTCACCCATGCCTTCTATCCAGAGATGGGCACGTCTCCCAGTTGAAATCCTGTCTGTAGCAACCATCTGGAGGAAGAATTCTCTGACTGGAAAATTACTAGTAAATAGGACAGCACAGTGGAGCAGTGCCAGAGCCCGAGGTTCGATGATGGCTATGAGTGCAGTCTGCATGGAGTTTGTATGTTCTCCCTATGACTCCGTGGGTGTGCTCCAGGTGCTCCAGATTCCTCCCATATTCCAAAGATACACAGGTTTGTACGTTAATTGAATTTAGTAAATTGTCTCTAGTCTGTTAGATAGAACTAGCATACAGGTGATTGCTAGTCAGTTGGTTGAAGGGACTGATTTCCACGCTGTATCTCTAAACGAATCTGGTACTATAGGAAAGTCATCAGGAATCTTGCGTTGTGATAGTAGAACAACAATCTAACCCTTAATATTAGCAAGATGAACAGTTTGATTAATAATCTAAGCAAGTGAGGGTGGAAGGTGGAGGAGGAAAACACAAACCTGTTCTCATCAAAGGAGATGCTATAGCAATGGTCAACAGTTTTGAATTCCTTGGCATCCATGTCATTATCAACCTAACCTGTTCCCTTCACACTGATCATGTAAATGTAAATGGATCCCTGTTAATGGCTCGATTGTAATCATGTATTGTATTTTCACTGTCGGGTTAGCACACAACAAAAGCTGTACTTCGGTACACGTGGCAATAAACTGAACTGAACAGAACTGAAGCTAAACTGAATTGCTGCAGTGATCAAAGATGTGCATCGGTGTATTTACTTAGATGAACGAGAAGATTTAGCATGTCCACATGCTTTCTTTTGAACTTCTACTGATGCACGATAGAAAGTATTGTGACAGGATGCATCTCAGCCTGGGATGGCAACTGTTCTGCACTTGACCACCTGAACCTGTAGTGAGTGGCGAACACAGCCCAGTCCATCACTTACCTCCATCCAGTCCCTCCATCCAGTCTATTTTCATGTGTTGGATCAGGCTGGAAATATTGTCAAGAATTCCTCCCGTACTCTCCATTCCTTTTTTTTCTCTTATATCTTCTGGGAAAAGACACAGGAGCTTGAAAACCCAGACTTCCAGACTAGAGAACAGCTTCTTCCACCCCACAGCTAACAGACTCCTTAAAAAAATAAATCACCTCCTCACACCTTCACAGAGGTGCTGCCATGTGATCTTACTCTCAACTCTGACCTCATTTGATTATTCGGTTATTGCACTTTAATATATTTTTTCAGATTGCAGAATGTATACACAATTCTGCTGCTTTATCATTGTCCTTGCTTCTATAGTATCTCTCTTGACCGTGTATAGTATGTGCTCCATGAGCTGAATGAGAACAAGGAATTTCATTGTACCATAGTGTCCAAGGCCATAAACTATTCGGAATTGGAATTGGAATTGGAAAACGTTATTGTCATTCAGACCTTGCGGTCTGAACAAAATTTTGTTGCCTGCAGTCATACATATAGTAAATAACAAAAACACACAATAAACACATATTTAACATCCACCACAGTGAGTTCACCAGACACCACCTCACTGTGGTGGAAGGCAAAGATCTTGTCTTTGTCTCTTCCCTTCTTCCTCTTCCTCTTCGCTGAACCGGGCCTCCGATGTTGTGACCGCACCGGGTGATGTAAATAAGTCCTGCGGGTGAACCGCGCTCCGCGAGCGGGCCGGTTCAAACTCCGCGGCCCGGGGCGGTCGAAGCTGCCGAAGCTGCCGCCCTCCAGTCCAGCGGACGCAGCTGTTGCCGCGGGAGCTCCAGAAAAACAGGTCACCAACCTGTGACCTGCGAGCTCCCGACGATGTCGTCCACTGGGCCCGCAGCCGGGCCTCTGAAGTCGCTGCGGCCGCCACTGCCACCAGAAAGCCGCCACAGCTCCGAGTCGGACCGCCAGAATGCCTGAACCCGCCGCAGCCCCGAAGTCGGCCAGCCCCGCGCTGGTAAGTCCTGGCTGGCTCTACCTCCGGAGCCTCGGGTCGGTTGCAGTTAAAGTTGGAGGCTGTCAGCTCCGCAATAGGCCTCAGCGCAGACGGAGACGGGGGATACGACAAGAAAAGTCGCGTCCCCCCAAAAGGAAGAGACTAAAAACGTTTCTCCCACCCCTCCCACACACATACACTACATAATAACTCAAACAAACGCTAAAAACAAGACAAGAAAACAACAAATAAAAAGAAAAACAGACGAACTGTTTAGTTTAGTTTAGGCCTCCTAATCCTTTTTGATACAAATTGCCCAGGACATAGCCTATGGAAACAGGATCAAATGCACAAAGTAAAATGATCCCTAAATCGTTTTTTGTATCACATAGTTTATAAAATCAAGAGTCCCAATCATCATGATCTATCAGAATTTAAAAAATATCGAAACAGAATGAGAAATCCCCTTGGACACGGAAACATTGTCGCCATCCCATACACACTAGGGACAATTTACATTTATACCAAGCCAATTAACCTACAGACCTATACGCCTTTGGAGTGTGGGAGGACACAGAAGATCCTAGAGAAAACCCACGTAGGTCACGGGAAGAAGGTACAAACTCCGTACAGACAAGCATCCGTAGTCAGGATCGAACTCGAGTCTCTACAGTTGCGCAACTGTGCCGCCCCTATTCTGGTGAAATTTCAAAGGAGGGCTATATTCCAGGCCGAACATGTTGCTATTCCAAAAGTATGTGTCAAATGTCAATGACATGGAATTCCAAATGTGTCAAATGTCAATGACATGGAATTGGTCTAAATTGAAGGGAATGAAATACACTAAGTGGCAGATTTGGATGGTAATATACGTAATAGCTTATTTATTGTTGTAAATGCCGTTGCCTGTAATTATTCATGAATTGTACAGCAGAAAAAATAATGTTTACTTTTGAGACAGTGGAATACCAGATGTTATAACATAATTAGTGATCCTCAAAGAATCACTAAATGTACAAATGATACACTTGAAAGAAGTGAAAACTGAGCTTTTTGCTCAACCAGAATGCAAAGAAGGCCATCACAGTATTAGAGAGAATAAAAAAAATCTTTAAAAAGATACACTTACGAGATTCTGCTGTGCATAAAATTTGGATGTAGAAATAGGCAGCTTTTGCACTGGAGTGTATGTAGGATTGAAAACTCAGATTGGGGATGAATAATACATCAAGACCCTCAGTCAACAACTTTGTAGATGACTGACACTCATGGTTAGAGCACACCTTTAAAGGATCTGCCAGTGTGGGGGTAAACATATGAGGTCACAGGTTGCAGTGACATCAGTGTGGAGGGAAAAGCCTTCTATGTAGGCAGGGACACACTTTGAGTCAGCAGTGGGTCAGAAAGTTACAGATTGGTGGCAAAATTATGTAAATGCAAAAGATATAATAAACAGAGTGCAGAACAAAGTTACAACTATAGAGCGAGTGTAGATGAAAAGAAGTACAAGGGCAACAATGAAGTAATTTAGAATATTGCGAATTCATCCCCAACATTTGAAAGAGTCTTATGGGCCTGTCCCACTTAGGCGATTTTTTAGGCGACTGCAGGAGACTATGCAGTCGCCACAGCCACCACATGTTCGTGGGTGGTTGCTGGGGAGTCACCTTCATGGTCGTGAGGAGTTCCCGTATTCTGGGAACTAGTCGCGGCCTCATTATGGTCGCCGCAAAATTTTCAACATGTTGAAAAATTAGCGGCGACTAGAATGAAGCCGCCATGGAGAATCACAAGAATTCTTGTGCCGTAGTTAGGTTGCCAGGAGGTCCTAGACGGTTGCTAGGAGGTCGAAGGTTCTCGTAGGTTGTAGCCGGTGATGACCGGTGAATTTCATTGGCTCATTGGGAAAAAAAAAATGCAAGCAGTAGTTTTCGGAACCAAGGATATCCGACCCGGTAATGGTAATGTCCGCCAAGCTTCACAGCTGTGTATCTCTAGTTTCTTAAAAGTTGTCTCCACTCCTTCTCACCCCTTCTCTCCCCTCTTTTATAGGACTTACTGTATATTGTGCTAGCCGTCTTAATTACAGCGCCAACCTTCCTGGTCATCGCAGTGTGTGTCTGTATCACATTGGCTTTGCACCGTTAATTTCACTCAGACAACGCACCCCCACTTGCCCTGTCCCCCGCCTGCATAATGGGCTGGTGAAGGAAGCTATGTGTGTGTGTTCCACTCTGACAGTCGCCATTCCAGTTGCCGGTGTTTCAGGCGACTGCCGGCACTTGGCAGTCGCCGGCAGGCGCCTGAAAAATCGCCTAAGTCAGACAGTCCCATAACAGCAAGGAAGAGGTTGTCCTTGAATTTGGCTGAATGTGCTTTAAAGCTTTTGTACCTTCCACTCGACAGGAAAGGGATAAATAGAGATGGACTGAGATATGAGTGGTCCGTGATTATGATGGCTACTTTCCCGGGGCAGCTTGAGTATAGATGGAGTCATTGAGGATTGAGGCGAGTTCATTTAATGGGGACCAGGCTGCATTCACAACTTTCTGCATTTTTTTGCAGTTTTGTTCAGGGTAGTTGCCATACCAACCTGTGATGCAGTCAGATTGGATGCATTCAATGGTACGTGTAAAAATAGTAAGATTAAACGAGAACTTACCAGTTTGAAGTTTGATCTTGATTTTATGAGGAGTTACGTTGGTGATTACGTGAAGAACCCCGCCAGTTCGCATGCACATCTATCTTCAAAGCAGCGGTATGAAATCACAGATAACAAAAATTGAAGTTAACATAGTAAGATTAGCAACTTGAGAACTGCCAGATGACCTTTATGAGAGAGGGTTGGGCGTGGAGGGCACGTCATCACCAATGTAACTCCTCATAAAATCAAGATCAAACTTCAAACTGGTAAGTTTTAGTTTAATCTTACTATTTTACTTCAGAGTCACGGGAGTGATTCCGTGAAGGGTTCGAAGCCCTGTGATTTCATGTCGCAGATTCAAATCCCGGCGTCTCACTGCATCAATTGACTCAGGATGAATGAAAAATCAAAAATGCATTAAGCATGACATTGATTCAAATGTATTAATGGTTTACGTTAATAAAGAAATCAATAGCAACCCCTGTATCTCAGGGGAGGCTAAAGTGGACGCAAAACAGAATGGGCAAATAGCCCGGGCCAGTAAACGGCCTATGGTAAAACTTTTTTTTTAATCAATTCAGTTGACCATCCTGCGGTCGCGAGGATATGGTCGATGGGAGCGTCCATTGCCCTGACCGCTGACATTGATGCTGCCCTGGTGGAATGAGATGTACAATCATCAGTGTTAATACCTGCATAAACCAGAACTTGCTGCAGCCACCTTGAAATAGTCTGAACCGACCTTTCCTTGTGTGGTTGTTTGTTGCATAATAAACAATTCTGATTCCACACTCCTTAGGATTCTGGTGGCCTTGATATAATATAGCAAGCCTGCCCTCCCACATAGACGCGAGTCCGTGGGGTATCCGAAATATGATCTTAAATCCTGCGACCCCTGGTCTGCTCTGCTTGAGTAGATCAGAAATGTAAAATGTAATGGCACCTGCAGCCAATTCCATCCTATCTAGCCACAGCATTTGCAATGTTTGCCCTCGTTGTGCTGATACTAGTGTCATGACTAAGGATGTAGCTGGAACCACCTGGTGAAGTATTGTTAACACATTTTCAATATCCAAAATGCATATACTTGTAGTGGGAGAACTTGTGTCAAGATCTCTTTTACAACTCGATATCCGGGGTTGAACTCGATAGAGTGGTTCCCGTTTGCTGCAGCTGTAGTGGCTCTATAACTGAATTATTGTCAAAGACCATTTAAGAATGAACTGGAAGATGTCAGTAATCTATACCGTATTAAATGTAACATTAACATTAAACAAAACCGCTTCCAAACCCCTCAATAGGAATGTACTGCTTTTTTGGTGCTTTTCCTGCACTCTGCAGTGAGCACATCCATGGATTGATGTGACAACCTAAGCCGTAAGGCAGTCCATTCAGAATGTATGTCAAGAATTGTTTTATTATGCAGAGGCCGGTTTCTTGAACCACAGTTGGAACCAGCAAAGTTTTCATTTTTTAGAATAACCATATACGGTTGTATTATTATGCCTGACGAAAGCAGGCAACATGGCTGCTTAGCCAGTCAGACAGTACGAAAACCTAAAGCGAGGTCTTGCTGACTGTTTCAAGACCCGACTAATGAGGCAAATTGGAAGAAGACATAAAGAACATTCCTCCTTTTTGTAGCGAGAATGTATTTCTCTGCACTGTTCTGCCACATATTTTTGCAATCAGTGAATAAACATGAAACCAACATGCCGATATTCAATGTACCATTGAACCATACTTTCATAATACTTTGAGATCCAATACCTATTCTGTGTTGTCATCGATCTGAACTTGATGATACACCAGTGGCAAAGGAGATCAGGTAAATTATTACAGGATACTTTTACTTGATTGCCATGTGACTGACATATGCCATCACCGTAGTGTAGCAACTTGAAGTTGAGCATGTAGATTATGTATATTCGCTCAATAGCCCGTTACCCATGGGGTGCATCTAGTGTATATATTTAGTTGATACGAACAACTGTAGAATTGGCAACTCATGCAAATCTTCGCTATCTCCAACTAGAGATGGTATTTGGAACTTCTCAGCTTAGAGCTCTTGGCATCAGTTTGTAATAACTGAATTTGACCGACCAAACTACTGGAGCAATGCTGAATACTGTTTTTTCATCATTGTGACTGAGGTAGCTTCAGCTGAAAATAGCATAAGGTTGTTAACAATGGTCTACATGTCCTTTGAGAGGTCGCTACTTTGCACGATATCAGTTCCTCGATTTGCACAGCTGGATCATAGCTACTATATTGCCAATTACTCTTGATGAAATAGAAGTCAGTTTTATAACAGGTTGCTATTACATCTAATCTCTTGCCACAGGGCAGAGTCATAGGCTAATTAATAGTTAAAGGTAAATCCCAATGACCAACAAACAGTTTATCCCATTAAGCAATGTTTTACTATTATTAGTACAGTTATATTGTCTTTGATAACCTCTGTAATGGGAACTGCATAGAATGTATTTTTGAGACCCTTATGAATCTGTTGGAAAGAAGTTCTTCAGGAAAGAAGTTTTTATATTCGGAAAGTTCACCTGCCCGTTGAACTGTCCATTTTTCATAATGAACAGGCCACCCTGCCATTATTCCATGGGTGCTTTGCACGACACTCTGGCCCGATTTCCGAGCCTATCTTGAAAGACTACCCTGGCCATATTCCGACAACTTGCTTGGAATGTTAGTACTTTGCCTCTCAGCAGATGTTTTCATCCATTGTGTGTTGTACAAACAAGTGTAAATATTACAACTTGTGAGTGGTCCACCTACCCATGTTTCAGAAGTGCCAGACCAACCTTGTTGAGTAGGGTTGGTGGGGTACGTGGAACGTCTGCCCAGCTGTCATGCTGCCCCCAGCTCCAGTGAACCTCCTACTGCCGATGAGCACCTGGGGTGCGTTCTGAAACAATGAACCTTTGCCCACCGTTGGCCTTAATTCATCTGCCAGGTTTTCTCCCCTGTTGAATAGGCCTTACCTGAATAACAGATTCGGCGGCTGGCTCTCATATCCACTTGTTGGCGCTGTTCACTGCCGGCACATACAGTGGCTTGCAAAAGTTTTCATACCCCTTGAACTTTTCCACATTTTGTCATGTTACAACCACAAATGTAAATGTATTTTATTGGGATTTTATGTAATAGACCAACCACAAAGTGGTGCATAATTGTGAAGTGGAAGGAAAATGATACATACTTTCCACATTTTATTACAAATAAAAAAACTGAAAAGTGTGGTGTGCAAAAGTATTCAGACCCCTGAGTCAATACTTTGTAGAACCACCTTTTGCTGCAATTATAGCTGCAAGTCTTTTGGGGTATGTCTCTACCAGCTTTGCACATCTAGAGACCGAAATTGTTGCCCATTCTTCTTTGCAAAATAGCTCAAGCTTAGTCAGATTGGATGGGGAGCGTCTGTGAACAGCAATTTTCAAGTCTTGCCAGAGATTCTCAATTGGATTTAGGTCTGGACTTTGACTGGGCCATTCTAACACATGAATATGTTTTGATCTAAACCATTCCATTGTAGCTCTGGCTGTATGTTTAGGGTCGTTGTCCTGCTGGAAGGTAAACCTCCACCCCAGTCTCAAGTCTTTTGCAGACTCTAACATGTTTTCTTCCAAGATTGCCCTGTATTTGGCTCCATCCATCTTCCCATCAACTCTGACCAGCTTCCCTGTCCCTGCTGAAGAAAAGCATCCCCACAGCATGATGCTGCCACAACCATGTTTCACAGTGGGGATGGTGTGTTCAGGGTGATGTGCAGTGTCAGTTTTCCGCCACACATAGCGTTTTGCATTTAGGCCAAAAACTTCAATTTTGGTCTCATCAGACCAGAGCACCTTCCTCCGCATGTTTGCTGTGTCCCCCACATGGCTTGTGGCAAACTGCAAACGGGACTTCTTATGGCTTTGTTTCAACAATGGCTTTCTTCTTGCCACTCTTCCATAAAGGCCCGATTTGTGGAGTGCACGACTAATAGTTGTCCTGTGCACAGATTCTCCCACCTGAGCTGTGGACCTCTGCAGCTCCTCCAGAGTTACCATGGGCCTCTTGGCTGCTTCTCTGATCAATGCTCTCCTTGCCCGGCCTGTCAGTTTAGGTGGACGGCCATGTCTTGGTAGGTTTGCAGTTGTGCCATACTCTTTCCATTTTCGGATGATGGATTGAACAGTGCTCCGTGAGATGTTCAAAGCTTGGGATATTTTTTTATAACCTAACACTGCTTTAAACTTCTCCACAACTTTATCCCTGACCTATCTGGTGTGTTCCTTGGGCTTCATAATACTGTTTGTTCACTAATGTTCTCTAACAAACCTCCGAGGCCTTCACAGAACAGCTGTATTTATACTGAGATTAGATTACACACAAGTGGACTCTATTTACTAATTAGGTGACTTCTGAAGGCAATTAGGTGCACTGGATTTTATTTAGGGGTATCAGAGTAAAGGGGGCTGAATACTTTTGCATACCACACTTCTCAGTTTTTTATTTGTAAAACAATTTGAAAACCATGTATCATTTTCCTTCCACTTCACAATTATGCGCCACTTTGCGTTGGTCTATCACATAAAATCCCAATAAAATACATTTACGTCTGTGGTTGTAACGTGACAAAATGTGGAAAAGTTCAAGGGGTATGAAAACTTTTGCAAGCCACTGTATGTGCTCCAGTATGTTCCATCGACCTCTTTAGAGCCTGGAGTCAGTTATATCTTGACCTTTCGCACTCCCCTCCTCAGAGAGGGCGATTCGTAGGCAGCCCTAAACAGGCGCTGCCGCAGGCCGCAGGATACCTACGCTGATATGAACCCATTGGACCTGTACCCGAATAGAACATTCTGCTGGGATGGCATCTTTGTTGTCAGGAAAAGGTACTTCTGACACGTGCCCTTTATGCCTTGGGGTTTGCCCCACAGCCATACCCTGAGACTCAGCGTCAGCACGATACTGACCCGTCTTGGTCTCCGCCTCCAAGAGGGAGACCTGAAGCAGCTCTGGCAACTGGTGTTGATGGTGTGGCCTGCAGAGATGGAACAGCTGGCTCAACCTTACCATCAGAGTTGGGGTCAGAGTTGAGATGACCCATGGCATGCGCCTCATCATCCACGAGGGTGCTATCAAGCAGCCCTCTACTAGGTGCTGCTGGCGCCTTTAGTTCAGGGTGGTGCTGACACTCCTCCTGCTGGCATGTGCCCTGCTGTAGCACTGTATGCAATAGTTGCTGCATTCGGGATAGTCGTTCAAACGCACTATACAGCCCCGGTGAGGAATCATCCCCCGACTCCGCGGGCCTATTATTTTGCTATCCAGCCCTGGTGGGGAATCTTCCCCCAACTCCGTGGGCCTAGCAGACTGATGTGTTAGCTTGAACAACCCTGTCCCAGGCGTTGCCGGCACCGCCTCTCGTAGAGGCCGGCGCTTTTTCACATGAAGCACCCCTGTCGCAGGTGCTGCTGGCGCAGCTCTCCCGTAGGCCGGCACTATCACATATGAAACAGCCCTGTCCCAGGCGCTGCTGGCGCGGCTCTCTTGTAGGCCGGCGCTTTCACACATGAAACAGCCCTGTCTAAGGCGCTGCTGGTGCGGCTCTCCCGTAGGCCACCGCTTTTACACATGAAGCAGCCCTATCCCAGGCGCTGCCTGTCCCATAGGCCTGCGCTATTACAGTGTAGACTCACTAATTAAAATTTGTAATGTAGAGCTTCACCTGTGAAGGGTTAAAAAGCACTATAGCATACATGCAAACTCTACCCTTATCATTAGAGAGAAACCCTTGCAGCCCGACTCACCCGAGTCCAATAGGGCTGAACGAGTCCTCTCTTCCACCAATTTTACTCCCTGCCTTGCAACCAACGTATCTGTGAGCCACTGACCGCACTGTCAGCGACTCCGGCGTTACTTACTTGCCACTCCACAGCATCCCAGCAGGCTGGAAGCCACTGACTGCCTTGTCAGTGGCTGCTTGTCTCAAAACCCGATCTTTTACTGGCTATCCGCTTCCGCGGTCGGACCGGGGTTTCCCCACAGTCCATAGCCGGCTCACACGTCGGGCTCTGCAAAAGTCTGGCAGGAAACCTCTGTGAAGAGAGGCTCCTGCTTGAACAAAAACCCCTGGTAAGTAAAAATAAACTTACCTTCTAGGTTTAAGTTAACGGCGGCGCGAGCGATGCCCTGCCAGTCTGGTGCTTGCGCCAATGCAGCTGAGGTAACTGACGCATGCAAACTGGCGGGGATCTTCACAGAATCACTCACGTGACTCGGAAGTAAAATTGGTTAGAGTCATTGGAGGGATGCTGAATTTCTTCAGCCTTCTGAGGGACGTGCTTTCTTGGCCATAGTGTCAATGTTGTTTGACATGTTGATGTGCTTTCTTGGCCAATTGCACCAATGTGGTTAGACCAGGATAGGTTTTTGGTGATATTTAAATCAAGAGTCAAGAGTGTGTTATTGTCATATGTCCCAGATAGGACAATGAAATTCTTACTTTATGCACCACAACAGAATATGTAAACATAGTACATAACGGGAGAAGGAAAAAAAAAGTTCAGTGTGTGTATACACATGCACACATACTCAAATAACAAAGATAGTGCAATAATAATAATAGTCTGTTGCAGTTCAGAGCTTATTTGTTGTCGTGTTTAATAGCCTGATGGCTGAAAGGAACTGGAAGCACTCGACCATCTCCACTTCAGCACCATTGGTACAGATCAGAACATGTGCTGCACCCACTTCCTGAATTCAATAACAAGCTCCTTCATTTTGCTGATATTAAGTAGCGATGTTACAAAACCTACCATCAGCGGCGCTGTAGATCTGCCACTGCCTGTGCGGGCGATTCCAGAGGCTTTTAGGGGGGGGGGGGGGGGGGGATTAAAATACAGTTTTATATTAATAGTCGGAGAGGGATATCCTCCGGCTGCTAGCTGATGAAGAAAAATCATTCACGCTTCCGTTCGCGTTTCCATTCGCGGGTTTAAAAAAAATTGCTGGAAGTTTGCGTCGCTGGATTAAATTTTAAAGTGACTATAAATGCATTCAGACTTCAGGTGGCGCAATGGAGGGATAGAGACCAGCACCAGCTAGCTCCACGCAAAAACCGTTGAAAACGGGGAAAAAGAACGGGACTGGCCTGCTGTTATCGCACCGGCTGCTTCTAACGAGTGAGTGACGTCTTCAGGCGCGTGACTCAGGCGGTATGTCTATGCCACATATCCCCCCCCCCCCCCCCCCCCCCCAAGACTAAAAAGGCCGATAAGCCCAGGCAACCGGCTGAAGCCTCGGGCTCAGTTTTAACGTCATCCCAGGAAGATGTGTCAAGGAAAACAAGGTAAAACAAAACAGAAAAAGAACTTCAAAGTTTTCTATCTCCAGCAATTGCAAATATAAAGAAGCAACTGAAATTTTTTAATGAAAAACTTAACTTTAAAGAAGAACTTAAAGAAGAACAATCTGTCAAAAAAGAATTTAAAGAAGAAATCACCTCCTCTGTTCACAAAGTATTGGAAGCCTGGAAGATAACAATGGAAGAAAATCTTGCTCAACAGATTGAAGTCGTAAATGTTAAAATCAATGTGATGGAATCCAGCTTCAACGTTAGGTTGGATCCCATCATTGAAACAATAGATCAACAAAATACAGCAATAATTCATTTAGAGGAAATTGCTGAGACAAGTGCTGAAACTCCTCGAGAACAGCCGTTTATCAGACATTGAGTAAAATAACTGAAAAATATATTGGCTTGGAGGGACGTCAGAGACGCCAGAATTTAAGAATTGTTGGCATCCAAGAAGGAAGAGAGGGGAGCCGAGACGTCCGTGAATTTGCTGCGGACTTATTAAAAAAAGTCTTAAATCTGGATCAAAAATCTTTACTAGGTCAAGCACATAGAGCACTGAGACGCCGCCCACGGGTAGACGCCCCCCAAGACAACTGATAGTGAAGGTACAATACGACCATGTATTGGATGACATGATGAAGAAAATTGTCCGTAACAGAGAGCCTCATATTTGAAGGAGACAGGATCAGCATCTTTAGAGACTATCCTGTGGAGGTCTCCAGGAAGAGAGCACTTTTTACAGAGACAAGAAGAATACTTAAGAACATACCAGATCTGAGATATGGCCTGATGTATCCCGCAACACTGAGTGTCACCTACAAGAGGAAGGAACGTCTCTTCACTGACCATAAGGAAGCACTTGATTTCGCCCAGAACATTGAGAATATGACTGATGACTGAACAATACTCATGAACTACCCGTCGTCAGAACTATTGGAACTTTAAATTGTTATAATTAAGGACTAATGAAAATTGATAATGATAGTTGAGCAGGTTTTTTCCTATTGATATATAACATTTATATTTTATTATTATTAATTGATTGATTATTACTAATCACAATTATTTGTTATTACTAATTATTATTACTAATTATTACTAATTACCATTAATTGGATTATTTAGAATTAATTAAAATATGAACTATAAGTGGGGTTTGATTTAGGCAATTTATTAATAAGGGTTTGGGGTTTTCTTTTTTATTTTTGATTAAAAAAACTTTTTTTTAAAATATATATGAGATTAATATTGTATTTTGAGAATAATAACTTTTTTATTAACGGATTATAAATATTTTGGATCTTAAAATGTTTTCCCCCTCCCCTATAAATAGTTTTTATTTATTTTTATTTTTTAAGGAAAGCATGGAGCTAGTAAAAAATGTTTTTCCAAAGGCTACGGAAGTCTTTAGATGGCTAGCCACATTAGTGTAGCTATCACTAACTACACCAATTATAGATGTCGTTTTTTCCTTTCTTTTGCACTTCACTAACCATCTATTCTATCACCCCCTTTACTTTTCGCCTTATTATAATTTGAAGTTTGAATAGAATTATAAGTTTTACCTAAGGAGATATGTACGGGAGAAAGACGTACGAGATTTAAAATTCATTGATCTGATGTTCGGGTGTAATGTCGGGTTTAGTATGTTGAGCCATCTGCTCTTTTATAGACCACCCTAAACATAAGATGCAAGACGTTAATATGAAAATTGGGGGTGAAGGAATCACATTTTGTAGTTGGAATGTTAAGGGAATTAATGAACCAATCAAGAGGTAAAGTATTTGCACATTTAAAATCACTTAAAACAGATATAATATTCCTCCAGGAAACTCACCTTAAAAAGGAAGCACAACATAGATTGAAAGCAAGATGGATTGCTAAAACGTATCATTCCTCATTCTCACATAAATCCAGAAGAGTTGCAATATTAATCCGTAAAGGGATACTTTTTAAACATACATTAACTATAATGGACATTGATGGTAGATATATTGTATTAGTAGGTGAGCTATACGTTAAAAAAAGTGATTCTTCTTAATGTTTATGGAGCAAATTTTGATAGTCCCTTGTTTTTCAAGAAAACATTCAATACCATTCCGGAACTCACACAACACAAATCAATAATTGGAGGAGACGTAAATTGTACACCAGACCCTTATTTATACAGATCATCAAGACAAAGAAAAGTAAAATCTCAGTAAAGTGAATTTCTAAACTCATATATTAATACTACTAACAACAAGGACGTCTGGAGAATCGAAAACCCAATCAGACGAGAATACTCATTTTACTTACCGGTACATAAAACCTATTCAAGAATAAACTATTTTTTTAGTAGACTCCAAGTTCATCCCATTTACCTACAACTCGAAATATCATAATATTATAATCTCGGACCATGCACTCTTAACATTTATGATTAAACTAAATGGAATGGCCGAGAAACAGACACAATGGAGACTCAACCCACACATATTAAATGAAAAAGTATGTCAGGAATATCTTACTAAACAGATTAATATGTTTTTTGAGACTAATGACCGGCCTGGAACGCCTGCCCCCCTTCTCTGAGAAACATTTAAAGCATTTGCTTGAGGAGCATTAATCTCCTCCCAAGCATTTCATAATAATGAGTATCTAAGCAACAGATACTGGAAAGGGAAATAAGGCAATCAGACATAGAAAATGTAGTTGCGCCATCTATGATAAAATATGATAAAATTGCAGTACTGAAATATAAATTAAAAAAAAATAGACCAAGTTATAAAACTTTATCAGCATACTAAACAATTACATTTTGAATTTGGTGATAAACCACAAAAACTATTTGCAGGTCAACTTCGAAAACTGGACGGGGAAAAAACAATCCACAAAATTAGATCAGACACGGGATAATTATTAACACTGCCCAAGGATATCAATGAGAGATTTCTGCAATATTATCAAAACCTTTACTCAGCCAAAACGACAGTACACTCGGCAGGAATAGAAGCATTCTTACAGAAATGTAATCTTAAAGGTTTAGATTTGAAGGAGAGAGAATTACTAGGTGCTGAAATAACAGTAAAAGATATTGAAGAGTCTATTAGACCTTTAAAAAATGGCATGGCCGCAGGTCCTGACGGTAAAAGTTCTGAATTTTATTACAAAAATTATGATGTGATCGCCCCACGTTTACAAACACTGTATGAGTACACTTATACTCAATAGAAACTGCCAGAAACTTTAAATGAATCTATAATAACACTTATACAAAAAACAGATAAGGACCCTGAAGACCCAGGTTTATATAGAGTAATAGCTCTCTTAAATACTGATCAGAAAATATTAACTAAAATCCTAGCACAAAGCTTAAGTACATTGATTAATAAATTAATACACCCTGACCAAACAGATTTTATCCCAAAACGTTACTCATCTTATAATTTGAGACGATTATTCAATATTATATACTCAAAGAGAATTACTAACGTCGACCTAGCAATTATTTTGTTAGATGCTGAGAAAGCATTTGATCAGGTGAAATGGCCCTATCTATTTTCAGTGATGGAAAAATTTCAATTGAGCGAGAGGTTCTGCACATGGGTAAAACTTTTATATACTAACCCAACAGCTGGAATATTAACAAACCAAATGTTATCAACTAAATTTAACTTATCTAGAGGTTGAAGACAAGGATGCCCGCTATCTCCATTATTATTCTCACTCGCTATTGAGCCACTGGCAGAAAGTGTTAGGGTCCATCCAGAAATACACGGGTATAATACTAAAGACACTGTGAATAAAATCTCTTTATATGCAGATGATGTATTAATTTTCATTACAAACCCAGAAATTAGTATTCCAAACCTCTTAAATCTAATAACTCAATTTGGTTTGTTCTCGGGATACAGAATTAATTGGAATAAAAGCGAAATCATGCCAATAACAGAATTCAATTTACATATACTACAACAATCCCCATTTAAAATAGTTAATGAAAAACGTAAATATCTAGGAATTTATGTAACTAAGACATATACCTCTTTATTCAAATTAAACTTCCCTCCTTTACTGAATAAACTACACAAGAATATTCAGTATTGGAAAACACTCCCCAACTCAATGTTTGGTAGAATTAATGCTATAAAAATGATTTTTCTACCGCAAGTATTGTACCTCTTTCAATCAATTCCGATATATCTTCCAAACAATTTTTTTAAAAAGGTCACTAATTTTATTTGGGATTATAAGAATCATAGAATAACCAAAAAACATTTATGTAAATCAAAGACAATTGGAGGTTTAGCTTTACCGAATTTTGTGTCTTATTTCTGGGCAGTTAATATTAAAAATATGAACTTTTGGTTGGAAGAAATGGACCAGCAACCTGACTGGTTAAAGATGGAAAAGGAATGGATGTAAACACCCTTTGAAATTGGCTCAATTCTGTTTACTCCCACAAAATTGAACAAAAAAACCTATAGTGAATTTGGTATATGAATTTGGAAACAATTAAAAAAGACTTAAAAAAACAATTTAAAAAAATTGGATAATTTATCACTCTTACTTATTACTATAAATCAAAAAACCCTCACTCGGGGATAAATGTTTCTTGGGGACCAGTACTTAAAACTGTCTCAGCAAACGTTGCGGGAGCAGCCACAGGTTTATTATAAAACCGCTGGAACGTTGCTTCGCTAGCCCAGCCCGCTGTTGCGAGGATATGGTCCATGGGAACCTCCATGGTCCTCGCCGCTGATGTGGATGCAGCCCTGGTAGAATGAGGTTTAAAGATATTAGTATTAATACCTGCTGCATCCAACACCACCCTGAGCCACCTGGAGATAGTCTGCACCGTCTCCCTGTGATGAGGTTTCTTATGGCTGATCAGTAGGCCTTTCTCCATTTTCCTGATGGTATGCGTCACTTTGATACAGTGACGTATGTACGTGGCTATGCAGAGCCTCACATCAACTAGGTATGCTGGAAATATTAATTGCAGCCCTGTAGTCCCAGGTCTGTGCTGCCTTGAGTAACTCATCAATGAAGAAAGTTACTCTCTCAGGGGTTGAGACCATGTTATCCAATTTGATTTTTTGCAAGGTCTGAACCCGTTGTGCCGAGGTTAGCGCCATTGACATCACCATCTTCAGGGTGAGTTTATCCAGCGGTAGTCCAATCATAGGCGACCAGCTCCTGAGTAGGGTCAATACTACCCCTATATCCCAGGTGATGTTATATCAGGGTTCGAATTGGGGACACAAGACCCTACTCCTATAAAAGGCAGTGCGCTTCTGGCGCTGTAGCTGAGGCCCTCTCATGATGTAGCCCCGCCAAGGAATGCACATGGGGAATTCATATGTGATGTTGATCCGGCTGCAGTAGGCCTCCCATTTCCTGATTTGGGCGAGGCACTGTCATCTTGTGGATGCTCTGCACAATGCTGCAATGGTGTCCATGGTCCTTGGTGTTAATCCATATTGCAGGAGTGGCCTCTTCAGAACCTGCAAGCCAACAGGTTCAGATGACCATGGCATGGATGATTTCCCCCTGTTGTGGGGTTAGTTACCAAATCTGGGCATTTATTAATATGTGCCCATGGTTCTTTCATCACCTCAAGGACCACCGGAAACCATAGTTGTGTAGGCCAGTCGGGTATTATTAAGATGCCTGTTGCAGAATCTGATTTTATTTTCTGCAATACCCGACTGATGAGGCAGAATGGAGGAAATGCATAGAAAAATCATTTCCCCCCGTGCAGCGAGAAAGCGTCCATCGCTATTGCGCCAGGATCTGGTTCCCAAGATACACATGTTGGTATCTGATGGTTCAATCTGGACGCAAAAAGGTCGATATCTGGTGTTCCAAATTTGGCTATAATTTTAGCAAATATTTGGGGATTTAACATCCACTCAATGGTATCATTGAATACGCGTGACCTGGTGTCCGCCGCTGTATTGAGCTTACCAGGAAGGTAGGTAGCTGATATCCAAATATTTCTTTCTATACACCAGAGCCAGATTGAGTTTGCCAATTCATCACAAGATATTGACTTGATACCACCCATATGATTTAAATATGCCTCCACAATGGTGTTATCTATTTGAAGACGGACATGCGTATGATGTAAATTCATGCAATAAGCTCACAGCCTGTGAAATGCTCCTAGCATATCCAAATAGTTTTTCCCTTGTGATAATAGAAGGGTAGATTCATGTAAATGCCATCTACCGCCACTACTGGAAGTGGTGTCGGTAGGTCCCCAGCCTTGGGCGCTTGCGTCGGTTTGTACCACGACTGACGGATTCGGTACAATAATGGAATTGAATGTCACAGAATATTTTGTGTTATTGTCTATCCATGATCAATATTTTCACGCTAAACATCCAGAGTACAGTTTTAGTCAGATGTATTGTGCAAAAAAATAATGATTTTAATCAAAGATTGATTATCTTGACAGTGGATGTTTCTGGATTGATTTACGGGAATTAAACATTAAATTCCTTCCATTTGGCACATAAATTCATGACAAATTGAGATTTAAACAACATGTTATATTTTGAATTTGTGTATGAATGGGATCAGTTTGTTATTTGTTATTTGGATACTTAGGCAATTTCAAAATTTTAGCCTTTTCTTAAGAAATGGATAGATGATTTGATGAAACTGATCAATGTGAATTTTTTGCTGGGTATTTACTATTTGTTTTAGAATTTAACTTTATAATTTCTACCTTATTTCTAACTGCAAATAATAACTTGTTTCTGTTAATGCTGTTTTTTTTCTTTACATTTTAAACAGATGTCTCCGAAGAAGAAATGCAAAATCGTCAATCCAAATGCCCAGCAAAAGAGACTGATTTAGACAGCAATCGCAGAGATTATCCGAATTTGGACTGCTCCAAATGTGAGGAACTGCAGAACATTCTTAATGGCAAAGTAGTGGGCAGAAAGGCATGTCATGCTTGGTTTGATGAGCAAAATCCTGTTGTTTACAATGCCAAAATTTAAAGGTTGAGGAAAAACAAGGTGTACAGAGTTGCTTATTGGTTACAATCTGAGGAGTAGACAATAGTAAATAGACAATAGACAATAGGTGCAGGAGTAGGTCATTCGGCCCTTCAAGCCAGCACCGCCAGTCAATGTGATCATGGCTGATCATCCCCAATCAGTACCCAGTTCCTGCCTTCTCCCCATATTGCAACAACTATGATGAGAAGCACGTTGGGTACAGTTAATGGGACTATAACTTAATTTATTGTCAAAGACCCATAGAAAATGAACTCGCATGAGTCCAGGTGTCAGCTTACCTGGAATGTATCCAGGGCTGTGCAGCCCACAGCCAATCCCAAGCAGTAGCCACAGACGTCGGGTGGGGGCCTAGTACTGTGAAGGCCACGGACAGGTCCAGAGAGCCACCGACAGAGGCTGAGTCTTCAGCCCAACCAGGAACAGTCAACCCGGTGGGGGGAGAAAACAGAGAAAGCCCGGTCGGGATCAGAGTCAGCCTGACCGTGAACAGAAAAGCGGACAGGCTCGCGAGAGAAGTTGACTTGCGGTTAAAACTTGAACAGTATAATCAGTATGTCCTAAAAACTGCCGCGATCGCCAGCAAAGGCATGCAGGACGGATTATCTACAGCGCCCGATTAGCAGCTGGTTTTTCACCTGCTAAAAGACTAAACTGTTAAATACCTTAAGACCTACAACATCCAAATGCCTTCAAAGTAATGGCTGAAGCAATAAATCAAGTGGAACTGTAAATTAATTGCTGAATCTGCCAAATTATAAAGGAGGGGAAAAAAATGGAAAAGAAGTGTTTGGTCATTGAGTGAAATCCAGTTCATCATTTTGGGGTGGATGAATCGGATCCCTTTCAAGCGGGGAATCTGCACAAAAACATTAGAAGACTTGACAATTATTCCCAACATAGGCCAGCCAGACAGTACGAGAACCCTGAATGCGGGATCTTGCTGAATTATTGCAAGCCCCGACTGATGAGGCAAAATGGAGATCCACATAAAAGAACATTCCTCCCCTGTGTAGCGAGAATGAGCCTGCATGCAAACATATTGATATTGGGTGCCATCGAGCCATGGATCCTAAAATGCTTTGTGATCCAACATCCATACCGTGTTGTCATTGACTTTGCAGGATTATACACCAGCGCCAAAAAAAGGTTGGGTAAATGATGACAGAATACTTTGACTTTATTGCATCCATGTGACTAACATATGCCACCACCACAGTGTATCAACTTGGAGCTAAGCATGCAGGTTTTGCATATTCGCACAATAACCCTTTAACACATAGTATACACCTAGTGTCTATAGGTAGTTGATACCAATAACTGAAGAATTGGTGATTCATGCAAATTCCATCCGCCTTCGTTACTTGAGATGGCATTTGTGATTTTCCATCTTGGAGCTCTATCACATGTAAGTAATATAACTGAAGATTATGTGACCAAAACTACTGGAGCAATGCTGAATATAGTTCGACCACCATTGTGACTTTGGTAGCTTCAGCTGATAGTAGCATAGGTCTGTTAATAATGACTTATATGGCACTTGAGAGGTTACTACTTGCACGTTGAAAGTTCTAATAATGCAAGACCCAATTGCACAGCTGAAACACAGTTGCTATAGCCAATTACACTTGATAAATAGAAGACTGCTTGATAACAAGGTTGTTACAGGCTTCAATTGATTCCAATCTGTTGCCCCAGGGCGGAATCACAGATAATTAATAGTTAAAGGTATATCCGATAAACAATAACTTCCAGTTGTTATCAACTTAAATTTGACTGGATGGCTGAAAACAGTTGATTTAAGCAAAACACAGTGTAAGAAATATCCTCCAGATCAATTTGAAATGTTTCCGGTGATCTCCTATGAATGGGTCCTAAATAGTATGCATCTATGAGATGATGCATGCCATAAAGATCCTAAGGAAATTAGTAGTTAGACAGTGGAGAAATTCCAGAAAAGCTATATGTTGCACATGAGAGTAAATGAAATATGAACCGACATCTCTCCATCTTTCACAAGGAACAGGCCACGCCTGCCATAATTCAGTGCCTGCTTTGAATGCAGCTCTGGCCATACTACTGGCTGCCTTAAAACTGCTCCGGCCGTAATTCTGAGCCTGCCTCGAAAGACAACTCTGGCCATATTACCGAGCTTGTCGCGGAAGGCAATGCTGGCCGTAATCCGGAGCCTGCCTCGAAAGACAACTCTGGCCCCAATTCCAAGCCATGCTTGGTACCCTTGTTTTCTGTGTAATAATTACCCATCACATGTTATAATTTTCATTTATACAAAACAAGTGTAAATATTACCAACTTGTAAATGGTCCACTTACCCCATGTTTCGAAAGAACCAGACCCACCTATCTCCATGGTTACCGGTGGTCTTATGGTAAGCCCAAAGGACCCTGATGTGGGTTCCATTCCCATCCTTGATTTCCATATTCCTGAGACCGGCTTGGCCCAGCTTTCAAGATTCAGTGAACTGCTTACTGCCGTTGAGGCGTGGGGGTGTCATCGCCGATACGATGGTTTCATTTGATAGCTCTGTTCACTGCCGGCACTTGTAGCGTGAGCGAATCTGGCCCCTTCCGGGTTTTCTGCCCATTCCCTTGCGTGTATATCCTCGCACTCCCCTCCACCGAGAGGGAGAATCGTAGACAGCCCGACTCTGGGCCAGAGAATAACTGACCCCTGATGCTCCCCTCCTCAGAGAGGAAGACATTGTGCAGCCCTGACACAGGTGCCGCTGCCAGCAGGATTTTCATAATACCCCGGCTCAGATAGCTCTCTTCTGGAGCATATCTCTCTCGAGCAACCTCTCCATCAGGTGCTCCAGGTGGGTTTTAGGCATTCACAGACGCTACCCATAGAAGGAGGTGGGGACCTCCTGGCTTGACTCGACCGAGTCCCAAGGCCTGACTGGCTTCCTTGTGGTTTAACCCCTTTCCTGGGGGAACCATAGCGGTCTGTGAGTTGCTGACCCCATAGTTAGTGACTGGGTCTCGAGACCAGCTTACTGCCAGTTTCCCCCTTATTTGAGGAGACCTTAGCGGTCTGGGAGCTGCTGACCCCATTGTCAGCGACTGGGGTAGCGAGACCGGTTTACTGCCTGTCTAACCCCTATCTGGGAAGCCCTAAGCAGTCTGGGAGTTGCGGACCCCATTGACAGATTGGGGTAGCGAGACCGGCTTACTGCCAGTCTGACCGTTTTCTCTAGGAAGACCTAAGCGGTCTGGGCCGCTGACTCCATAGTCCACAACAGAGGTAGCGAGACCGGCGTACTGCCAGTCTAACCGCTTTATCTCGGAAGACCTAAGCGGTCTGGGGCCATTGTCCGAGACTGGGGTAGCTAGACCGGCTTGCTGCCAGTCTAACCCCTTTTCCTGGGGAACCATTGCAGTGTGGGTGCTGCAGACCCTATTGTGAATGACTGGGGTTGCAAGACCGGCTAACTGCCAGTCTAACCCCTTTCTCTGGGGGAACCATAGCAGTCTGGGAGCCCATACTGGGAGAAACCCCCACTCGCATTCCCCTCCTAGGTGCTGCTGACCTCCTTGTCAGCGACTTGGGAGCGAACCCGACGGCCGCCGGCTACCCGCGATTTTGCGGTCCGGACCGGGATTTCCCCACAGTCCATAAACGGTTTCCCGCGGCCCGTCCAACTTTGCCCCGAATCCAGCAGGCAATCCTGCAAACCAAAACACATCCCTCGAAATAAGTTAAAACTTACCTTCCAGGTTTAAAACTTACTGCTGGCAGGAGCCGCACGCCTGCCAGTCAGCCCGTGCGCAACGCGTCAGACGTAATGACGCGCATGCATGGGGACGGCCTTGTTCACGTAGTCACTTACGTGACTCCAAAGTAAAATGCAATAATATTAAAGTTCTGATCTTGAGAATATAACATTTTTGAATTTTCAAGGAAGTCTAGGTGTTTATTACTATTTCCGTCACAACGGTCAATTTTGTAATTAGCTACAATTAGGTAACTAACTAATTATATGCTTTATTTTCAGGTCATCCAAGTAAGATGTTTTATCTTTGTTTCAGAATGCTTCAGTCTATAATAACTGAACATTTCATTCAGTTCTCTTAATTTTTAAGAAAGTTATGGGCTTTTGACTGTCCTCGATCACAGCTTTTGTGTTAAGTCAATAGAAAAGCAATAGGGAACAAGATGCTAATTTCCAAGTATGAAAATGTTTAATACTGAAGATATGAACGTATACGTATATCTTGGCCTGGGTAACCTTCAGGACAGTTGGGCACAGGACACATCATCAGTAGTGTACCCTTGCATCACTGGGTGTTTCGGCCTTTTATCACTATACACCCTCCACAAGGGCGGCCCGCTGCAGGATGATCAGCCCTCAGCGCGTGTCCCGTGTCAAACTGCCTCAAAGATTCACCATGACGTATTTGGGGCCCAGCATGGGTCTTTCCGCTTGAGCCAAATCCAACAGCTGCTTCTTTCAGCCGCGTCTGAGAGTGATCTTATGGTCTTCCGCAGAGCCTGACCGTGGATTCCAAGCTCCTTCAGCAGTCTGATGGTAGATGACGCAACAAATCCTCTGCATCCCACTTCAACTGGATAAACGTTGATGTTCCAGCCACGCTGCGTTGCCTCTGCTGCAAGCTCTGTGTAGCGCAGCTTCTTACGCTCATAGGCCTCCACAACAGAGTTCTCCCATGGAACTGTGAGCTCTATGATGTAAGAGTCTTCTGTGAAAGGGACCAGAACACCAAAATCTGGCCTGAGGTTGGTTGAAGCAATTTCAGGTGGAAAGATTAGTTGTCGGCCGAATGTCCGCCAGCATCCTCCAGTCACGGGCCCTGCATAGGTTTCCTTCTTCTTCTTCTGATCTAGTGGAAGGATGTTTAGGTGTTTTCTGTCCTTCTCGGACAAAGGTTGTCGTCCTTAAGTGGGAGGGGTTGCTTGCTCTCGGAGGCAAGGAGTTGGTCGCACACCGCCTGTTCTCAAGGGCTGTTGCCAGGCTTTTTAATACCTGATTATGCCGCCACGTGTATCTCCCTTGCGTGAGGCTAGTCTTGCAGCCTACCATGATGTGTTTGAGGGTCGCTGGAGTTGGGCAGAGGGCACAGGTTGGATCCTCGCCGTACCACTGATTGAGGTTCTTTGGTGATGGAAGGACGTCGTATGTCGCTCTGATGATGAAGCTGATCTTGGTTGATTCCATTTCCCATAGTTCTTTCCAGCTGATCTTCCTCCGCTCCACACCTTCCCACTGCATCCATTGCCCCTGTTTGGCAAGAGAGACCGCCTTTGCACTTCTTGCGGCCTCCTCCTGTCACCGCACCTCCTCAACCACCAATGTCCTCCGCTCTGATGTTGTGGCCTTTCGCCAAGTTGGTTTACTTGTCGTAAGGCCAAAGCCTCATCTTCCCTGCTGCACTTGGCCCACGACGTCTTTGTGCCTCAGGGCTGATGAAGCTTGCTGTATTGCATCAGATGGTGTCCACTTCCGGCCCGTTACTAGGGGCGGCGCAACAGCACTGATGGTCTTGTCTCTAGAGTCCCTCAGTGTCATCTGGAGTCTTACTTTGGAACACTTGTATTCCTCTGTTAGACTAGTGAGAGGTAGGTCCAGGACCCCTTTGCCATAGAGGCCGATGTTCACATTTAAAATCAAGTTCCACACTTTAAAAAAAAACATGATTTTTATAAAAATTCAATACAGTAAAGAGGAGTGTAATTGCCACTGCTAGCACCATTTGATATCTCACTCAAAGTATTGTCCCTCTAGAGCTATTAGGCTGACTCACTCATGGAAATGTTTTTCAGATTACTGTCCACCTCCATCTAACATCCTGTACAATGGAAAAAACAGTTTGTTATTTTCCCTGTGGTGCTTGGTATAATTACTTTACCAATAGAGTAACTTTTTTATGCAGTATATTCTCAATCATTGAAGCACTTGATAAATCCCATCTGAAATAGAACTGGGTTGTAAGCTACCCAGGCAAAATATGAAGTGTTGTTCCTCTAGTTTGTGTGAGGCCTCACTCTGAAATGAAGGCCCAACACAGAAAGGTTAGTGTCCATCAGAGAAGGCAGACTGTGTAGGAAGGAACTGCAGATGTTGCTTTAAACCCAAGATGGACACAAAAAGCTGGACTAACTCAGCGGGACAAACACTGAAGAAGGGTCTCGACCCAAAATGTCATCCATTCCATCTCTCCAGAGATGCTGCCTGTCCTGCTGAGTTACTTCAGCTTTCTGTGTCTCTCTTCAAACTATTGATTGACATCTACTATAAACCTACCAACTCCCAGATTTATCTGGACTGTACTTCTTCCATTCCTACTTCTTCCAAAGACACTATTCCTGACTCTGAATTCCTCCATCTCCACACCATCTTTTCCCAGGTGGGGCTTTCCCAGATCTAGGACATCCTAGATATCCTCTTTCTTTGGTAAGTGTGGTTACCCCTTTTTGTCATAGACGGATCCCTCACTCAAACCTCCTTTGTGCCCCGTTGTTTTGCTCTGCCTCCCCTTCACCCCGGACGGAACACGGGTAGAATTCCCCGATCCCCAGTTTTCACTCCACCAGTTTCCCACCAGCAGTCACATCCATCTCCTCCCCTTTCCACCTTGCTTGTTTAGAGCCAATAGTTTCATGGATTTGTACTGTCCAGAGTTGGACTTACTGTCCAGATTATTCAATTTTACATTTTAATTATCGTTGCACTACAATCTTTGGATCATTCTGCTGTTTGCATTTAATGTTGTATTTATTCTTGTATCTATCATTATCACAATATACATTTTAGTTTACTTGATTGAACTGCAATACCACTCACCTTTTAACACCATCATGGTTCTTAGCAGTTTATAAAAACAAAACCCACGCAATGGATGTCGTTTTCTTATGTGCACATTTTATCTTCATCAGACTTTTATAAAAACATGTTACCATACTTTTTCAGCATTGTCCTCTCTGTGTGAGTTTTGTATGTGTTAGGAAAGCTGCACAGATGTAAAATATCACTTGCAGGAATGCAAACTGATCTGTACATTCAGCCCCCTCAAGAGGAAGCTCCACACAGTCTCCACTAGAATTTGTGTTGGGAGTGAGTTCAAAATGACAATGGGTTTGTAGAAGCTGTCGCTTTTGACACAATAGATCAGACTTTTTGCCCATTAGTAACCTGTCCGCGCACTCAGCTCCACAAAAGACATCCTTTCATTTTTTGACGTGTGTCCATACATTTATAAAGTGCGTTTAGTGCTTTTTCTGAGAAATGCTTGCTATCATCTGGATAGAATTTTCTGAATGCAGTGCTATTTCCTCTGCATATGCCGAGCTCAAGCCATGGGAGATCTGTTCATTATTTTTCAGGAGTCAGGAATGAAACGCAATTATAGGGCTTAACTATTTGGCTGATAACATCTCACTGCAGCAGCCAATATAGTGGGCAGGTTGTTCTGAACAGCAGCTGTGGAGAGTGTTCCCAGTTTCTGGGGAGTTTCAAAAGCCTTTTTTTTAAATTTTGTTTTCTTGAAAAGAACCCATTGTTTTGTTGGGTGATTCAAATGTTTCTCCTGAAGCAAAAGTTAGTAAAACTCTGCTTCATTTGAGCACACAATTTATGCTCATTGAAAGCAAACTTATTGTATTTCTGAGCACAAATATGTGCAAAACGTCAGGGATGTGCCAAGGCTTTGCTTGACTTGGATTCATTTGACAATGTTTCCAAATTTAAAACCGTAAAACATCCAAGAATAGATTTGCTGCAATGTTTCTGCCATTGTTACAGCGTACTTTTCTGACTATGAACTATACTTTGGATTCAAATTGGCAAGACCTCAGACAGCGAACCCAATTAGTTTTGCTTTTATGACTGATTGCAAGGAAGAGATTATCACAATTAGTAATCATGCAATTCGGGTGTTAAGTGCTTAAAATGGGTTCGATTTTGTGTTATGTCTTCATCCTTCGACACTCTTTGCAGAGAGGTGCCATGATCAGCAGCTTGGAAACTGCTCACAGCTTTCAACCTCCTTCATTAGTCCCTGCACCTTGGATGGTCACATTTGCATTAGCACCACTTACAAGTGCTGGTGATTTCTGCAAAAGGGAAGCGCCATTTTAGCAGAGTGAAAGATTAAGAGTGCAATCAAGATTTCAAGCTCAGCTGTGGGACCTTGATCTCTGATGCTGGCCTCGAGAGCAGGAATGCGACTGGACTTTTCCCAAGAGGGCAGCAATGTAGAGTGAGTGGCAGCAAATGCTAGCTGCCACATTCTAAATCAAGGTGTTTTCTGATATCTTCAAGACACAGATTTATTGCTATGAAGCCACACACATTTTTTTTTTTTGGTTTCAGAACCTCTCTATCCATAGAACATAAGCAGAGAATATAGAATATAGAATTTATACAGCAATTTCAGGCTTAATAATCTTAAATTATTGAAGCACAGCTCAAGTTACCCTTTGTAGAGACTGAGGTGAACAGGGAACATTGTTAACAATGTATGTGCTGAGCTGATATCATTTCTTTTTCAGTGTATAATGTACAATTACATTTTGGATGTAAACTGATCTTCGAAAAGTCATTAGCTTGATTTATGATTCTAAAAGCAGATGCGAGCAAAAGGCTCATGAAGTACATTTAATTCCCAGGTATTCCGTTTTGGAAGGTTTGGAATGGTTCTGAGGTACAGTACTTACCAGGGGTGAAGTTACTATGTCAGCACTCCAGTGAACCTTACCTTCATAAACATTCAACTGAGAGTAAACATGTCAAAGAACAAGCTGCAACCAGACAACAGAGCAGAAGGATAAACATCTCTCAATCTTATTAGTATTTTTACATTGGGGCAATATAATCCAAATTGACAATAGACATGAAGTGCAGGAGTAACTCAGCAGGTCAGGCAGCTTCTCTGGAGAAAAAAAAGATGGGTGACGTTTCGCGTAGGGACCCTTCTTCCTGATCCGAAATGTCACCCTTCGTTGTTCTCCAGAGATGCTGCCTGACCCGCTGAGTTACTCCAGCACTTTGTATCTATCTTTGTAATAACCCAGCATCTGCAGATCCTTTCTACACCATTAATCCAAATCATCAGCTCTTCATTAACATTTTAGCTTCAATCACAAGCACAATTTCAAACAATTTTCAAGCTCATATTTAAATTGCAAGTTTCTGAGGCAATAGACAATAGACAATAGGTGCAGGAGTAGGCCATTTGGCCCTTCGAGCCAGCACCGCCATTCAATATGATCATGGCTGATCATCCCCAATCAGTACCCCGTTCCTGCCTTCTCCCCATATCCCCTGACTCCGCTATTTTTAAGAGCCCTATCTAGCTCTCTCCTGAAAGCATCCAGAGAACCTGCCTCCACCGCCCTCTGAGGCAGTGAATTCCACAGACTCACAACTCTCTGTGAGAAAAAGTGTTTCCTCGCCTCCGTTCTAAATGGCTTACTCCTTATTCTTAAACTGTGGCCCCTGGTTCTAGTCTCCCCCAACAACGGGAACATGTTTCCTGCCTCTAGCGTGTCCAAGCCCTTAACAATCATATGTTTCAATGAGATTCCCTCTCATCCTTCTAAACTCCAGAGTGTACAAGGCCAGCTTCTCATTCTCTCAGCATATGACAGTCCCGCCATCCCGGGAATTAACCTTGTAAACCTACGCTGCACTCCCTCAATAGCAAGAATGTCCTTCTGCAAATTAGAGGACCAAAACTGCACACTATACTCCAGGTGTGGGCTCACTAGGGCTCTGTACAACTGCAGAAGCCGCATCTGTACAACTGTAACGCATGTGGCAAGGCATCCAGGCCATCACGGACTATAGATCCACCAACACCACCCCCACATCCTTCCTTGAGGAGCTTAACCACTTTTATGGCCGCTTTGACAGGGACAATCAAGAGATGGCCATCAAGGCTGTGCTCCCTGCTGATCACCAGCCCCTCACACTCACCCCCTACAACGTGTATGTGGCACTGAGCAGGATTAATGCACGCAAGGCTGCTGGCCCTGACGGCATTCCCGGGCGCGTCCTCAGGACCTGTGCTGCACAGCTGACAGACGTCTGGACTGACATCTTCAACCTGTCACTTGCCAAGCAGTTGTCCCCATGTGCCTTAAAACCACCTCCATCGTGCCGGTTCCAAAACACTCCACTGCGGCGAGCCTCAACCTCTTCCGCCCAGTTGCACTTACTCCCATCATCACCAAGTGCTTCGAGAGGCTGGTCCTGGCACACCTCAAAGGCTGCCTATCCTCCCACACTGGACCCCTATCATTTTGCCTACCGCAAGAACAGGAATATGGAGGATGCCATCTCAACGGCACTCCACTCCGCCCTCTCCCACCTCGACAACAGAGACACCTACGTGAGAATGCTGTTCATTGACTATAGCTCAGCATTTAACACCATTATCCCCTCAAAACTGATCACCAAACTCAGCGACCTGGGCATCAACCCCTCCCTCTGCAACTGGTTACTGGACTTTCTAACTAACAGACCCCAGTCTGTTAGGTTGGACAACCACACCTCGTCAACCCTCACCCTGAACACCGGCGTTCCACAGGGCTGTGTACTGATCCCCTTCCTCTGCTCCCTCTTCACCTATGACTGCGCACCTGTACATGGTTCTAACACCATCATCAAGTTTGCATATGGTACAATGGTGATTGGCCTCATCAGCGACAATGATGAGTCGGCCTATAACCATATAACCATATAACCATATAACAATTACAGCACGGAAACAGGCCCTCTCGGCCCTTCCAGTCCGTGCCGACCATTTGTTTTCCCCTAGTCCCATCTACCTGCACTCAGACCATACCCCTCCATTCCCTTCACGTCCATATACCTATCCACTTTACTTTTATAGGGAGGGGGTTCAGCTCCTAGCAGCATGGTGCGCTGACAACAACCTGGCCCTTAACTCCAAGAAGACCAAGGAGCTCATTGTGGACTACAGAAGGTCTAGTGGTTGCACGCACGCCCCCATCCATATTAACGGGACAGAGGTGGAACGTGTTTCCAGCTTCAGGTTTCTGGGGGTCAACATCTCTGATGACCTCAATACCTCAACACTGGTCAAGAAGGCTCACCAGTGCCTCTTCTTCCTGAGGAGACTAAAGAAGGTCCATCTGTCTCCTCAGATTCTGGTGAACTTCTACCGCTGCACCATCGAGAGCATCCTTACCAACTGTATCACCAACTGTAAGGTATGGCACCGCTCTGACCGGAAAGCACTGCAGAGGGTGGTGAAAACTGCCCAACGCATCACCGGTTCCTCACCCCCCTCCATTATAGGAGGCGCCGTCCAGTAGGTATGGCTGCCCAGCCTGCAGCTGCCTGTCTTTTAACTATTTAATTTTAGTGTGTAAAAAGTGTTTTGTTTGGAGTCTATTCTTTTTTATGTGAGGGGTGGGGGGGGTGGGGGGAGGGAAACTGCTTTTCTTGGTCCCTACCTGGTCGGAGAGGCAGCTTTTCTCAGGGTTGCATCTTCGACCCGTCCTCGCGGCCTACCAGCGGGCCTGGAGCGGCGTTTCCTGATGGGACCGGTCGGAACCTCGGCTTCGGCGGCGGCTTGGGACACCTGGAACGGCCGCTGGAGCGCCATCGCGAAGCAGAGCGGGCGATGCCTTGCCTGGGTCGCCGCGCTGGAGCTCTGGTGAGCTGAAGACCGCCGACAAAAAACATAGCGTAGCCGCGGGACTGTGGAGCGGCCAGCTGCGGGCGGCGGCGCTGAACTTTACATCGGGAGCCTCCATCCCAGTGGTGGAGCTCCACCCGGCATGGCCTTGTTGGCTTCGGACGACGCGGACTCCAGTAAGAGGCGGCCGTTCCAGGAGTCCCAAGCCGCTGAGAGGGTGCTCCCGACACCGGAGCACCATCATCCGGCGAGAACGGCCTGGAACATCGGGCCCCGTAGCAGCGACTGCGGAGGCCTCAATAGGCCCGACGATGGGTGAACTGGGGATGGGACTGGACTTTGCTGCCTTCCCCCACAGTGGGAACCATTGTGGGGGATGTTTTTATATGTACTGTCAAATCCTATGATGTTGTGTCTTATCTTTATTTGTGTGCTGCATGGCAAATCAAATTTCACTACAATAAATGTCCTTTGCCTTTGAGTCTGTCCAAAGCAAGCGATGTCTGCGAAGGGCGCGCAGCATCGTCAAGGACTGCTCTCACCCCAGCCACAGACTGTTTACCCTCCTCCCATCCAGGCGCTACAGGTCACTCCGTTGCCGGACCGGCAGATTCAGGAACAGCTTCTTCCCTGCGGCTGTTACACTACTTAACTCTGCACCTTGGTGATTGCCAGTCAGCCCCCCCCCCGGACACTCCTTCCCCCAGTAAAATTGCTCTACTGACACTGTTTGTACATATATATATTTTACTGTTCATTATTCTATGTTCGCTCTTCTGGGTGAGATGCTAACTGCATTTCGCTGTCTCTGTACTGTACACTGCACAATGACAATTAATGATTGAATTGAATTAAAGATTGAATTGTAGAAGGACCGCTTTGCTCCTATATTTGATTCCTCTTGTTATAAAGGCCAACATGCCATTCGCTTTCTTCACTGCCTGCTGTACCTGCATGCTTACTTTCATAGACTGATGAACAAGGACCCCCAGATCCCGTTGTAATTCCCCTTTTCCCAACATGACACCATTTAGATAGTAATCTGCCTTCCTGTTTTTGCTACCAAAGTGGATAACCTCACATTAAACTTCATCTGCCATGCATCTGCCCACTCTCCCAACTTGTCCAAGTCACCCTGCATTCTCATAGCATCCTCCTCACAGTTCACACTGCCACCCAGCTTTGTGTCATCTGCAAATTTGCTAATGTTACTTTGAATCCCTTCATCCAAATCATTGATGTATATTGTAAATAGCTGCGGTCCCAGCACCGAGCCTTGCGCCACCCCACTAGCCACTACCTGCCATTTTGAAAGGGACCCGTTAATTCCTACTCTTTGTTTCCTGACTGCCAACCACTTCTCTATCCATGTCAGCACTCTACCCCCAATACCATGTGCCCTAATTTTGCCCACTAATCTCCTATGTGCGACCTTATCAAATGCTTTCTGAAAGTCCAGGTACACTACATCCACTGGCTCTCCCTTGTCCATTTTCCTGGTTACATCTTCAAATAATTCCAGAAGATTAGTCAAGCATGATTTCCCCTTCGTAAATCCATGCTGGCTCGGACCGATCCTGTTACTGCTATCCAAATGTTCGGCTATTTCATCTTTTATAATTGACTCCAGCATCTTCCCCACCACCAATGTCAGGCTAACTGGTCTATAATTCCCTGTTTTCTCTCTCCAGCCTTTATGAAAAAGTGGGATAACATTAGCTACCCTCCAATCCACAGGAACTGATCCTGAGTCTACAGAACATTGGAAAATTATCACAAATGCATCCATAATTTCTAGAGCTACTTCCTTTAGTACCCTGGGATGCAGTCCATCAGGCCCTGGGGATTTATCAGCCTTCAGTCTCATCAGGCTATCCAACACCATTTCCTGCCTAATGTGGATTTCCTTCAGTTCCTCCGTCCCCCAGATCCTCTGGCCACTACTGTATCAGGACAATTGTTTGTGTCCTCCTTAGTGAAGACAGATCCAAAGTTCAACTCATCTGCCATTTCCTTGTTCCCCATAATAAATTCACCTTTTTCGGTCTTCAAGGGTCCAACTTTGGTCTTAACTACTTTTTTTCCTCTTCACATACCTAAAGAAGCTTTTACTATCCTGCTTTATATCCTTGGCTAGCTTACCTTTGTACCTCATCTTTTCTCCCCGTATTGTCTTTTTGGTTATCTTCTGTTGTTCATTAAACATTACCCAATCCTCTTGCTACCCGCTCATCTTTGCTACGTTGTACTTCTTCGCTTTCATTTTTATACTGTCCCTGACGTCCCTTGTCAGCCATGGTCGTCCCTTTCTCCCTTTGGAATCTTTCTTCCTCCTAGGAATGACCTGATCCTGCACCTTTTGTATTATTCCTAGAAACACCTGCCATTTTTGTTCCACTGTCATCCCTGCTAGTGTATCTTTCCAGTCAACTTTGGCCAGCTCCTCCCTCATGACCCCATAGTCCCCTTTATTCAACTGCAACACTGACACCTCTGATCTACCCTTCTCCCTCTCCAATTGTAGATCAAACCTGAGCATGTTATGGTCACTACCTCCTAATGACATTAACCTCGAGGTCCTTTATCAAATCCAGTTCATTACATAACACTAAATGCAGAATTGCCTTCTCCCTGGTAGGCTCCAATACAAGCTGTTCTAAGAATCCATCATGAAGGCACTCTACAAAGTCCCTTTCTTAGGGTCCAGTACCAACCGGATTTTCCCAGTCTACCTGCATGTTGAAATCTCCCATAACAACCACAGCATTACTGTTACTACATGCCAATTTTAACTCCCGATTCAACTTGCGCCCTATGTCCAGGCTACTGTTTGGGGGCCTGTACATTAGTCCCATTAGGGTCTTTTTACCCTTACAATTCCTTGGGCATGGGCAGGCTGGTGACAGCAGCAGTGGAGTGGGAATAGCTGGTATGAGCTGTCATGAGGAGATGCGATTGTCAGACACAGCAGATGTATGTGGACACCATGACCCACAGGATCCCATTCTAGTCATACACCGGGGACACATTTCTGCTCCCTCCATCATCGCTGTGTTTGCTCAACAGTAAGATGGAAGTAATCCACCTGAAGGACTACAGCAGATCAAGAAGAAGAAACGTTATACCCAATTTTTGTGGAGCATTATGCATGAATGGTTTTCTGATGATGTTACTGTGTACACGCAGGCAATTAACTGTGAAAGCTAACTTTGGATCTGCATTGGGTTCACCATGTTTCATATTGCTGGAGCTCTATTTACTGCCACACTCGGAAAGCCAGCACGGCAAAGGTCATGTTGAGGGCATGCCTTGGATTTGAGGGCAGCATATCTTTGGAGGTGGCAATGTTAAAGAACAACTGCTTGATATTGCGATTTCCGAAAGATCAAACCCAAGCTTGGCAAATTGCGTAATACCACACAATTGCTGTTCTGAAAATGAAGTTGCCATAACAGAATTTCACAGGCCCTCTCGAGGGACGGGCTGCTTGTAACGTTTGGATCTGAAAGTGAATTTTTGGAATGTTGTAAAAGTGACGACAGCTTCCATGATTTATGGACATTTCATTACTTCGTTCACCAAAAGTAGCTGCTATCAAAACATCTGAACCTGACACATAACATGATGATTACTTTGGAAAATGTGAGCTATTGAAACGCATGCACTGCATCATAGATAAATCTAAAGGCTAGTGAGAAACCCAGTCTTAAAATCTCCACACTTTTCTCCTGCTTCACTGAGCAGGGAAGGTTTTCCTTCATTAGTTGAATTGATGTTTAGACTTTAGAGATACAGCATGGAAACAGGTCCTTTGGCCCACTGAGTCCTTGCAGCCCAGCAATCACTAGGTCTATCCTACACACTACGGCTGATTATCGATTTACTGAAGCCAATTAACCTACAAACCTGTACATCTTTGGAGCTTGGCAGGAAACTGGAGCACCCGGAAAAAACCAACGCGGTCACAGGGAGAATGTACAAACTCTGTACAGACAGCATCCGTAGTCAAGATCCATTTTGCGTCTCCTGTGCTGTAGGCAGCAATTCAACCACTGCACCACAGTGCCGCTCTGTCTCAAAGCTATATATGGAAGACATTATCAACTCATATTTTGAACTGAAACGCCCTTAGAGGGGGTTGGGTATGTCATAGGAGTTATCTAGACCAACATTTAAGGTTCAATTACATCACAAAGTTGACTACTTGTTCCTGTATTTCATTGTTGTTGTGTGAGCTTGTTGATTCAAACTGATGTTATATTTGCTAATGTACTGCCTGTAACTATTTCAAGTGCACGGGCAAATATACAGGATGCATAGTGCATGGGGTTAGGTTGCAAAATACATTTTGTGGTCAAGAAAAATGCAAAAACCATTTATCTTCACTTATATTTACAATCAATAATAGCAACTTAATGCAAATGAATAGTAAGATTAAACGAGAACTTACCAGTTCGAAGTTTGATCATTATTTTATGAGGAGTAACGATGAGGGATTACGTGAAGAAGCCCCGCCTGGTGCAAGAACGGCATACTTCAAAGCAGCGGCATGAAAAACACAGAACATAATAGCCGGAGTAAGATAGTAAGGCTCAACATAGATTTAGAACTACCAGATGATCATTTATTTTATGAGGGTGGGGAGTGGAGGGCACGTAATCCCTCATCGTTACTCCTCATAAAATAACGATCAAACTTCGAACTGGTAAGTTCTCGTTTAATCTTACTATTTTACTTCGGAGTCACGTGAGTGACTACGTGAAGATTTTGAAGCTTCTATGTTTTTTTTATGTCGTAGAGTCATTCCATACGACAGTCCGGCTAGGGTCAACACATACATGAGTAAATAACCTTTTACCAGATCAGTTTTAGTTTCTTTTCATAAATCTTTTAATGATAAATGAACATATAATAACCCCCTTTTTTACATCTGGGGAAACCATTACAAAGTGATAAAAGATATAAGTGATAACATAATCAATAATATAAATCGATAGCGAAACAAAGCAGGTGATTATAGTGAACCCAACACCGCGTGTCCAAAGCCTGTCATTGAGCGAACAGGTTTATTGTAGAACTTCTTCTTTACACCACCCTGTGGCTTTCTAAAATGTGTTCGAGTGGAACGTCCTGTAACTTCGCCGCGGACGTAGCTGCTGCCCTGGTGGAGTGAGATTTGAACACATCAGTGTCTACTCCTGCTAAAAGTAACACCTGTTTTAACCACCTTGAAATTGTTTGTACTGAAGCTTTTGTGTGTGGTTTCTTATGCGTAATCATTAACGCTTTTTCATCACCTCGAAGAGTCTTGGTAACTTTTATATATTGAGTCAAATGTCTAACTACACACAACGTTGGATCAATAGGGTAAGCTTGAAACATTACCTTCGCTCCAGTTCTCCCTGGTCTGCTTTGTTTGATCAGATCGTAAACGTAAAACACAATGTTATCTGAAGCCACATGCATACAATCTAAATGTAGCATTTGTAATGTTTGCACCCTTTGTGCTGATACCAATGCCATTAACATTACTAATTTAAATGTTAACTTTTCCAATGATATAACTTCGATTGGAGTCCATTGCCTAAGTAAAGTAAGTACAATGCTGACATCCCAAATTTCTGTATATCTTGGTTTGGGTGGATTTTTGTTAAAGATTCCTTTCATAAATCTGGATATTAATGGATGTGATCCAATTGATTCCTGGTCAGAAATTTGTCCTAAATAGGATGATAAAGCACTACGCGCACTATTAATGGCACTATAACTTAAGTGCTGCTCAAAATGCAACTCAGCAAGGAACTCCAATATGTTTGAAATGTTCGCAGTATGATAAGATATATTTGATTGTCTACAAAAAACTTCCCATTTCTTTATGTGTGTCATATATTGTCTCTGAGTGCTATCTCGCCATGATGCGACTATAACATCCATAGTTCTATCCAACAATCCAAGCTCTTGTAGTGGTCTGGTCAAAACCTGCAGATCAACAAATTCATATAAACATGTAATGGATGAATTTCTTTGGTTACTGGTTTTATTAACAAATCGCTGCTGCTGGTTGTGTCGGCCAATTTGGAATCACCAATAATCCTGTGGCAGAATCTTGTTCTATTTTCTTCAGACATTGCTGAACCAGAGCAAATGGAGGGAAAGCATAAAAGAACATATTCCCCCAATGTAGTGAAAAAGCATCTACTGCTACTGCATCTGGATCTGGTTCCCAAGACACATATTTAGGCAATTGATGATTTAATCTTGATGCAAACAAATCAATGTCTGGTAACCCATATTGAATCACAATTTTACAGAAAACTACTGGGTTCAACATCCATTCTGTGTTGTCTTGATCTGTTGTAAACACCCTTGATCTGTTGTCTTTACCTGGGATATAACTTGCTGAAATCCAAATTTGGTGCTTAATACACCATTGCCATATCTGATTGACCAGCCAATCACATGATACCGATCTGATTCCACCCATGTGATTAATATATACAACAGCTGTTTTATTGTCTAATTGTATCTGTACATGCAGATTTTTTTTTGTAGAACAATATGCCTTCAACCCATAAAATGCCCCCAATAACTCTAAATTAATACCATATGTTTGGAGAAACATTTCCTCTTGGACAGTCCATCTGCCCCCACAGCTGGTAAATGTATCTGTCGCCCCCCATCCGAGAGCACTTGCATCTGTTTGTAAAAATACTTCAGGCTGTTGCATTGAAATGTTTTTAGCAGCTTGTGGAACATTTTCAATCCACCATTGCAATTCCAATAAAGCTTATTTTGTTAATTGCATAGGCCTATCAAAATGGCCTGTTCGCTTTTTTTTGGAGCTCGTATTTTGTCCCTTTGAAGGTTTTGGTAATGTAATGGACCAAATTCTACTGCAGGAAATACTGCTACTAGTTTACCAATAACCTTCGCTACTTCTCGGATGGAGGGATAAGGTTTGTGAATGAGGCCCCTACATACCGTTAAAATATCATCAATCTTGTCCGTTGGCAAAGTTACTAACATGGTAACCGAGTTGATCACAAACCCTAAATAGTTAATTGACTGTGCTGGCTGCAGCTGGGACTTAATTGGATGAATCAAGAAACCTAATTTTTCAAATAAAGTTTTAGTTGCTGAAACTGATTTTCCAGCTGATTCCTGATTATTACTGACAATTAAAATTTCATCCAGATAAGCCATAATGATGTGCTTTTGTGCTCTTAATTGCGCTAAAGCTGGTTTCAACAGCTCAGTGAAGAGCCTGGGAGCTGAACTTAAGCCATTTGGTAAAGCTTTAAATTGCCACAGCTGTCCCAGCCAATTAAATTTTAAATACCTTCGAAAAAATCGATGTATTGGTACTGAATAGTACGCATCTTTAAATCAATTGTAGCCATATAACAACCTGCTGATATCAAATGTCTTGCAGTGCTGAACGTTCCATCTTGAAATGTTTATACTCGACAAATGTATTAAAGTTTGTAAGGTCCAGAATAATTCTGCAACCACCATCTTTTTTATTTCTCGGAAAGATATTTGACACAAATTGGTGTTTATGTTCAACAGTTTTTTCAATAACACCTTTTTTAAAACAATTTGTCAATTTTCACATTAATTTCTGCTTCCTCAATAGCAGAAAACATGAAACCATAAGCAGGTTTATTTTGTACCGGAGAATTAACACCTTCTTTAAATGTTATTGTAGCTCCTGAAACTGTTTGTAAAATAAACCGGTCAGATGTGATGGCAAGCCATTCATCATAAAACATTTGTAATCTCCCTCCAACTGGAGATTTGTCCACAGTTTCTTTAAGAATAGAATAAAGTTTTTGTACCTCTCCATATGAACGTGGTGGTCTCCTTCTCCCCATATACGGGTGAACATTAGGCTGTGTTGGATGGTAATATTTTCTTATCATATTCCTGCCTCTGTTTCCAAAATCAAATCCCCTCCTTGACGAAAAATACCTTTTTTGTCCAAAAACGAAAGGTCTCATGTGGCTAATAGATTTAGCCTCTTCATCCATTTCTCTTATTTGTTTAGGCAGGTTTTCTCCAAATAGATATCCAGGAGCTTGAACACCACTTGATCGACACAGACCTGCAAATCTTGGATGAAATATGGGCCGAATCACAATTTTCCTCATACAATTAATTTCATAAAAGGAATTGCACAGTAAGCCCAAAGTATCTCTTTGGATTTTAATCATTTCTGATCTTTCCATTTGCCTTCCAAAGGCAGTAATGGCAGCTGAAATCAGTTTGAGGATTCTTTGAAACCTTATTTCTTGTCCTCTCATGACTGGAGTCATAGGTGTCCATATAGACGGATTAACCGTAGGTACCTTTAATGAGGTGCAATTTTCCGGTGTTTTATATAATTCTGCTGTTTCAACCATCACAGAATCTTGAAGTTGGTGAGATACCATATAATTAATACTGGCAGCTAGGTTTTCTTCCATAGCCTCACCACTTCCTTCAGGTATAGCAAAATCTTTTGCCATATCAGGCACATATGGCCTCTTCTTTTTTTATTTGTGGTGTGCACTCATAATCCACATCACCACTTACAGGGTCTGACTTTTGCAGCCCTGATACACCTGGAATTTCATCCAATGAGACTTCCTCCACCCTTAGTCCTGGGTCTGGAGTTTCAAATTCCCAATTTGGCACATAGCCATATTCTGGATATTCAAACCCCTCAGGGTCATTTTGGGAAATTTCTGGGTACTTTGACCCTTGTCTCATAATATTTTGGAGCACTTTCTCCATATGTTCCATTTTAAGCCATATAGCTTTATTATCCGGAGGACTTTCATTATCAGAGTCATCATCAGAAACCACGGGCCTCACGGATTTCTTTTTACTTTTTCTAGGAACATTTTCCTCCGTGGTTTGTATTTCTGGAGAAATTATAGTCTCACTAACGGGTGAATCAGCGGCCACTGGTATCGGAACCGGATCCGCACTAATCTCTTGTCCCGATTCTTTAGCTTCTCCCCGGGACGATCTTTTTACCCGCAAAATCTTTCTTTGAGACTTCTCCATTTTTAATTTTTATTATATAGGCTGGATCAGTACGCCAGCGTGACTCTGATTTTTTTGAATTTTTACTTTCATTTTTGCTGGTTCTACCAGCGTAACGTCTTTTTTAGAACGTCACCTAATTTTTCCTTGCACTTACCTGCGGGTCCGTTCCGGCCGCTGCGAGGAGCTGCCTCTGCAGCTCTTGCTTCTGCCGTCAGCGTCGACGTAATGCCGTTCTAGCGCCAGGCGGGGCTTCTTCACGTCGTCACTCACGTGACTCCGAAGTAAAATTGATGTCTGCAACCTATGCCAGTGATCAAATTGAAGTGCCAAATGTGAAGTCCATCTGCTCACCAATACAGTGCATTTATATTGCTCCATGCTGTTCTTTTTCTCAATATTCACACCATCCTCACACCACCATCCATGCTTTAAGAAGACCACTATCATCCCAATGCCAAAGAAAGCCAAGGTAGCATGCCTTAATGAAAACCATCTGTCGGCTCCAACACCCACCACGATGAGAGACTGCAATGGTGCACATCAACTCCAGCCTCCCAGACAGCTTTGATCTCCACAGCCGTACATTCATCCCTGCACCATCTAGATATCAGGGGCACGTGCATGAAACTCATATTATTAAGCTCCAACACTATAATTTAACTCATCTCCAAACTCCTGGCTCTAGGACTGACCACCACCTCTGAAGGGCTGAACCAGGCCATATTTCAAACAATGGTTAATACATTTTGGAATCCTGAAGTCTAATGAACTGTCCGTATAGCATTTTCATTGTAGAAAAACATGTTGAACCTAAAGGATTGCAGGATCATAACTTGGTATTAACAGGATTATGACTAAACGTATGTGTTGACTGGTTACATTGAAATAGGACTACCTGTGGACATCTTCTTGTTTTGGGGAGTAAGTTTATTCATTGTGCAAACTTGTCATGCAGTCATAAAGGACAGAAACAGGCATTTCGGCCCAGTGAGTTTGCATCGGCCATCAAACATCTATTCACACCGATCCTGCACTGATCCCATCGATATTCTGCCACATTCCCTGCAACTGTCCTCAGATTCTACCACTCAGACTAGGGCAATTTATTGTTTCCAATTAACTTCTCAGCTTGCACTTCTCTGGGATATGGGGGGGGGGGCACTGTAAGAACCCCATAGTGTCACAGAGAGAATGTGTGAAGGAAGTGCTCAGAGTGAGCTAACAACTCTGCTGGCTGTGCCACCTTGCTACCAACCTAAATCATAAGCAGGGTGGAGGCAGAACTAATAGATACATGGCGAATCATTCACCACATTTCATTCATCCATTTGTTCTGTCTCTGACTAGGGTAACCAAAGATTTTAAATATATCAAAAAGCTGCTTAAAGATGTTTCTTATTATCACAAAATGCTGGAGTAATTCAGTGGGACAGCCAGCATCTCTAGATAGAAGGAATGGGTGATGTTCCGTGCCTGTGTCTCGACCTGAAAAGTCACCAATGTTAGCTCTATTTCTCTTTCCAAAAATGCTACCTGTGCTGTTGAGAGTTTCCACAATTTTCTCTTTAATTACAGATTTCCAGCATTTATTTTTTTCATGGAAAATCAACTAATGAGCTGGCCCAAAAGAAAAGCCATGTAAATTGTCCTGCATGCAGTTAATGTTAGAAATTATCTATAGATTACTAAAACTCGCATCTTGTTTGTGATTCTGTCTGCGTGCATAATCATGTGCTCCCAGAACTATGCCAAACTACGGCAAACGGTACACAATAACGCTACAATGTTATGATCACCTTACTCACAATTGTCCTGTGGTGTGTTCTATCAATTTTCCTTCAGATTAATGGTATATTTTACGAGTTATTCACATTTTTAACTTTACAAAATCCAGTTTGAGTAAAGTCACTTGAAGTTACAGTGGCAGTTAGCAGCTATGACGTCACAATGGGATCTCCTGCACATAAAATGCCAACTTAACTTTTCACTGTAAAAATTCCAATTGCACTTGCAGGCCCTGCCCGTTGCAAATCACAGGACACCGAGTCCTGGCAGCAAGTGCAATTGGATTTTAAAGTTTAAAATTTTAAAGTTTAAAAAGAGGGAAGTTGAAGAGGAGGGAGAGGGAGTGCTGGGGAATATGGTGGAATATTGCATTGGGGGAAACAGGTTGTGTTGGGGAAATGGGTGAGTGGAGGAATATTGTGTTGGTGAACTGGGTGCATTGGGGGACCAGGCCTCCTGTGTGACTTGGTCTAGTTAAAATTAATTTTGTTCTCATATTTCCTTTCTATTTCTTTTTACTTTAAAAAAATCTAATCTCTTTCACATTGTTCTTTTTTTTTTTTAAGTACCTGCTTTGCCTCAATATCGCTATTCCTCTTTCTTTCTCAGAGCTTTAATCGACTTAACCAGGGGAATACACTGTTGGTCTCACTATTCACCAGCGATCCACATGCTCTCAGCTTAATTGTATTTTTGGAATCTTGCATTTCAAATATTGTCAGCACAGGATTACAATAAAAGTCTAACTATATGTGTTTCTTGTCAGCTATACTGCTCAGCTATCGGGATTTCAGAAATTAAAAGACATTGTCCAGGTTATTGTCTCCTTGATCTGAAAGTAATAAAAACTGCTCCCACCCCTGGTCGTGGTTGGGGTGTGGAGGCCTGGGAAAGGGCATAAATCTTCAGAGATTACCACAACTATTTGGTTAATGATAGTCTGCACCAAACTGCCATTGTGCAGCACCATATTATTTTCTATTTGTTTTGAGGAAAACAAATGGTTCCTGCCAAGTGTTGGGTAACTGTGGTTGAACAAAATTTCTTTTCTAGCAATTCCCCACTCCTGTCTTACTGCTTTTAATGTATGTGTCCTGAGAGACTGCAATGTACTGTGCATTTTGTTTTCTCTATAATCTTTTGGCAACTTTCTCTCTTTCCTATCGCTTTACCTAAAGGAGTAGGATCTTGTTGGGGTATGATTCCATGGGAATCTGCCATCCTCATTGTCCATTCCTTTATTCTTCTTGACTGACCATATGCTGTGAATATTGATATGTTTGTCTACCTCATAGAAGAGAAGATTGTGCATAAACTTCATCTTGATATTTAAAGGCCAGGTAGGAGGATTGGAGAATGTGTGGCTGATCTGTTTCTCATCTCTCAAGCACAGGGAGACAAGAACACCTGCAACAGATAACATTAGTCTACTGAGTACTAAGTCTCCTTAGCTGTATCTGTGATCCTTTTAAAGGATTTCTATTGATTTATCACCAATTGATACAAGCCAATTCAAGAGCAAGGAAAATATTCTGCATTTCAATAACAAAATACCTAAATGGAAATAATTTTTAGTTTAGTATATTGTAACGTGTACCGTGATACAGTGAAAAGCTTTTTGTTGCGTGCTAATCAGTCAACGGAAAGACTATATATGATTTCAACCAAGCTTTCACAGTGTGTAGATACATGATAAGGGGAATAACATTCAGTGCAAGATAAAGTCCAGTAAGGTCCGACTTAAACATAGTCCGAGGATCTTCAACGAGGTAGATTGTAGCTCAGGACCGCTCACTGGTTGTTGTTGGGATGATTCAGTTGCCTGATAACAGCTGGGAAGAAATGGTCTCTGGACCTGGAGTTATGCATTTTCACACGTGTACCTGATGGGAGAGGGGAGAAGAGGGAGTGCCAGTGTGAAACTCATCCCTGATTTTGCTGCCAGTCTTGACAAAAGGCAGCATGAAGTATAGATGGATCCAATAGAAGGGAGGATGATTTGTGTAATGGTCTGGAATACGTCCACAATCCTCTGCAATTTCTTGCAGTCTTGGACGGAGCTGTCCCCAAACCATGCTGTGATGCATCCCGATAAAATGCTTTTTACAGCACGTCTGCAGAAGTTGGTGAAAGTTGTTGGGGACATGCTGATCGTCCTAAGACTTCTTTAGAGCCAATAGCCAAGAAAGCACACCAACGCCTCTACTTCTTTAGGAGGCATTGGTGTGCTTTCTTGGCCATTGCCTCAATATGGCTAGTGCAGGACAAGTTGTTGGGGTTATTTACTCCTTGGAACATGAGGTTTTCAACCATCTCTACGTCGGTACTGTCAATGTATATGTACTGCTTTGCTGCCTCAAGATGATGCCTATATCCTGCATCCTGCTGACATTGTGATAAAGGTAGCTGGCCTGATACCTGGTCACGAGCTTTCTCTGAGAAAGTGTTTATAACTGACTAGTGTGCACATGATCTTGTAGCATTGCATCAAAATTATTTAGTCTGCTGAAGAATTTTTCAAGTTCACATCATTTCAATATCTGACCATGGTTAACTCTTCTATCTATCTATCTATCTATCTATCTATCTATCTATCTATCTATCTATCTAACTAAAACTCTGATCTTGTGCTCTTCTGGTTTGCGCGGCTTTTCTATTTGCGCAGAAACGGTACTGGATAGCGCTACGATTTTTTGCCAGCTCACTCACCGTTCTCCCGTCCTGTGTGCAAAACGTTTTGTTCCAATCGGTGGTATATTGTAAAAGTTAGCGAGGTTTAAAAATCTTAAAAACCGCGCGTGCGCAGGTCGATCTCCTCTCCTGTCAGTCAGCGCCGCACGGATTGGCCTCTTCTCCTGTCACTCGCTGGGATGGTCTGCCCCTTCCTGCACCATCGCGTCTTTACTGGAGCCGAGGATGGCCAGCGGAGATCTCCAACCACAATCTTCAGAGGGACTGGAAGCGGCGCGGAGTCAGAAATGTCGCCGATGTCGCCAAACGGAAAGCGGAGACTCAGATCCTGGCATAGGAGAATGACCAGCACCCGCTGTGAGTTCCCATCGCACTGCCAGTTCCAGCCCCTTCTCCTCACTGGCTCTTGCCCCCCTCCCCCATGGCTCTTCCCCATCTTTTCTCCGAGATCTCTCCCCCCTCCCCCCCACACACCCCTCTCCCCCACAACGCCCCCCCCCCCCCCCCCCACACACCCCCTCCCCTCACAACCCCTCCGCCCACACCCCCCTCCCCCCACAACCCCCAAGCCCAAACTCCCCCCTCCCCCACAACCCCCCCGCCCCCACACCTCCCCCCCCACAAGAGGAGGGGGAGGGAGTGCTGGGAGATGAGGGGAAATGAGCCGCGCCTGTGCAGTTAGGGGCTATGGGGAGTGGTGGAATATTGTGTTGGGGAAAGGGTTGCGTTGGGGGAACGGGTGAGTGGTTGAATATCGCGTTGGGGAATGGGTTGCCTTGGGGGACCAGGCATCCTGTGTGAATGGAAGAAAAACAGCCAAGGATGTCACTGGTAAGTTCAACATTTGTTACTCATCCCCAATTTCACTTTAACTGATGAGTTACTAAAACATTTCATGAAATGGTTAGGAATTAACTGGATTGTTGTTGGTCTAATATCATGAAATGTTGAGTTTGGATATGGTCAATAGATTCCCTTCTGAACATTGGCAAACAAGACTGAAGCTAAGAGCCTCGGGCTAAACCCAAACCTGATGGGATCTAAGTAAATGTTTCAGTTTGGGTCAGGGGTGTTTTAAATAAAACCTCCTAGATTTAGGTTGGATTGGAAATGCTATCTCTTTATAAATGAATGCACTAAATATCAGGATCAAAGCTTGTCAAAAACAGACTATTCATGATGAGAGGGCTATCAAAAGCATTTGACACCTTTGAATAAATTCAGATTGGCCATGGTCAGCTGAGCAGAACACGAAAACCAGATGGGATTTTATAACAATCCAGTGCTCTCACGGTCGCTATTTTTGAAACATGCTTCAAAATTCCATATTTATTTAATTATAAACTTAATATCCCAGCTGCTTTACTGCATTTTAACTCACATCTCTGGAACAATAGTCCATGTCTCTGGATATTTCTACAGTAACTGAAGCGGTATACCACGGTTCACTTCCAGCAGATGTTAAATTTCAGTGTGGCAAACTTCCTTAGACACCCTACCTTAACAGAAAGACAAGCCGTTTGTGGGTTAATTGGCTCTGTAAATTGTCCCTAGTGTGTAGGATACAACTAGTGTACATGTGATCATTGGTCGGTGTGGACTCAGTGGGCCACGCTGTATCTCGAAACTAAACACTTCCCATTTCCAGGAAAGCATCCTGCTTTGTGTGCCTGGCTTCACACGTGCTGTCACTTGTTCACAACGTGGTCCTTCTGGATCTTTATAAGTCAATGCACTAAGAGGACATGGCTCTCAGTGACGCTTCGCAGCAGTGGTGGAACCTTGCGGCAGCAGTGGAGCCTCAGCAGCGGCGGTGGAGCCTCCCGGTCGACCCATGGTCGATGAGGGCGCAGGGCCACCACCGGGGGGGGGGGGGGGGGGGGGGGGGGGGTGGGGGGGGGGGGGGAGGGGGAAAGAACAATGGAAGACCAAGTATGGGGTGACCGTTGTGAGGGAGGATGGAGGTGGTGGGGGGAGAGAGGGGTGGGGTGGGGGGGGGAGGGAAGGGGGGAGGGGGAGGGGAGGGGCGGGGGTACTTTGTAACTTTGTAAGTACCGTTTATGTGGTGACTAAATCTGCATACCTGGGGGTATACAAGCAAAGAATTTCACTGTGCCTTGTCACATGTGACAATAAAGCATTCCATTCCAAATGTAAAGATTCTGCCAGAGGTAAGGTAGAAGGTGATCACTGGGATGGGAGCGCAGTTTATGATGTAGTGCACTCACCCCACAATGTATGAATGTATGCCATCAGATTCTCAATATATCCCATATGTTCCTTTTTCATTTTGAGTAGACATGAGCCAGAGATGTTACAATTTTTCAAGGAAATATTGAAAACATCCTTAGAATGAATGTCCAGTCCAACCTAAATCGAATTATTATATGTTGACACTAGCTTTGGAGATTGATGGAAAACCTGATAGAAGTATGTAAATTTATGACAGGCATAGATAGGTTAGACAGTCAGAACCTTCTTTCCCCAGGGTCAAAATATCAAAGACTAGAGAGCATATCTTTAAAATCAGAAAAAGCTTAAAAGAAGATGTGCAGGGCAAATTGATTTACGTAGAGGTTGACGGGTTCCTAGAATATGATGCCAGAATATGGTGGCAGAAGCATATATGATCATGATGTTTAAAAATCTTTTAGATGGGACCATGGATGCACAGGGAATGGAAGGATATGGATGATGTGCAGGCAAAGGAGATTAACCTTGTATCATGTTCAGCATGGACATTTTGGGGGGATGAACCTATTTCTATGCTGTTCTATGGCACTTGGTCTGGTAATTTCTTGCCAGGACAGGACTCATAATTTATTTAGAGATGCCGAACGGAATTCTAAACTAATTCTAAACAAATTATTTCGGCCCACGGAGTCCACACTGACGTTCGATCCCCGCACGCTAACACTATCCTACACACACTAGGGACAATTTACACATATACCAAATATATAAACCCAAGCCAATTAACCTACAAACCTGTACGTCTTTTGAGTGGCGGTGCTGGCACGAAGGGCCGAATGGCCGACTTCAGCACCTATTGTCTATTGAATGTGGGAGGAAACCGAAGATCTCGGTGAAAACCCACGTGGTCATGGGGAGAACGTACAAACTCCTTACAGGCAGCATCCAACCTGGGTCTCTGGCGGTGCAAGCGCTGTAAGGCTGCAACTCTACCGCTGCGTCACCGTGACCCTCGTGCCGAGTGACTATAGTAGGAGACGTGCCAGAGGTGTAATCGACAGAGCTATACAATGCATTGTAATGTGGGCATCAATTGTGGGAATGTTGGAGGAGAACAATGATATTGTTTCGCTTATCCTTCCAATTGATTTGTAAATTGATTTGGAGGATTTGGTGGAGACAGTTAGTAGTACCTCTCCAGATGTAAAAGGGAGACAAATTTATGCAGGAAGACAAATTAGAAAATAATTCTCCACTGTCCCTCTCACCTAAAGGAGTCAAAGACATTTATGATGTCAAAAAGGGCCAAGAGAATGGTTGATGCTGCCAGCATTTTTCCTGGAGCTGAAGTGCATTAGATTGCATCCACAGTGCCTTGGAATTAATCAAACTTACCTTGCGATGAGCATCAGCTCATAAGATTTCAGAGGATCGTTTTCTTATCTTATGTTTAAATGGTCATGATTACAAAACATCTGAGGTCACCTGGCATGCCTGTCTCTTGCTAGATGTGGGAAATGAGGTTGTGAATTTGCAACTGAAATTCCTCACAACTGAATCATAGATCTTTAGCAAGGATATTATCTGCTCCCAGGACCTTGTTGTTTTCCAATTGGCACATGGCCTTTTCAAGATAGGGGTAGGCATGGTGGCACAGGAGGCGGCACATTGTGTGGGGTAGAGGAGCTGCCTTACAGTAACAAAGACCCGGGTTTGTCTGTACGGAGTTTGTACATGACCCGTGACCTGCATGGGTTTTCTCTGGGAGCTCCGGTTTCCACCCACACTTTGTAAGTTAATTGGCTTGGTAAAATTGTAAAACTGTCCCTGGTATCTGTAGGATAGGGCGAGTTTGCTGGGATCGCTGGTCTGCATAAACTGGGTGGGCTGGAGGTCTGCTTCCGCACTGTATCTCTAAGCTAAACCAAACTAAGTTCTTGTTGGTCAGGAATGTTGGTCAGGTTGGAGCTAACTGTTTACTGTAGAATGAATGCAAGGTGCTTACATCAAGGATAGTGGCATCCCTGAGAAGTTCTTCTAGATGTTGGTTTCAGAGAATATTGACTGCCTCTCTGCTCTTCACAGGTTCACCTCCTTTTTGGCTTTTACCAGGGTTTTGGAAGGAAGCGTTATATTCAAAAATAAGACAAACTCCTTTCTTATAAAACGTAATTTCCTGTAAACTATAACAACATTAAAGAGCTCTAGAATGATTAAAAATACCCAAGGAATCGTAGCAACAGGCAGTAAAAACTAATTAGCAATTAACTTGCTAGTGGTTCATGATCACATTTAATGACATTGTTTGAGGTACCCGTTCCTACTGCTGAATAATGCATGATTGCCTGTGTTGATGAAGTGTGCATTGATCTCCAAAATGGCAGCATTGCATCAACATAAACTAATACAAGAAATAGAAGCAGGAGGAAGTCATTCTGCCGTTTACAGCTGCTCTTTTAATCATAGCTTCATTTTCCTCTCGTTCATTACCAACCTCATATCCCTCGATTCCCTTCCAACATATCAATTGATTTCTGACCTGAATATACTCAAATAGGAAAATGTGCTCTACCTCCTTATTGGAGAGGGATAGGGAATTACAAGATTAACAACACGAGGAATTATGTGTAAAGGAGATGTACGTGGCAAGTTTATTTTAGACAGTGGGTGCTTGGAATAGGTGCAAAGGGTGCAGATACAAAAGAGGCTTTAAGATGCATTCAGCACATGCAGGATGGAGAGATATGGATCATTTGCAGGCAGTTGAGTTTAGTTTAATTTTGCATCATGGTTGGCACAGGCATCATGGGCTGAAGGGTCTGTTTCTGTGCTGCATTTATTCTTCTGTGTTTTGTTCAATGTCCCGCTGCGTTACTCCAGTGTTTTGTGTCTATCTTTAGTTTAGTTTAGTGATAAAGGATGGAAACAGGTCCTTTGGCCCACCGAGTCCATGCCAATCATCGATAACTCGTACACTAGTTCTATCCTACACACTAGGGACAATTTCCAGAAGCCAATTAACCTGCACGTCTTTGGAATGTAGGAGGAAACGTGAGCACCCGTAAAATACTCATGTGATCACAGGGAGAATGTACAAACTCCAGACTGACAGCATCCGTAGTCAAAACCGAACCCGGGTCACTGGCAGGTAGTAACTCTACCGCAGCGCCACTGTGCTGCCCTATATGCTGGGTGAAGATATGTATTTTTATGGCTATGCTAAGCCCTGATTTTGTGATTGTGATCCCTGGTTTTAGACAACCAAGGCAGGAGAAACAACATCCTTATATCCAACCCCATGCAGCTTGTACGCACTTTGTAAATTTCAGAGATCGCCTCCCATTTAAGTAATCTTTCACAGGTCTAGGCCCAAGCCACTGAAAGTCTTCATGATATGTCAACCCTGTATAATCTGGTGTGCACAAAGTTAAAACCCCCATCATCAGCACATCACAAATGTCAAAACTATCAAATGCCTTTTAGAGCATATTTGCTCTCAAGAAATAGGAAACACGGAACCTTTATCAACATGCATTTTTCTCAGATTACCAGGCGGTAACCAGACAGGCAGGAGCAGTGGCCAACAGCAGGTTTCATCTCAGGGCCCCATTAAGATAACCTTCACCAATAGACGAGGGCAAAAGTTAGGTAGGAGGTTGGCCACTGAAAAGGGAAGGTACTTGGGTTAAGTAAAGTGCCTGGTACTTTGGTTAATCACGTGGTAGGACTTGGTGCTTAGGAAGGCAGGGAGGGGAGGTTTAAACTCTCCTAGAGATGCCAACCTAAGAAATAAATAATCTTAATAATTTCATGTCATGTCACGTCCTCTTAGTAATCCCCAGGGATTGAGGTAAATTTGCTTCCACTATAGGTACATCAGTTACCACACGGGCCTGACAGAGCAAGGTCTTGACAAATGGCAAGGGGATCAAGATGAATATAGACCAGCTCTGCTGCACAGACTCGGCAAGCAGGCTCATGAACTGATCCAGGCACACATCAAAACAAATGCTCCTGTTCACATCCACTTTTTTGGCTCCCCTCCCTCAATCATAATGTTCTCCCTCCTCCTGTCCCTCCTTCTCGAACTGCCTCGCTTAGTCCCCACCGTTCCCTCCCCACAACCTTCTCCTTCATTTCTTTATCATTTAGTAAATTGTCAAATTCCCTCCCTTTGAGATCAAAATGATTTCTTAATACATTTCCTTAATTTATGCTCAACAGAAAAAAAAACTGCATTATATGCCACTGTAAAAAGTCGTCTAGATGCAAGAAACTGGTTTACTCTGGTCATCGCAGCAGAATTAGGCCGTTTGGACCATTGAGTCGATTCCGCCATTCAATCATGGCTGATCTATCTCTCCCACTAAACCCGATTCTCCTGCCTTCTCTCTACAACCTTTGACATCCTTACTAATCAATAACCTGTCAATCTCTGTTTTTTAAATATCCAAAGACATAGCCTCCACAACTGTCTGTGGCAATGAATTCCACAGATTCACTACCCTCTGCCTAAAGAAATTTCTCCTCATCTCTTTTCTAAAGGTACGTCCTTTTTATTCTGAGGCTGTGGCCTCTGGTGCTAGATTCTCCCACTAGTGAAAACATCCTCTCCACATTCACTCTTTCCAGGTCTTTCACTCTCGAATAAGTTTCAATGAGATCCCCCCTTCATTCATCTAAAATCCAGCAAGTACAGGCCCAGTGCCGTCAAAGGGTCATTGTACATTAACCCAATCATCCCCGGGATCATTCTTGTTTTTTTTTTAAATTTAATTTAATTTTTTTTTACAAACAAACAAAATGCTTTTTAATGTGTATTTACTTCAAATAAAAAAAATATTAAAAATCATTCTTGTGACCTCCTCTGAAACCTCTCCAGTGCCACATGCCTCCTCAGATATGGGTCCCAAAACAGCTCACAATCAACAACACGACTCCAATCAACACATTGTTTCTCGCGCAAGTTACTAATGTTAATCCATTTAGAGAAAAAAATGTTTTAAACTAATAACACAAGAGTCTGCTTTGCTCCACAACTAACTTTTGCTTTGCTTTGGATATTGTTAGAACATACAACATTGGAACACCCTTCTAGATATAGCCAATATTTAATCAAAATCAGGCATCCGCAGAATAATAGTTTTAGCCTGCTAAATAAGGTCAGAGCTACTGAAAAAAAAACATATTTGCCTTTCCAATCATTTTTTTTCAGGGAGTATTTTAACCTGGTAATGCTCATGGGACTGAGTGCAGATGGACTTTAAATTAGCAAAATCCAAGGAAGCCAGTGACTTCCTCCTTTAGCTCAAGTGCATTTGGCTGTGGGCAAGCAACACCCTTGGGAGAGCTAGGTTGACCTGTTAACATGTTAATGACTCAACAGAATGACTAATACATTTTTAATGGCATGTCCTTGGCTTTCCTGGACTTCCTGAAGCTCACCATTGAAAACAAAGAATAAATACATTGGCAACTAAGTGCGCTAAAACAACTACTGAGAACTCACAGCTGCTTTCACATTTGCTGAGAGTATTCTTTGACTGCTTCCTGAATTACTTCAGGATGGCTGGTGCCATGACTGCCTGGGACTGGATCTCAGACAAAGAGCTTTGTGACCATCAGTGGCAGCAGTGGTAGGAAACGCTGCATTAAGATGTGTGGAGTTGTACCCAAGAGAGAGGAGCAGCAGAAGGAAGCAGCTTGCAAGTGATATGACTCATGACACAGGATGTAAACAGAGTACGAGTTTGTTTGACATGCGGATCAGCAGTGCTTTGGCATCTCATGTCATCAAATCAAGTGGAAGTAAACATCCACAGCCTCCACAACACTCTGTTTTGCCTCTTAACCACCGCTCACTTGTGGTTATTACAATGATATCTGTTCTCAGCTATCTTGCTTCCAGATCCTCTGTTAAAACCATTTCCAGGAACTCTGGCTGTAATACACAAATACATACGTTGGTGACTTCTGGACAATTTGTCCAGCAATATGGTGGCCTTTGCTTCTTGTCACACCTCTCAGAATCTATGGGTGCAGGTTTGCAAGGGTTGCTGGTGTCCAGGAGTTGAAGGTACTTTTCAACAGCATACTTGTGACAATCTAAGCACCCTTACCGAGAGAATTGAGTCTGGAGTATGGTGTACAATTTTGGTCGCCTAGTTATAGGAAGGATGTCAACAAAATAGAGAGAGTACAGAGGAGATTTACTAGAATGTTGCCAGGGTTCCAGCAACTATGTTACAGAGAAAGGTTGAACAAGTTAGGTCTTTATTCTTTGGAGCGCAGAAGGTTAAGGGGGGACTTGATTGAGGTCTTTAAAATGATGAAAGGGATAGACAGAGTTGACGTGGATAAGCTTTTCCCATTGAGGGTAGGGAAGATTCAAACAAGAGGGCATGACATGAGAATTAAGGGACAGAATTTTAGGGGTAACGTGAGGGGGAACTTCTTTACTCAGAGGGTGGTGGCTGTGTGGAATGAGCTTCCAGCAGAGGTGGTGGAGGCAGGATCGATTTTAACATTTAAAAGTAAAGTGGATAGGTATATGGACGTGAAGGGAATGGAGGGGTATGGTCTGAGTGCAGGTAGATGGGACTAGGGGAAAACAAATGGTCGGCACGGACTGGAAGGGCCGAGAGGGCCTGTCTCCGTGCTGTAATTGTTATATGGTTATATGTTAATTTGTCAGCTGCAAGGGCTTCCACTCCAATAATATGAAACAAGTACAAAGACAAAATACTATGGATGCTAAAGATCTGAATTAAAACAAAAATTAAGACCAGACAGTATTTCTTAAGGAAGAAGCATTGATGGCACAGCTGGTGTTGCTGCACCATTAGCATCAGAAAGTTCTGGTTCATTCCTGACCTCCAGTACGCTCTGTGTGGAGTTTGCACATTGTCCCAGTGACTGCATGGGTTATGGTAAAAAAAATCCTCCCCCCCCACTCACAGAGTTTGTTCAACCTGCCAAGTTCCTCCAGAAAATCTTTTTTTCTTTAAGTCCAAAATAATGACCACTTCCAACAAGAGAAAATCTTACCACATCCCTTAAAAATGTCATGGCACAGACAGTGAAAAAAAAAATAAAAAAATCACCCATCCTTGACATCATGAGATCACCAGAGGTTTAATAAGACCAGCTGCATAAATACTGACTGAGCACAACAAAGGCTGGACACTTGGATAAAATGATTCATCTCAAAACTTGCCAATGTCTTTTCATCATCTATATCACGTCAGGAACGGGATAAAGCATTTGCTTCTTTTTTGGGTTGACTGCTGCTTCAACAAACTTCAAGATTTCAGTCCAAAACAATCTTATTTACTGGCACACTATTCGCTAAAACATGTTTTTCCACCACTGCCAGAAGAATAAGGCTACATTCTGTATTATCTGCAAGGCTTCTTTGACAACACCTCCAAGACACAAGCTAAAAGGACATTGACAATGGGTGCGTAGAAATGCCAACTACAATGAGATCACCTCTAAGTCATACACAATTCCAAAGTTAAACTTTATTGAATGTTTTAACATGAATTTGATAATTTGGGAGGATGTCACCAATGGCATCTGCAAAGAGCTGTGTTTGTGTTTGTCTGCTCATTGGGTTTAAGTCACATAGACTATGGAATAGACAGTTCCTTATACAAGTTTGCAATTTATACCGAATTGTGCAGCATTCTGAGAAATGTAGATGGAATTATTCAATTAGGAAGACTAAATAAATGGGTTAAACTGAGACAAAATGGATTTCATTGTAGGCAAACATGAGAACCTTTACTTTGAAACTAAGAATGATAGATCAGAGTGCTTGGTAAATTGTGAAAACTAGAAATGGTGAATTTCCAAAGAGACTCGAGTTCTTAACAGCATTAAAATGTTTTGGTCATGGGCACAAAAATAACAAATAAAGCTAATAAATACTGTTCCTTATACTAGAAAACTGTAGCCCCAGGGGTTATAAATTACACCATAACAATACACAGTGCTGGGGTACATCATACCTGGAATACTGTGAGCAGTTTTGGGCACAGTGTTTCAGAATGATATAATTGGCTTGAAGGAGGTGTAGTGAAAATATACCAAAAATTATAAGATTCCAAAACTTAAATTTAGAGAGTTTACAATTAGTATGTGTTCATAGGAGTTAAAAAGGTTTGGTTGAATTTAGAAAATGAACTGATGAGGGCCAAGGGTGGCTCAGAGGCACAGCTTGAGGCATTATTGCGCCAGGTCCTGAATACGGGTGCTGTTTGTACGGAGTATATACATTCTCTCTATGACCGTGTGGGTTTTCTCCAGGTGCTCCGGTTTCCTCCCAGGTTTGAAGGTTAATTAGCTTCAGTAAAAAAAAAATTCTGAACTGTCCCTAGTGTGTGCCTAGTGCTCGTGATCGTTGGTCGACATGGACTCACAATAGACAATAGGTGCAGGAGTAGGCCATTCAGCCCTTCGAGCCAGCACCGCCATTCACTGTGATCAAGGCTGATTATCCACAATCAGTACCTCGTACCTGCCTTCTCCCCAAATCCCTTGACTCCGCTATCTTTAAGAGCTCTATCCAACTCTCTCTTGAAAGCATATGGAGAATTGGCCCCCACTGCCTTCTGAGGCAGAGAATTCCACAGATTCACAACTCTCTGGGTGAAAACGTTTTTCCTCATCTCCGTTCTAAATGGCCTACCCCTTATTCTTAAACTGTGGCCCCTGGTTCCAGACTCCCCCAACATCGAGAACATGTTTCCAGCCTCTGACGTGTCCAATCCCTTAATAATCTTATATATTTCAACAGATCCCCTCTCATCCTTCTAAATTCCAGTGTATACAAGCCCAGTCACTCAATTCTTTCAACATATGACAGTCCCACCATCCCGGGAATTAACTTTGTGAACCTAAGCTACACTCCCTCAATAGCAAGAATGTCTTTCCTCAAATTTGGAGACCATAAATGCACACAATACTCCAGGTGTGGTCTCACTAGGGCCCTGTACATCTGTAGAAGGACCTGTTTGCTCCTATACTCAACTCTTGCAATGGCTTTCTTCATTGCCTGCTGCACCTGCATGCTTACTTTCAGTGACTGATGAACAAGGACACCCAGATCGCATTGTACTTCCCCTTTTCCTAACTTGACACCATTCAGATCATAATCTTCCTTCCTGTTCTTGCTACCAAGTGGATAACCTCACATTAAACTATCTGCCATGCATCTGCCCACTCACCCAACCTATCCAAGTCGCCCTGCATCCTCATAGCATCCTCCGCACAGCTCACACTGCCACCCAGCTTTGTGTCATCTGCAAATTTGCTAATGTCACTCTTAATCCTTTCATCTAAATCATGAATGTATATTGTAAATAGCTGCGGTCCCAGCATCGAGCGTTGCGGTACCCCACTAGTCACTGCCTGCCATTCTGAAAGGGACCCGTTAATCCCTACTCTTTGTTTCCTGTCTGCCATCCAATTTTCTATCCATGTCAGCACTCTACCCCCAATACTATGTGCTCTAATTTTGTCCACTAATCTCCTATGTGGGACCGTATCAAAGGCTTTCTGAAAGTCCAGGTACACCACATAAACTGGCTCTCCCTTGTCCATTTTCTAGTTACATCTTCAACTAATTCCAGAAGATTAGTCAAGCATGATTTCCCCTTCGTAAATCCATGCTGATTCAGACCGATCCTGTTACAGCTATCCAAATGTGCCGCTAGTTCATCTTTTATAATTGATTCCAGCATCTTCCCCACCACTGATGTCAGGCTAACTGGTCTATAATTCCCTGTTTTCTCTCTCCCTCCTTTCTTAAAAAGTGGTATAACATTAGCTACCCTCCAAGCCACGGGAACTGATCCTGAATCTATAGAACATTGGAAAATAATCACCAATGCGTCCACGTTTCTAGAGCCACTTCCTTAAGTACCCTGGGATGCAGACCATCAGGCCTTGGGGATTTATCAGCCTTCAGACCCATCATTCTACCCAACACCATTTCCAGCCTAATGTGAATTTCCTTCAGTTTCTCCGTCACCCTTGGTCCTCTGGCCACTAATACATCTGGGAAATTGTTTTTGTCTTCCTTAGTGAAGACAGATCCAAAGTACCTGTTCAACTCGTCTGCCATTTCCTTGTTCCCCATAATAAATTCACCCGTTTCTGTCTTCAATTGACCCACATTTGTCTTAATTAGTTTTTTTCTCTTCACATACCTGAAGAAGCTTTTATTACTTACTTACTGCCTATTATGCCTCCTGGCATATAGGGCAGCAACAAAGGTCCTCCACTCCTGTCTGTTCCATCACACCCAGTAGTGTTGATTCCTTCAGTTGCTGTTTCTGTAACGTATTTGTTTTGCGAGACAGGGCTGTTAGCCCTGTGCTCAACCTCCAACCTGGAGGACCAGTGGATCGCTCTTTGTCTCGCCTCTACCCTTCGACCTGTCCAGCATGGGAGACCCTAACAGGAGACAAATCTCCCATTAGCATAGCTCTAGGGGTCACTGAGACACACAAGCTCTCCGACCACGACAAGGTTGCAATCCAACGGGGAGAAAGAAGCTTTTACAATCCTCTTTTATATTCTTGGCGAGCTTACCTTCGTACCTCACCTTTTCTCCCCGTATTGCCTTTTTAGTTATCGTCTGTTGCTCTTTAAAAGTTTCCCAATCCTCCGCCTTCCCACTCATCTTTGCTATGTTATCTTCTCTTTTATTTTTATACTATCCTTGACTTCCCTTATCAGCCATGGTCACCTCTTACTCCCCTTAGAATCTTTCTTCCTCTTTGGAATGAACTGATCCTGCACCTTCTGTATTATTCCCAGAAATATCTGCCATTGTTGTTCCACTGTCATCCCTGCCATAGTCTCTTTCCAGTCAACTTCGGCCAGCTCCTCCCTAATGCCTCCATTGTCCCCTTTGCTCAACTGTAATACTGCTGATTTTCCCTTCTCCCTCTCAAATTGTAGATTAAGACATCATATTATGGTCTCTACCTCCTAATGGCTCCTTTACCTCGAGTTGCCTTTCAAATCTGGTTCATTATACAACACTAAATCGAGAATTACCTTCTCCCTGGTAGGCTCCAGTACAAGCTGCTCTAAGAATTCATCTCAGAGGCACTCCACAAACTCCCTTTTTTGTGGTCCAGTACCAACCTGATTTTCCCAGTCTACCTGCATGTTGAAATCTCCCAAACCACCTTTGTGACATGCCAATTTTAACTCTTGATTCAACTTGCACCCTATATCCAGGCTATTGTTTGGGAGCCTGTAGAGAACTCCCATTAGGGTCTTCTTACCCATACAATTCCTCAGTTCTATCCATACTGACTCTACATCTCCTGATTCTATGTCCCCTCGCAACGATTGAATTTCATTCCTTACCAATAGAGCTACCCCACTCCCTCTGCCCACCTGTCTGCCTTTTCGATAGGATGTATACCCCTGAATATTCAATTCCCAGCCCTGGTCCTCTTGCAGCCATGTCTCTGTAATTCCCACAACATCACGCATTCTTTATGCATTCATATACAACACTTTAACTTTGGTATTCACCTCCCCTCTCACATCGGTCACGATTGGTCCTGAACTTATTCTCTTATCCCTTCTCGAACTTTCCTTCCCATTAATTTGGGAGTCTTTTGTAACTTTTCCTGTACTCACTTGCCCTTTAACTCCATCTTTGTACTCCAAATCTGACAACCCCTCCCCCCCCGCTATTTAGTTTAAACCCACACGTGTAGCCCTAGAAAACCTGCCTGCCAGAATGTCGGTCCCCCTCCAGTTAAGGTGTAACCCGTCCCTTTTGTACAGGTCACCCCTACCCCAGAAGAGATCCCAGTGGTCTATAAATCTAAATCCTTGCTCCTGCATCAGCCCCCCAGCCACACATTCAGATCCCCTATCTCCCTGTTCCTGCCCTCACTAGCACGAGGTACAGGAAGCAATCCAGAGATAACCACCGTAGAAGTCCTGCTTTTCAGTCTTCTTCCTAACTCTCTACATTCACGTTGCGGAACCTCCTTTCTCCCGACGTCGTTTGTACCCACGTGCACAACTACTGCCGGCTGTTCACCTTTCCTCTCGAGGATATTCTGATGTCGGTCCGAGACATCTTGAACCAATGGGGCAGCAGGGAGGCAACCTCTGCATCCTCGAGTACCGTCTGCAGCCACAGAATCTCCTGTCCGCACCTCGGACAATTGAGTCACCCATCACTATGGCTCTGCCCGACGTCAGTCTCGCCAGTCGAGTCTCATCGCTAGGATTGGAGTCACCAACCTGTCCATTGCTCAGACTGGAAGCGTGGTCTGCCCCGACAGCTCCCAAGAGGCTGTACCTGTTTTCATTAGGCACTGCACGTTTACTCCCCTTTCTCACAGTCACCCACCTTCGCTCTTTCTGTATCCTTGGCGTGACAACCTCACTGTAGGTCCTGTCCAGGAAACTCTCATTTTCCCGGATGGCCCTGAGGTCATCCAGCTGCTTCTCCAGTTCTCCAACATGTTCCTTCAGGAACTGCACCCGGACACAATTTCTGCCGGTGTCGTTTCCAGAAGCTCCGGCGGAGTCCCTGACTTCCCACATCCTGCAGGAAATACACTGCACCAACTTGCCTGCCATTTCTTCAGTGGACAAAAATCACAAATTTCGATCAAGTCTAGCCTTCTTGCTTCAACCTACTCGCCAAAGACTCACACTTTATTCACCAAGGCACTCTGGAGCCAAAGACTTACCACTCAACAATGCACTTCACCTCAACAAGGCCTCTCCACTACAGCTGCACTTCTTTATCTGTTAACTAATCAACTACTTTAGGGCTAATTAGTAAATTGAACGTGGGCCTTTGGAGCTCTTTTAAAATCTTCTTTCCCTCTGACTCACCTACTTCCAACCAATACTTGTTCTCGCTGCTTCTTCTCTCTGACCTTCACAGAAAAACAGACTCGATAGGCCGAACGGGTAGTTTCTGTGCTGTATCTCTGAAGTAAAGTAAAATGTAAAAGGGGGCAAAAACAAAATCATTCCTATTGTTAGGAAATCTGGGACAAGGGAGTGAAATCTAAAAATCAAAGGGCGGCATTTCAGGAGTAGATAAGAAGCACTTCAGCAGATAAACAGTGGTGGAAATGTGTTATTTTCTTGCTTCAAGTGAAGACTAATGTCTCGTTGATGAATAATTATAATATCTGAGGTGATTCAGTTTTGGTAAAAGGCTTTAATGGACATAGTAGAAGTGCAGATGTATTTGAGTTAACTTACTGGAATGGAGAACAAAAGCTAATTGGCCGTCTCCTGTTTCTGCGTTCCTTTGCATTCCTAATACAACATGTTCTCTAAGACTCTGCCGAAAGAAAAAAAAACAAAAGTCACTTAATAGGATTAAGTGTTCTCCAAGATATATCTAACAAGAATACATTATATCTCTATATTTTCCAGTTCATACATCTCAATGCTTTGTTTTTGTTATTAACTGTGCTCTATTTTCACAAATAAATTTAAATATTGATCCTATTTCCAAGGATTAATGATGGCTTTTCATTTTCTATCTTGTTTTCACTGTGCCAGACCATCTCTGATTTTAGATCAACAGGATCAAAATTATGAAAATTCTATCTGCCAAAATGCTCATTTTCATATGACCGACTTCCAACAATGTGTTCTATCTCTCGTCTGGATTAGATCTGAGCTGGGATGCTTGGACAAAGATTTGAAGGAGACAAACCCCATGGGAGCAAATATGAGCAAAGTGTGATTTAATTGCAATGGTGTTGTCTAATTTGTTTCGCAAGAGTGGGATGGAATTATCCATCTTGCAGAAAGCTGGAGGAGCTTCAGGGAACTTACATTGTCTTGTGTTTGTGCTTCTGGGAAACCAAGCAGACATTTGTAGAATTTGAATCGAGAGGGGTGGATTATATTGACGTGTATGAGAATGTAGGTGGTAGGATTAGTAAATTTGCAGATGACACAAAAACTAGTGTTTTTCATAGATAGTAAAGAAAGTTGTCGGATACAGTAATACATACATCACCTGAAATTTGGGTGGGGCTTTGGCATATGGAATTTAATCCAGACAATTGTGAGACAACTGGAGGGGAAGTGGTAGAGGCAGATACAACTACATCATTTCAAAGATATTTGGAGATGTACTTGGATGGGAAAGGTGTAGTAGAATATAGGCCTAAAGCAGGTAACTGGGATTAGCATCAATGGGCTTCATAATTGGATAAATGAGAGGCTAAAAGTGCCAATTTCAGAGCTGTATTATTGTAGGAGTGCTCTCCAGAAAGCCAGCATGGACCCAGTGGGCTAAGTGTCATTACAGATATATGTATAGGACAACCAGATAACTGTACTGGCAATAACATAGCAGATTGAATACAATGTGGCAAAATGCGAAATTATTCACATTGGTAGAGAAAAAAATAAAAACAAGTGTTTTTATATATGGTGTGAAAATTGGAAGTGTTGATATTCAAAGTAACCCAGAGGATTATGTACACAAGTTACTAAAGGCCACATGAGTCCTGTGGGCAGATAGGATGTTCATCTTTGCTTTCTAGAAGATTTAAATACAAAAGTAAATATGTCTTACAGTTACATAAAACCTTAGAAAGACCATACCTGGACAATTGCTCACAATTTTGGTCTTATTATCCAAAAATTGTAATTGATGCTTGTAATTGATGGAGCACAACAAAAACTCACCAGACAGGTTCGTGCAACAGCTAATTTGTCAAACGGGATTTAGTAGGGGACTCTCCAATCTTTAGAATTTAGAAGAATGAGATGTGACCTCAAAGAAACATTCAAAAATCCTAGAGGGCACAAAAATATACAAAAGAGAAAAATGTTGATTGCTGCTTGGTTGAGTTGTATAATTGTCTGAGATTAAGGGGAAGGCATTTAAAGTCTGAAATGAGGAAAAACCTCTGCAATCCAAAAGTGGTAAATCGTTGTCATTTTCTACCCAGGGCACTTAAATAGTTTGAAGAAGGGTCTCGATCCGAAACGTCACCCATTCCTTCTCTCCAGAGATGCTGCCTGTCCAAAGAGTTACTCCAGCTTTTTGTGTCAACCTTTGATTTAAACCAGCATCTGGAGTCCTTTCCTACACACTTAGATATTCATTTTATTCAAAATTGGTCATTAAATGTTTAGATCAAGGGATATGAAGAGAGTGAAGGAAAATGCTGTTGTGATAAAAGATCAGCCTGGATGTATGAATGATGGAGCAGGCTCGAAGGGGCCAAATGGCCTACTCCTGCACCTACAGTAATTCTTTGACGAAAAGTTTAAAAAAGGATATAGAGAATTGTTTTCCCAACAATGAGGCTAATTTCTGATGGCAATGACGAAACTAGTAGAAGCTTAAACATTTTGGGCTAAACAGTTTTCAAATAAAAATAAGTCATTAAATGATTGCATATGAGTTGGGAGTGTGGGAATGCTTTTTAAAAAAAGTCTATGATCATGTATTCACAACAGCAAAGTCTACTCTAATGGATTGCAGGAAACATTGTGTTCAGCATCCAGCAGAGTTCCACCTGATCATAAATGGAATGACGAGGTCTGCCCATAAAAGCATTGGAACCACGTCTTGGATTTCAATGTCAAAAGAAAACGAAATAAAACCAAGGCTAACGCGCTTCTAGTAATGAGTGCTAAACACAATAACCGGTTTACAAGCCGAGCCAAACTCGACTTCTGGATCAGAACTGAATAGTTCAGATGCATTTGATTTGCTGACGTTCAAATCTTCAGCTCCTGCTGCTGTTTCAGACAAAAGGAAAGAGGGGAATAAGAGATTTAATTCTGGAAGGTTTTAGTTTTTTTTTGTCTCAGCATGATTTGACCCAGATTGAAAGCAAAATGAGAGCCCTTCAGATTGCCAGAACATGCTGACACCTGCGATAGCAGCGGGGGTGAATTAGGTTTAATCCTTTTCTTTATGTGAAAGAAAGTAAACCTTGATTTTGCTGGAATGTTGTCATGGTGGTGAGGTAAGAACTACTGTAACTTCAATCATTTTAAAGATCAAACTTCCCTCACAAGATTATAAATTTTACTTTTGGTGAAATACAAATCACATCTATTGCATTTGCAATTCATTACTGAATTGATTGATTCCTCCTGTTCTGAAAACAAGATGTCTTCCCTTAAAGCATGCTGGATTAATCTTTCAAAAAAAAGAGAGAAAAAAAATCCCTACAAATGAGTCACTTTTTCCAGTCCTGCCTAATTTAAAACTTGCTTAGAATCTTAAACAAATGCCTCCATGCTGGTATGTTACAGCACAGTTCCACAGTGTCTGGTTTCAGGCAACAATGCCAAGGTCATAATTTTCGGCCGCTGACGGGGCTCTCAGATGTCTTTGGTAAAATTAATCGCACTTTGCCCAGAGGTCACCAGCAGGTAATCTATCAAAAAGTGATTTTAAATCGCACTCTATGGCGAAAAACAAAACCGTAGCCATTTTGGTCTAGTTCATGCAGAGGTAACATGAAAGTGAACCGGGTTCTCCACTTTCCCTGTTGTTGGCCAGGCTGCAGTCTGTTTCTATGTTAAAGACCTAACGTGAAATTAAACTCCCCCACCTCCACATTGGTCACAATTGAAATTCAATATATTTCTTTTAAAATTTCGCACAATTTTAGTTCCAGTAAGTTGCAATTAAAATATAGCGTTGCAGTTCTATGAATCGAGATCTCATGAATGCCAAGATAATGCTTTAACTCGCCAAGGCAAACTTCATTTGCCAGGATTTTAAGTACAGTCTGCACTTGTCAATTAGCCTAACATGATCTCAGCTCTGCAAAGCAACTTTAACCAGTCTGACTGATGAAACCTCGTGTCAGAATTTATGTAATGATTTCCTATACTCATCAGGGATCAGAAATCTAAGCATCCATAGAAACACGTGCCTAGGTTATTGCGGCTGAAATTAGTTGGGGCACTGCTTCAAAAAACAATGTGGTGATTTCTGAGCTGCTGACCTAGACTATTTACTTTCTGCACCATTTACTGTACCTTGCTCGAAGTTTTGCAGGAATGTAAAGACGTGAAAGTGGTTTTGTGAAATGTATTTTGTCTGTGAAGGTTTAATAGCACAGATTATGAGTTCAACCTCTTATCCAATTGGACTCTAGAAAATAATGGTGAGCCAGAAGTTAATTGTTACCTTTTCACATTACTGACACACCAATTTTGTTATTGGGCTTGGTCCAATATTAACACAATTAACATTGCTTTTAACACTGGTGCCCCACAGAGTTACGTTCTCAACCCCTACTATACTCCCTGTACGATCATTACTGTGCAGCCAAATTATACCAGAACTCTATATAGAAGTGGGGCACATATCAAACAATGATGAGACAGAGGAGAGGAAGGAGATAGAGAGCTTAGTAACGTGGTGTCTAAGTTGTGGGTCGGATATCAAACAATGATGGGACAGAGTAGAGGAAGGAGATAGTATGCAGAGAAACATGGTGTCAAGACACTAACAACTTAGGGAAGCAAGATGGAGTAAACACCCCAGTCAGCATCATTGGTGCTGAAGTGGGGATACTCAGGGGCTTCAAATGCAGAGGTATAAATATCATCAACAGTATATCCTGGACCAACCACATTGAAGCTATAGTCAAGAAAGCATATCAAGTTCAGCATGTCTCCAATAACTTACCAAAGGCTTAAGGAACAAAGCTTCTATTGATTTATTTAGTGGTGGTGCAACCTACTCGCATTGTTGGCTCTTTAATGAAATACTGTTTGGAAATCTTCAGGAAAATAAAAAATAACATTTGTGATGGTAAAAAAATAATCCACTTGAAAAACACAAAATAAATGAGCATGTTGAAGAAGGAACTGCAGATGCTGGAAAATCGAAGGCAGACAAAAATGCTGGAGAAACTCAGCAGGTGAGGCAGCATCTTTGGAGCGAAGGAATAGGTGACCTTTGGGGTCAAAATCCTTCTTCAGACTGATGTGGGGGTGGGGTGGGACGGGAAGAGGAAAGGAAGAGGTGGAGACAGTGGGCTGTGGGAGAGCTGGGAAGGGGAGGGGAATTGGTGAATTCCGCTGTGGTGTAAAATACCCAAGCGAAATATGAGGTCCTCCAATTTGAGGTGGGACTCACTCTGGCCATGGAGGAGGCCCAGGACAGAAAGGTTGGATTCAGAATGAGAGGGGGAGTTGAAGTGCTGAGCCACCGGGAGATCAGGTTGGTTAATGCGAACTGTGTGGAGGTGTTGGGCGAAGCGATCGCCAAGCCTACGCTTGGTCTCACCGATGTAGAGCAGTTGGCACTTAGAGCAGCGGATCCAATAGATGAGGTTGGAGGAGGTGCAGGTGAACCTCTGCCTCACCTGGAAAGATTGCTTGGGTCCTTGGATGGAGTTGAGGGGGGAGGTAAAGCGACAAGTGTAACATTTCCTGCGGTTGCAAGGGAAAGTACCAGGGGAGGGGGTGGTTTTGGTGGGAAGGGACCAATTGACCAGGGAGTTACGGAGGGAGCGGTCTCTGCAGAAAATAACTGAGCATGAATTGTTTCACAAATGATGCCCACATGTTACATTGATTGCTACTGTGAAATTGTAAGAAAAGTCATCTTGAGGACTGCCATATACAAAAAGGGGACAGTGGCTCATTCTAGTCATCTATAGACCTGAAGTCCTGAACCACTATTTATCTAATCGGGGACCGTCGGACTGTCTTTGATCAGACTTTACTGGCTTTACCTTGTACTAAACGTTATTCCCCTATCATGTAGCTGTACACTGTGAATAGTTTGATCGTAATCATGTTTTGTCTTTCCGCTGGCTGGTTAGCACGCAACAAAAGCTTGTCACTGTACCACGTGACAATTAACTAAACTGAAACTGAGACTATGTAGATGACTATTCACCCATCACTACTATTTTAGAATAGTAACAATCTTAGTTTCTCATCAGTGTGATAGATCTAGCTCCCAATTATATACATGAAAGTATATTTTAATTTTTTTAATTGTATTAAAAGTATCAAAACTAGAGGTAGACATGAAAGGGGAGGGTTTGATGACTGTATACTGTAAAATGACTAGAAAGTCACCAAATAAGTGAACATTATTGTTTTATAAGCATTTTCCCAGTTTTAACAAATGAAACAAAAATTGCAATGTCATTCACTTAAGCAGCTGTTATATTTTTTACTGCACCAGGTCAAAGAAACACAATTATTATGATCAGTATACATATTTATATCAAAGTGATTTACTGCTATAATGTTCTTTGGTTCATCCTGTACCCAGAACTTATTAAAACAGTTGAATTTAAAAGAGGATTCCAAGATTGCTTTAAATGCTATAATTTTCATGTTTCCTCTAAATAATTGCAACTCAAAATCTCTATACCTATAAAAGTCTGACCTTGTGGGTGTGTGTGTGTGTGTCTGTCTGTCTTCAATGTATCTTCCTCAAAACGCTATGTGCTAATGCTTAGATTTTTACATATTCTTACTCACATTTTTCCCCCCCATGACTTCATCAGGTTCACTTCAGATTTCATGCTCTATTTCAAAAGTTATTCATGATCAAAGTTTAAAAAAAGCCAAAAAACGCTTCTCACAGAGAGCCTTTTTCCAGCAGCATCAAATGATGTCACAATGCCACTCACTGTGCACCAATCACAATGGGCTCTCAAGCTGTCAATTTCCACAATGACATCACAATGGGATGTTGCCAACGGTAACTGCAGCAGAAGGAGAGGTTGCCAAAGGCAGGCCCTGAGAGAGGGGTGGGGGGCAACAAGTGCCATTTGGTATGAGCCTCTTGCCTGTCTGCTTCAAAGGGATCTTGATTTGGGGGCCTCTAAAATTGAAGCGCCTCTGCTTAATCTTGGTTTAGGGGCCTCTGAAATTGGCCTGGGCCTCAGTTCATCTATGAGAAGGCCTGGCCAAAGCTGCCAGAGAGGGGGAGAGTGAGAGGGGGGGAGTGAGAGGGGGGGAGAGGAGGGGGAAAGAGAGGGGGAGGGGGAGAGAGAGAGAGAGAAAGAGCGAGAGAGAGAGAGAGAGAGAGAGAGAGACACACACACCCCCCCCGTCCCCGCCCCCACACACCCCGCACCCCGCCTCATCCCCCAGCCTTCCCTCTGCCCCCCCAATGTTGTGACGATTGATTGCCTCCGTATTCTCCATATATTCCATAATTTTCCTTGTGCGTGGTGATTGGCTCCGGTGGTGACTGTCCCGGGGTGAGCGCTGATGCCGCACCCCCCCCCCTCCCCCCGCATTGGGGGACGGGGCCCAACAGGTCCCACTTGGTCTAGTATCACAATAAAACAGAGTTGGTGCATTCTAGTAAAGGCTGCAACCCATTCCTGTGCTGTACTGTTCTATGTTCTATTTCACGAGATTGACTGGCACAAGTCAAGGCATTCATGTCAAAATCCAACTTGTCCCACCCATATACTTTCAATCATACACTTTCCACGTAGGCATCAGGGTTTCAAGGGATTTCAGTAACGCAGGAAGCAATCTCTGAAAACATGCAAGCACCTTCCTTACTCAGGATTGCACACATCGTGTCATTGTGGCCATTGGTTTGTATGCATAATGAACTTCCACGTCCATGCCTCCTTCCCAGAGCATGCGCACACTGATTAGTGAAGAAAGCAAATGGTATGTTAGCATTCATAGCGAAGGATTTGAGTATAGGAGCAGGGAGGTTCTACTGCAGTTGTACAGGGTTTTGGTGAGACCACACCTGGTGTATTGCGTACAGTTTTGGTCTCCAAATCTGAGGAAAGACATTCTTGCCATAGAGGGGGTACAGAGAATGTTCACCAGACTGATTCCTGGGATGTCAGGACTTTCATATGAGGAAAGACTGGATAGACTTGGCTTGTACTCGCTAGAATTTAGAAGACTGAGGGGGGATCTTATAGAAACTTACAAAATTCTTAAGGGGTTGGATAGGCTAGATGCAGGAAGATTGTTCCCGATGTTGGGGGGGTCCAGAACAAGGGGTCACAGTCTAAGGATAAGGGGGATTTCCTTTAGGACCGAGATGAGGAAAAATGTTTTCACACAGTGAGTGGTGAGTCTCTGGAATTCTCTGCCACAGAAGGTAGTTGAGGCCAGTTCATTGGCCATATTTAAGAGGGAGTTAGATGTGGCCCTTGTGGCTAAAGGGATCAGGGGGTATGGAGAGAAGGCAAGTACAGTATACTGAGTTGGATGATCAGCCATGATCATATTGAATGGCGGTGCAGGCTCGAAGGGCCGAATGGCCTACTCCTGCACCTATTTTCTATGTTTCTTTGTTTCTATTAGGTGAAAGGAGAATCGGCAAGCCATTTATTCTGAGTAAATTATTTCCCTCCAAAGGAAAAAATGGTTTGTAACCAATGTCACAGAAATACAACCAGGAAAGCATATCATTAAAAATGATACTGTTGAAGGAGGGTCAAAGGGGAGTTGGTAAGGGGGACATCCTGAATGAAGGTGATATAACAGAAAGCATGTGAAAGGGGGACATCCTGAATGAAGGTGATATAACAGAAAGCATGTGTAAGGGGGACATCCTGAATGAAGGTGATAAAACAGAAAGCATGTGAAAGTTCACTGTAAGTAGTCTCTCTAGAGAGTGGCATGACACATGACTAGTCAAGACCAATGCAAACACAGAGATGCCACATGTTTGGGAATTGGACCAGCCATTTCTTGTTATTGCACAAGAAATGTGAATCAAAGGATCGGAACATTTAGGTTCATGCCCCATCTGAATCCTACTAACAAATACTTGGAGATCATCTAACTGAACGTAGCTGACAGGGAGGGCAGATTAGACAGGCTTACTAAATGTGAATAGCATGCATCCATACTTCAATGTTTTTCAGGCAAGAGCCTTGACCATTTAAATTAGGACCTGATGGACAATTCTCACATCCAAGTTTCTGGCAGCAAAGGATAACTTCCTTTCTGTGATTTTAATCCTCCTACTGGCCATTTGCACCAATATTTGGCGAGGGTTTAAGTTGACAAATAACCTCCCTATCTTTCATGTTATTGTTGACATCCGTCTCATTTGTCTCTTCTCAAGGTTGAGGTTCTTTTCTGATCTTTAATTCCTGTGACCTTGGAGGCCAGCTGCGCCATATTCAGACCTTGAATGTTTTCCTTGGGCCTCAGTTCATGGGAACTATACAAAATAGGAATGTTTTGTTGGCAGCCTGGCAATCCAATTATACAGATGCTGTTTGTGCTGACACCTTAAAACTATATCAAGAGACCCCTTCAACCATCTTAAACGTAACAACATATGTTGTGCAACTTGCTTTCTTTTCCCGAAATACAGCTGGTGACAAAACAAATTAGCGTTGTAAATATTGTACTTAGAAATGTGTGTAAGTCTAAGACTGATTGGCACAAATGTATTGTGAATTAATGATTGTTGTGTTCTACGTTAGTAATATGATACTTAGCTCCAATGTGCTCCCATGAGAACAGAGTTTGCCATTTCAGGTGCAGAGATCTTCCGTGCACAGGGAATAATGCAATGGGAGGTGGCTTCAACTTCAATGGCATGAACATTTGACTTATTTAAGCCTCAGCACATGTAAACAAGATTGTTCCTCTAAGTGAGGTTTTAAAAAAACTGCACAAAACTGCGCTGGAAGTGTTGGCTCATATTCCACTGAGTTAGCTCCTGACTCTTATAGGTGAATCTATTTACGAGTTGAATCTAGTAACTGGACTAACTCAATAATTACATTTTTAATTTCACCAGCTTTCTCTTTGTTCTAGCACTGCAGGACTTTTATTCATCGTTTTGGAATGTAGGAGAGTTGGAAAAAGTCAAAAGTTATTTATTATCAAGAGATTTATTTTGATTAAAATTGAAAAAAAAACCTGAAAGCAAAGGAAACGCTGCACGCATTTTAAAGATATTATCAAGATGGTTAATGATCAATGAGCTTCTTCATCCGTTTTTACCAATTTTGAAACTTTCTATCATTGATGTTTATCTGAAAATTGACAAGCTTGACATCCCATGGAATTCTCAGAGCTTTCATAATCTTTGTGACTCCCATGAGATGTTGTTCAGTGTGCTTTTCCAGATGTACATAGCTGTACAGCATGGATGGAGTATCCGATGCAATTAGCTTCTAAGGTTTTGTCTTGTCTCTTCTCTACCATTAAAAGCAACAAGGAAAAGAGAGAGATTAGCACCATGAAAAAACAGTGCATTTTTGTGGAATACTGTATTTGAAATAAACAAGGGTTTATTTCAGAGCTTTGTTTGCACTTCAGCTCCAATGCTGCAATAGTATCAAACATAAGTTTCCAAAAAAAGAATGAAGAATGATTGTTACTTTCAGACTGTCCACCATTTAAGGTTGAGTCATGTGACTAACTACTCTTCTTGATTGGGGGTAGACAAAAATGCTGGAGAAACTCAGCGGGTGAGGCAGCATCTATGGAGCGAAGGAATAGGTGACGTTTCGGGTCTCGACCTGCAGTTCTTTCTTAAACTTTCTTGATTGGAAACACAGCTTTGTTGAAAGTTCCAGAGATGATCTAAAAGAGCCCTTGAGTAAATTACACACCCTTGTAAGTCTACATGTTCTTAAAAAAGACATAAAAAGTTATGTTAAAAATCTACTGAGCGTACATCCAGTAGTTTAAACTATGATCCCACATCAACGTGTTTGGGAAACTCGTGTTATTTGCCATGACCACTGAACTCTTCCAAGCTCCAACATTATGCCTAAGCTGCAAGACATACACCATTCTTGAGTGTGTAAGTAATAAAAGAGAGACAAAGACAAGTAACTGGAGTCCAGTGCAAAGTGCTCCTCTGCTGGGTATGTTGGGCAAGCCAGGGGTTAGGGGTGCCCGACCCGAATAAAAACCGCTTAAGTATTTCCCTTGAAGTGGACTTACCTGTGTTTGATTTTCTCTCACTGGCCTTGTACCTGGACCTTTCTCCTTGAAGTCAACCTGAAGCCATCCTCACAGGTGCATTGAGGAATTATTTGTGGATAGTGCAGGTCGCACGCATGCATAGGAATCATGGAAGTGCCATTCAGTCAGGCATTGCTAGCCTTTGGTTTCCCTTGCCTTTTCCACAGTCCGCTGAGCATTTGTGTACAGACATGATCCCAGAATGAAAACCATTGATTCAATGCATCTTGCACAATGCCTACAATTACTTTTGTCTTTTCATTGAAATTGTATTGAAATTGTGACATGGTTTAGAAATGGGAAACCTGCATGAGGTTTTATTTTCAATATGTAAACAAGCTCTAATAAGAATGTTTGCTTATAATAACTGACAGTACTGAATTAAGTAAATATTGCAATTCAGATGGGCATCACAGTGGTGCACCAGTAGAGTAGCTCCCTTACAGTGCAAGAGACCCGAGTTTGATCCTCACAACAGGTGCTGTCTGTACACGCTGTGTACGTTCTCCCTGTGGCATGGGTTTTCTCCAGGTGCTCCGGTTTCCTGCCACATTCCAAAGACGTGCAGGTTTGCAGGCTAATTAGCTTCTGTAGATTGTCCCGAGTGTGCATGATAGAACTAGTGTACAAGTTGGTCGGCACGGACCAATGGTTTGAGGAATTATTGTCACAAATGCTTGTTTGAGCTATGCATACACACATTGGCCTGGTGTGCAATAATCCATTATACATACACAGAGCTGAGAGGATCATGGCAAGTGGGGTTAGTCAAATAATCCCAGAGAGGCTGAAAAACTCATGGTCTGAAGAAGGATCTCGATCTGAATCATTTCTCCAGAAATGCTGCCAGACCCGCCGAGTTACTCCAGCTTTTTGTGTCTATCTTTGGTTGTATTTCTGCTTTGTTAAGTCGATTAATTGATTCTTCAGATAATAATTTACCACATAATTTACAATCCAACAAGATACAGTTTTGCTCAGTTGAAGAACAGACAAACCATGTATTTTATTCCAGCACAGAAAGAGAAACATACATGCCATGCCTCATTTTATATTTCAAAGGCATTCACCTCAGGATAATCCCGTTCACCTCAGATAATTTGAAAACAAATGGGTTGAATGAGTGAACCTCAGATCTACAACCAGATTGAATTTTCTCTTTCCCAACCTCAGCTAAACCGAAACTCATTTTTACCTTCCCACCTGAGATCAGCCCAGAACAGCAGGAGCTGAAACTTTGACCTTTGATCTGTAAGGGTCAGTTCTATACCAGAATGTGCCCTTGCTAACAGCTTGTTATTTGCTGGAGTATCATATTAAGTAGCAACAACCATGTAGAACAAGAATAACTCAGGCTGAACAGCATGCCAAATATGGATTCTAAATATAAAAACTGATGGAAAGCACTGTTTCAATTTTTTTAAAGTAATTGGAGTACATGATTTCCAACAACTATAACACAAATTAACTTATGGTTTAACACACACGCACACACACAAATTATTGATTATCTCAAGTCAAGAGTGCTGTGCCATATGTACCGACAATGGAACAATGAAGTTCTTACTTGCCTTACATAAACAATGGAGGTGAATTTGTTTGTATTTTACTTATCTGATTTGTTTAGCAAAGAGTTCAGCATAGTTTAGAGAGATACAGTGTGGAAACAGACCCTTTGCCCCACTGAGTTACTTTCCCTCTCATTTTCCCTCTCACTGAAAGAGGCTGTATGTAATTTAGTTGACGATTGAAGGAACTGGAGAGCTTCACACAATTTGTGTGCTGCACTCATGAAGCAACAGTCTGGTGCACCACACCAACTCCAGGAGTTGCTTCCTGGAGCCATCTGCCATAGATACGTGGATAATAAGGGCAGGGCTGGGCCATTCAACCCATTGAATCTGCTCTGTCATTCAATCTCATTATGGCTGGCTATCTTCATATTCTTGACTCACCCTAAACACATGGTCAGCAACATGATATCTACAGTCCCTCTGTTGCAGCAAATTCCATGGGTTCACCAGTACTCTAAATGAAGACATTTCACCTTAACTTTCTCCTAAATAGTCATACTGTTGCAAAGCATGAAAACAGGCCCTTTGGCCTCTTTTTCATGCATTCTAGGCTGGCCAATGTACCTACATTTATCCCATATCCATCTAAACCCTTCCTATCCACATTTATGCCTAAATGATTTATAAAATCGTAATTGTATCCACTTCTATAGCTTCCTCTGGTAGCTCATTCCAGGTGCAGAATCTGAGTGGAAACGTTGCCCTTGAGGTCCCTCTTAAATCTTTGCCCTCTCACCTTAAGCCTATACCCTACAGTTTTGGAATCCACTAACCTGTGGAAAAACTGAGCATGAACTGTATCCATATCCCTCATGATCTTGTACATCTCAAAAAGCTCAGCCCTCAGCCTCTGAAGCTTGAAAGAAAAAGGTCTCCGGCTATCCAACCTCTCCCTATAACCCAAGCCTGCTTGCCAGTAAAACATCTTGGTGAATCCCTTTAGCACTCTTTCCAATGTAATGTCATAATTTCTATTGAACTACATAGAATTGTCCAAGTGTGGACTCACCACATCTTGTGCAGCTGTATTATAATGTTCCAACCTTTGTACTCAAAACCCTCTCAAGGCAAGCCCATTAAATGCTCTCTTTGTCACATTATTCACCCGTCACACCACTTTTAGGGAACATTGCACCTAAACTCCAAGATGTCTCTGTTCTGCAACACACTCCAGGACTCTACCATTTACTTTGTGTATCCTTCCCTGGAATGACACACCAAAGTGCAACACCTCAGTTAAATTCCACATGCCATTTTCTGGCCCACGTTCCCAACTGATCTAGACCCCGTTAACAACTTAGATAACCTTCCTCAGTATCTACTATACCGCCTATTTTGGTGTCTTCTGCAAACTTATCAAAACAGTTTTCTAAATGGAGAAAGAATCCAGAAATCAGAGGTGCAAGGGGACTAGGGAATGCTGGTACAGAACTCCCAAAAAGTTAATTTGCAAGTCGAATCGGTGGTAAGGATTGCAAATTCAATGCTAGCATTTATATCAGGAAGGCTGGGGCACAAACACAGAGATATAATGCTGAGGCCACTAAAAGGGGCTGGTCAGGCCGCATTTGGAATACTGTGAGCAAATCTGGGCCCCATATCTCAGAAAGCATGCGCTGGATCTGGAGAGGGTCCAGACAAGAATGATTCCAGGAATGAGTGGGTGAGCATATGATGAGCATTTGACAGCACTGGGCCTCTATTCGCTGGAGTTTAGAAAATTGAGGGGAGACCTCATTGAAACTTACAGAATAATGAATGGCATAGATATGGTGAGAGAGGCTAGGATCATAGCCTAAGAATTAAAGGCTGCTGTTTTAGAAAGGAGCTGAGGAGGAACGTCTTTAGTCAGAGGGTAGTTAAGCTGTGGAACTCATTGCTACAGAGTGCGGTGGAGGTCATGTCAGTGGATATTGTTAAGGCAGAGATGGACAAATTCTTGATTATAACGGATGTCAAGGATTATGGGGAGAAGGCAGGAAAATTGAATTAGGAGGCAGAGATCAGCCATGATTGAATGGCCTGATTCTATTCCTATAACGTGTGAACCTGTGAACAATCTCTTGTTTTGCAACCCAAGTATATAACGCTTTGATGTACATCAGCGCCTCTACTTCCTGAGAAGATTACGGAGAGTCGGTATGTCAAGGAGGATTCTCTTGAACTTCTACAGGAGCATACTGTTAAAGAAGGAACTGCAGATGCTGGAAAATCGAGGGTACACAAAATGCTGGAGAATGCTGGAGAAACTCAGCGGGTGCAGCAGCATCTATGGAGCAAAGGAGATAGGCAACATTTCGGGCCAAAACCCTTCTTCAGACTGATGGGGGGTGGGGGGAGGCATGGGAAAGAAAGGAAAAAGGAGGAGGAGGAGCCCGAGGGCTGAGGGAGAGGTAGGAAGGGGAGGAGACAACAAGGGTTAGCAGAATTGAGAGAATTCAATGTTCATGCCAAGAGGATGCAGACTCCCCAAGCGGAATATGAGGTGCTGTTCCTCCAATTTGCGGTGTTGCTCACTCTGGCCGTGGATGAGGCCCAGAACAAAGAGGTCGGATACGGAATGGGAGGGGGAGTTGAAGTGCTGAGCCACCGGGAGGTCGGGTTGGTTAATGCGGACCGAGCCGAGGTGTTCGGCGAAACGATCGCCAAGCCTCCGCTTGGTCTCACCGATATAGATCAGCTGACATCTAGAGCAGCGGATGCAATAGATGAGCTTGGAGGAGGTGCAGGTGAACCTCTGTCGGACCTGGAACGACTGCTTAGGTCCTTGAATGGAGTGGAGGGGGGAGGTAAAGTGACAAGTGTAGCATCTCTTGCGGTTGCAAGGGAAAGTGCCCGGGGAAGGGGTGGAGCGGGAGGGAAGGGCAGAATTGACAAGGGAGTTGCGGAGGGAGCGGTCTTTGTGGAAGGCAGACAGGGGGGGAGATGGGAAGATATGGCGAGTGGTGGGGTCACGTTGGAGGTGGCAAAACTGGCGGAGGACTATGTGTTGTATTTTTCCGGCTGGTGGGGTGAAAGGTGAGGACCAGGGGGACTCTGCCTTGTTGCGAGTGGGGGGATGGGGAGAGAGGGCAGTGTTATGGGGTATGGAGGGGACCCTGGTGAGGGCCTCAACTATAGTGGGGGATGGGAATCCCCGTTCCATGAAGAATGAGGACATTTGTGATGCCCTGGTGTGGGAACACCTCATCCTGGGAGCAGATGCGGCGTAGACGGAGGAATTGGGAATAGAGGATGGAGTACTTACAGGAAGCAGGGTGGGAGGAAGAGTAGTCCAGATAGCCATGGGAGTCAGTGGGTTTATAGTGGATGTCGGCCAGAAGTCTATCACCTGCGATGGAGATAGTGAGGTCAAGGAATGGAAGGGAAGTGTCGGAAACGGTCCAGGTGTATTTGAGTGCCGGATGGAAGTTGGTGGTGAAACGGATGAAGTCAGTCAGTTGTGTGTGGGTGCAGGAGGTGACACCAAAGCAGTCGTCGATGTAACGGAGGTAGAGGTCGGGGATGGGGCCCTGGTACGCCGAGAACAAGGATTGTTCGACGTACCCGACAAAGAGGCAAGCGTAGCTGGGGCCCATGCGCGTGCCCATAGCTACGCCTTGTATTTGGAGGAAATGGGAGGAGTCAAACGAGAAGTTATTGAGGGTAAGGACCAACTCTGCTAGGCGGAGGAGAGTGTCAGTGGACGGGTATGGGTTGCTCCTCTGGTCGAGGAAGAACCGGAGGGCTTTGAGACCGTCCTGGTGGGGGATGGAGGTGTAGAGTGACTGGACGTCCATGGTGAAGATGAGAGTATGGGGGCCTGGAGAATGGAATGCGCGGAGCCGACGGAGAGTGTCTGAGCTGTCTTGAACATAGGTGGGGATGGATTTAACCAAGGGGGATAGGATGGAGTCAAGGTATGTGGAAATGAGTTCGGTAGGGCACGAACAGGCAGAGACAATGGGTCTTCCGGGGCCGTCAGGTTTGTGGATTTTGGAGAGAAGGTAAAATCGGGCCTTGCGGGGCTGGGGAACGATGAGGTTGTAGGCTCGGAGGGGCAGGGAGCCTGAGTTAATGAAGTCGGTGATGGTGCTAGAGATGGTGGTCTGGTGCTCGTCAGTGGGGTCATGGTCCAGGGGTAAGTAGGAGGAGGTGTCCGAGAGTTGGCGTGTGGCCTCAGCTTTGTAGAGATTCACGCGCCAGACTACCACGGCACCTCCCTTGTCGGCGGGTTTGATAACCCAGTCTGGGTTGTTGCGGAGTGAGTCGATGGCAGTACGTTCGGGGGGGGGGGGGAGAGATTGGAGTGAGACAGGAGAGTGGAGAATTTGAGGCGGTTGATGTCGCGACGGCAGTTTTGGATAAAAAGTTCTAAAGCCGGAGGGCCACGAGGGGGTGTCCACGAGGAGGGGGTAGTTGGAAATGGGAAAAGGGATCATCAATGGGGGGCGAGGACTGCTTCCCGTGGAAGAACGCTGTGAGGCGTTGGCGACGGTAGAAGAGCTCCAAGTCGTGGTTTGTGCGGAACTCATTGAGGTGGGAACGGAGGGGGACAATGGTAAGACCTCTGCTAAGGATCGACCGTTTGGTGTCGGAGAGGGGGAGGTCAGGGGGGATGGTGAACACACGGCAGGGATGGGGGTTGGGGCCGGAGGAAGGCAGGTGAGTGAACTGAGGACGAGGCGATGTGTGGTGGGGGGTGTAGAGGGTGGTCAGGGGGTAGGGAGGGTATGAGGGCTGTGGTGTGGGTGGGGAAGAGCAGGGGTCACATAGTTGGAGGGGGATGGGGAAGACCCAGTGGAACAGCCACTGAGGTTACCAGGGTTGGGGAGACGGGCACTAGGACCCAGTGCCGTCAAACCCAGAGGAGTGGGAATCAACAGCATGGTGGCTTCAGGCCTGATGCGGAGTCCAGTCTGCAGGTGAGGCGACGGCTGCGGGCTGGTGGAGGATGGTGGAGTGTCGAGGGTCGGCGGACCCGATGGTAGGAATCCGTGGGCAGTGGAGACCGGGTCGGCGGGCGATGCGTGGGAGGTCCCGGTGGGTGGGTGGGCGGTGGGGCGGCGCGGTTCGCCTTGCCCAGTGAGGCGACGAGATGAGTAGGGTGCGGTGCGGCAGCCATGTTCTGGGAGCCCCGGTCCGGCGGCCATGTTAGGTAGGCCCGGTCCGGCGGCGATGTTGGGTAGGCCCAGTCCAGCGGCGATGTTAGGTAGGCCCGGTCTGGGGTAGTGAGCATACTGACTGGCTACATCGTGGCTTGGTTCGGCAACTTGAACGTCCAGGAGCGGAAATGACCAAAAAGTTGTAACCACTGCCCAGTCCATCACCGGCTCTGACCTCCCCACCATCGAAGGGATCTATCAAAGTCGCTGCCTCAGAAAGGCGGCCAAGATTATCAAAGACCCACACCATCTGGGTTACAGACTCATTTCACCATTGCCATCGGGAAGAAGGTGCAGGAGCCTGAAAACTGCAACGTCCAGCTTCAGGAACAGCTTCTTCCCTACAGCCATCAGGCTATTAAACACAACAGTAAATAAGCTCTAAACTATAATAGTAAGATTAAACAAGAACTTACCAAGTTTGAAGGTTGATCTGTATTTTACGAGGAGTCGCGGTGAGGGATTTCATGAAGACCCCGCCAGCACGCATGCGCAGCATCCTTCAAAGCAGCGGTGTGGAATCACAGAAACACATCATGACTGAAGAACGTAGAACTTCCTAGTTGACCTTATGATAGAGGGTGGGAGCGGTGGGCACGAAATCCATCACCGCGACTCCTCGTAAAATACAGATCAACCTTCAAACTTGGTAAGTTCTCGTTTAATCTTACTATTTTACTTCGGAGTCACGTGAGTGTCAACGTCCATGCTTATCACACTGCCGCAAGTCTGATGGAGGAAGGCTGTTAATGCAGTTCAGTCGAAACTGGCTGAAAAATCAACACAATTTATTAATCAAATAAACAACAAACAACCCCTAATTTGGGGACAGACATTCACTGAGCGGTTCCCAGCACAGTCGGGGCGACAAGTGGCTTGTTGTAGAACCGTTGAAAGGTTTCTTCACTGGCCCAGCCCGCGGTGGCGAGAATGTGGTCCATGGGCACCTCCATGGCCCTCGCCGCTGATGTGGATGCAGCCCTGGTGGAATGAGACTTAAAAATGTTAGTAGCAACTCCTGCTGCATCCAGCACCACCCTGAGCCACCTGGCGATAGTCTGTACAGTCACCCGATGATGCAGAGGTTTGTGGCTGATGAGGAGCCCTTGTTCCTTCATCCTGATGACTCCTGTAACCCTGATGTAGTGGTGGAGATGAGTAACTTTGCAGAGAGTGGCATCTACAGGGTACGCCCGAAACTCCAACTGCAGCCCATGCGCCCCTGGCCTGTGCTGCTTCAATAAATCTTGGACAAAGAAATTTATTTGGCCAGGGGTGGCCACCATGCTGTCCAGTCGCAGTTTTTGTAACATCTGGACTAGTTGGGCTGTAGTCAGTGCCATCAGCATCACCACCTTGAGGGTGAGCTGTTTCAGTGGTAGCTCATTCATTGGAGCCCAGCTCCTCAGTAGGGTCAGCACAATCCCCACATCCCACGTTACAGCATATCTGGGTCGCGGAGGGTTATGGATTATTTGGGGTTCACCCTAGACACCAATTTAATGAAGATTACCATTCCAACCAACAAAGCTACTGCTATAATAGAAGAGTGCCACAGTCTTACTTGCGCCAGGGTACCGACCATTCGGCAAACAGCAAAAGTTATAGGGAAATTGGTAGCTACATTCCCAGCTGCACAATTTGGACCACTACACTACCGAAATTTACAAAGAACAAAGATCACAGCATTAAAAACAAATGCTGGGCACTTTGATCGGCCAATCCGGTTACCAGCAAAGGCTAGAAACGAGCTACAATGGTGGGTTGACAATATTAGAGAGTGTCACAGACCCATCATAGTAAGCAACCCTGACGTTGTGCTACAAACTGACGCAAGCGCACAAGGCTGGGGAGCAGTCCTCGCCCCCCATATGTCCAAAAAGGCCCGCAATCGCCCACCTATTTGTGCAGGAGGGGATGCTACGGCGTAAGAGGAACCAGACCCCCTTACCTACATGGTTAGCGGTGGTTCCTTACGTATGGTGTTTTGGGTGGACGTTGTGGAGGTTGACGGGGTGGCGGCCGCATCTTCCATGCAGGCCGCGGTTGGCCTTGCCCTAAAAAAGGTCATTGTGTTTGCGGAAGTGGAGGTGGGTAGGACCTTTGTGTCCTGTCCGGCAGTCGTGGTTTCCAGGTTGTGTTTGGCTGTTGCCGGTGATATGGGTGAAGTCTGGCCGACGGAGGTTTCATGAGGCCCGCTGTTTTGGCCTCCTCGTCCAGTTCCTTTACCTGTTTGGACAGGTCTCCAAACAATTGATGCGGCGGAGGAGCGGTTGATGGTCGGCACAACCCCGCGAATTTGGGGTTGAGTGTGGGCTTAAAGGAGCTCTTGCGCAGGCAGTTTATCTCATACTGGGCATTGCATAGGAGTGCCAGTGCATCTTGTTGTTCACTGGACACATTATTCCCGTCCAGGGTCCTAGCAAACGCTGTTATGCCCGTGGAGAGAACCTTTAAGATACGCTGGAGGCGGACATCCTGCATCCTGGTGGCCGTACTCAAGTGTCCCCAGATCTGGGCATTAACTAAGGGCACACTGAGGTTGATGCAGTTCTCGGGCGGTTTTATTTTCTCCATGGTATCATTGAGAACCTGACTCTGGAGTTGGTGCGTAGTCAGGTAATCAATGGTGCCCGCCAATTTGTGGTGCAGAGGTTCACCTGTCTGGGTGGTAGCGGCAAACTTACCCACCACTTCCAGCATATCCTCCTCATGCTCTGGTTCAGCGGTCACTGGCTGTCCCGGGTCGTCTTCAAACACTGCAGCTGGGCAATCACTCATGCTTCTGGCTGGAGACGATGAGATGCTGAGTGGGCTCCTCGCACGGCTAGTGGATGCCCGCGAGTCCCGCTCTTCCCGTTCCCGGTCCCGCTGGAGGAGTTGCTCCACTAAGAGCTCCAACCGCTCTATGCGACCGTCCCTGCTATGTGCAGCGGACAAGCCGACTTCCCCAGGCCCTGCGAACTCACTGGGGCTTCCACCATCGGACCACACCTCCGTAAGGTGCTGTCTAGGGTCCAATGGCAGGTTGTCGTGACCTACAGCCCAAGTAGGTTCATACGACTCCCGCACGGACTCTCCGCTAGTCTGTCTTCTTCCAGACTGTGGCGGCCCACCTGTCTGATATGAAGGCAGGTGAGTTGAATTGGCGCCGGCCCCCGGAACCTGGCTCCCCGGAGTCCGTGCAGGCTTACCTCCACTCTTGCCCATCTTTTGGCATGGAGGCGCATGGTCAGCCGCTCCCAGAGCTGAGCTGACCGACCGTCTATTGCTGCCACCTCCGCCCTTGACCGCAGCCTGACGGGGTGTTTTGTCAGCGGTATCTGCTCCTGCAGGCCTACTCGACGCAGCAGTGGAGCTGCCAGACTGCACTATGGCAGATCTCCCTGGCAGTGATACGTGATGGTGCACATTTGCAGGGCTCCCCTGTCGTGCAGCTGTTCCCCGGCCCAGCCCCCTCGCGTCTTCTGGAACTCGGGGAGAGGTCGCTTGTGACGAGCGAGGCCCCTTAGCACGTACCTGTTTCCCCCCTCTTTTCTTGGGGAAAGGGGACTCGAAGTCTGGATCCGCTGCATCCAGCTCCGGGGCGGTAAACCACTCGGGTGAGTCGGGCGCTAAAGTAGTGGGAGCGCCCGACTTCCGCATTCCTGCCCCCACATGCCTCGAAGCTGCCGGTGGGGCTTGCAGCTCCGGGGACAAGGGCCGTTGGTTGGCCGATGCAGCTCGGCTCCTCGACAGCGTCGCGTCCCTCTTGCCCTTATCCATCCTGTGGAGTGAAGGTAAGTACTTACCTGCCAGCCTTATGAAGTAAAACAGACTATTATTATGATTGCACTATATTTGTTTATTTATTGAGAATGTGTGAATGTGTATATATACACACACTGAACTTTTTTTTTCTCCCATTGTGTACTATGTTTACATGTTCTGTGGTTCTGCAGCAAGTGAAAATGTCATTGTCCTATCTGCAACATATGACAATAAAACACTCTTGACTCTTGACATCTCACCCAAGGTAAACATCCTCTGTGCATCTAGTCTGTCAGATCCTTCCAGAGTTTTATAAATTTCAATTAGGTCACCTCTTTCTTCTAAACTCTGGTGAATACATATCTAGGTGATCCAACGTCTTGACATAAACCAGTCTCATTGTCTCAGGAATAATTCTGGTGAACCTTTGTTGCATGCCCTCCATAGAAAGTATAATATTTATTGGGTACACAAAATGCTGGAGAAACTCAGCGGGTTCAGCAGCATCTATGGAGCGAAGGAGATAGGTAACGTTTCGGGCCAAAACCCTTCTTCAGACACAGAATATTTCTTGGATAGACACAAAAAGCTGGAGTAACTCAGCGGGACAGGCAGCATCTCTGGAGATAAGGAATGGGTGATGTTTCGGGTCAAGACCCTTATTCAGACTGGTTAGGGATTAGGGGATAAGGAGACCAAAACTGTGCACTATATTCTGAGCATGATCTGATAGTAAGGCCTGTATAATTGTAGCAAGACATCCTTGCTCCTACATTCAAATCCTCATTATGAAGGTCAATGTACCATTTGCCCTCAACTCTTTGCTGCAGTTCACTCAGTGCCCCACCTTCATGACAGTAACGTACTTGACACACAATTAACAGCTAGCAGCCCTTCAAAGAAGACTGATAATGGCACATGTAAAAGGCTAGCAGGTCAGATTCTGAAAGAGCAGCCGTATTATTGGAAAATAATTAGGTCAGCAGCAGAGCTTTGCAAACCAGACATGTCGAGTTTATCTGTCCCAAATGTTCCATCACATTGACATTAAACATCTTTTTCCAAAGTATTGAACAAAATAAACATTGAATACAATTTTTCTTCGGCCAAGTCAAATTGTGTTCAGGGTTTAATTTGATAACTGTGCAAGTGTCAGTTAAGGGCCTGTAAAACGTACACAATTTTTTCGGCAACTTGCTGGCACCCGTCATAGTCACAGCAGGTTGCTGAAAAATGTAAAAATGTTGAAAATCCAGCAGCGACCAGAAAAAGGTATGGCTCTTTGGGCGACCACTCATGACCATACAGGTGTCACCCCACACCAGGAGAGCAGCAGCCAGATCTGTGTCCCCAGGCTTGGCTCTGCGGCATAGAGGGGTAGGGTGAAATCAGACAGGGATATAGTGATTGGAGACTCAATGGCTGGGGGAACAGTCAGGAGATTCTGTGGCAATACACAAGACTCCAGGATGGTGTGTTTCTGCCCTTGTGCAAGGGTATAGGATGTCTCAGAGTGGCTGTAGAACATTCTCAAGGAGTAGCGTGAGGCAGGATGAGGGAGAGTTAGCTTACTGGATACAGAATTAGCTTCATGGTAGGAAGCAGAGGGTGGTGGTGGAAGGTTGTTTTCCGGACTGGAGGCTGGAGAATAATAATAATAATATAATAATAATAACTTTATTACAGACTCAAGGTCCAGACAAGGGGCAACATTACATTAAAAAATGCATTGCATCTCAAATATCATAAATATGTATAAAATCATGGTAAATCACATAAAAACATCATAATTTATATATATTTTTTAAAAAAAAACCCACAATACTTAAGTTAAAAATCCAGAGTAAAAAATGATCAATGTCGTACAACGAGACAACGATACCAGTGTCTCCACAACTGGGATTCGTAGCGTGTAGTTCTAACCCTTAAGTTTGTCAAGGCCACAATAAGCTCATTTTTAGAGTCATTTATCCTGCAAATGAATTTATACATGTGTTGTCTTAGGATAGCTTCTAGAGTACTGACTCCTGCAGCCACAAACATATTACTGGCACTACACCATCTTGGTTGCCTTAGCAGTGTTCTCATGGCATCGTTATATGCAACCTTTAGTCTCTGCATACTTGTCTTTAAATAGTTCGACCACAGGTGCGCAGTGTAGAGGGGTGTGCAGTATGCTCTAAATAGTGACATCTTCACCACATCTGCACACGCACCAAATTTACGCAAGAGGATATTCGCCTGTATATACAGCATGCGTCGTTGCCTATAAATATCCTCATCATCTGTCATTTGTTCTGTAATAATATGCCCTAGATATTTTATCTTATTACAGACACTAAGATTGTTGTCAGACAATTTAAAATCAGGATATTTTAGGCTTTTATCCTCTTTGGTTCTACAGACCATAACAGCACTCTTACTAGCATTATATTTAATGTCATGTTCCAAACCATACACGGAACATGCAGTGAGGAGCTGCTGGAGACCAGCGCTAGATGGACTAAAGATCACAAGATCATCTGCATACATAATATGGTTCACTAAAATATTACCAATCACGCACCCAGTGTTACAGGCTTTCAATTGTTTAGACAGATCATCAATATAGTTGTGTGCCTTACGGATTGGTGCTGGGCCCATTGCTGCTTGTATTCTATGTCAGTGATTTGGATGAAAACGTACAAGGCATAATTAGTAAGTTTGCAGGTGGTATTGCAGACAGTGGCAACGGTTATTAAAAATTACAATGGGATCTTGATCTGCTGGACAAGCGGGCTGAGGGATGGCTAATGGATTTAATGGAGATAAGTGCGAGGCATTGGGCTTTGAGATGTCGAACCAGGGCAGGACGTTCACAATGAATAAAAGCACTCTGGGTAGTGTTGTGGGGCAAGGAGTACAAATACATAGTTTCTGAAAGAGATGTCGCAGGTAGATAGGATGATAAAGAAAGCTTTTATCACATTGGCCTTCATCAGGCAGGAAATTTAGTACGGACAGTTGTGTTACAGTTGTAATAATCACTAATGAAGTTGCACTTGGAGAATTGCTTTTTTCCCCAAGAGTCGCGATATCATAACTAGAGTGCATAGATTTAAGGTGAGAGGGGAAAGATTTAATGGCAACCTGTGATACAACTTTCTCACACAGCGGGTGATGGATACATGGAAAACATGCAAGTGAAGCAATCGAGGCAGGTACAATATCAACATTCAACTGGGGCTAGCAGATGGGGAATATTAGTAGGCATGGATGAGTTTGGCTGAAGGGCCTATACTCATACTATATGCCTAAGGTGAGGAGGGAATGGTTTAAAAGGAAGCTAAGGAGTAATTTCTTCATACAAAGGGTGGTGGGTGTATGGAATGAGCTGCCGAAGGAGGTAGTTGAGACAGGTACTATTTTACGTTGAGGAAACATTTTGACAGGTACATGGATAGGACAGATTTAGAGGGATATAGGCCAAACTCAGGCAGGTGGGACTAGTGTAGATGGGATATGTTGGCCGGTGGGGTGCCGCAAGGCTCAGTGATGAGACCCCAGTTATTTACAAAATATATTGACGATCTCCAAGTTTGCAGATGACACAAAGCTGGGTGGCAGTGTGAGCTATGAGGCTACAGGGAGACTTGGATAGGTTGGATGAGTGGGCAGATGCATGGCAGTATAATGTGGATAAATGTGGGGTTATCCACTTTTGTGGCAAGAACAAAAAGGCAGATTATTATCAGAATGGTGCCAGATTAGGAAAAGGGGAAGTGCAACGCGACCTGGGTGTCTTTCTACATCAGTCCATGAAAGTAAGCATGCAGGTACAGCAGGCAGTGAAGAAAGCTAATGGCATGTTGGCCTTCATAGCAAGAGGATTTGAGTATAGGAGCAAGGAGGTCCTACTGCAGTTGTACAGGGCTGTGGTGAGACCACACCTGGAGTATTGTGTGCAGTTTTGATCCTCTAATTTGAGGAAGGACATTCTTGTACGTTCACCAGATTAATTGCCGGGTTGGCAGGACTGACATATGATGAACGAATGAGTCAACTGGGTTTATATTCACTAGAATTTAGGATGAGAGGGGATCTTATAGAAACATACAAAATTCTTAAGGGATTGGACAAGCTAGATGCAGGAAAAATGTTCCTGATATTGGGGTAGTCAGTGCAAGGGGACACAGTTTAAGGACTGAGATGAGGAAGATCTTTTTCAGCCAGAGAGTTGTGAATCTGTGGAATTCTCTGCGACAGAAGGCAGTGAAAGCCAATATTTTTCAAGACAGAGTTAGATATAGCTCTTTGGGCTAACGGAATCAAGGGATATGGGGAAAAAGCAAGAACAGGGTACTGATTTTGGATGATCAGCCATGATCATATTGAGTGGGGCAGTTGGCTCGAAGGGCCAAATGGCCGACTCCAGCACCTATTTTCTATGTTTCTATTTGTGGGCCAAAGGGCCTGTTTCCATGCTGTATGACTCTATGACTCTAGGTTAGCACTATTGCAATGGTCACTGATCAGTGAACACGTTAAAGGAAGAGTTGTGAATCTTGCTAGCGTTTTGCCTCTTTACGTTTCCAAAGGATTGCTGCGGATTAACTAATTTCAAATAAAAACCAATAAAAACATGTTGAAAAATGTTCACAAGAGAAACCCGAGTACCGACGAGTGGCCATTACCGTAAATCTTCGAGTTCGAATCAGGGCAAACTCGTGAGAGCTCTTGGAATTAACTCATACCGTGGGACAGGGCTTTAAGGCAGCAACTCTACTGCTGCGCCATTGTGCCGTCCCATGTGGCTCACACCAATGTCCTGAATCATGCACTCCATTTCAAACCTCAGTTGCGGCAATAGGTTCTGTAGAAAATAATGACAATGCTTTGAGGATATCCTCGAAGATTTCTTGAGGTCGTACAATGGTTTCACTGACTCTTGGGATTCCCTGGCCCAAGGCTACTCAAAATGAGAGATGTCCAGTAAGGCACTAAGCACTTTGAGGCTGAGAGATCACAAGGAGGCAAACAGTGGAAGGAGTGACCAAAAATTTACTCAACCCACACATATCACATGCCTGCTGCCCCAGCTTTGGCAGAGTAGGATTCTGATCTCCATGGGATCACCTGAAAAGGCACCAATCCAACAGTTATTCCTACAGCAGTCCTCTCCGGCTGGTAGATGAGACAGCCGTCCATCCTGTATTTATCATCAAAATGCAGCTCCTTGTCCAAGTGAAAGAAAACGAATGGATTTGGATTAGTTGGAGAGCCTGAACATTTGACGAGAGCCTAAGAGACAGGTGATGGGTGTAGAGGAATTAGAGCCTCGGTTCTCTCTCATTCAATCGCTTAACAAGTGCATTAAAAGGTCACTTGAAAAATGTTTGGTGTTCATATCTTGCTAAAGTTTTATGAAATGCTGTGCACTAATGCTTTCCCTTTGTGCTGGGAAATAGAAAATCTGTTTCATTTTGATGATCAGCGTTCCTTTGTGGTTCTACACTAAATTGGTAACAGAAAAGGAGATTGTTGTGGCTGAAAAGTTGCAAAAGCTTGCATTCTTACAAGGTTTTTAGTGACTAAAATTAGGGTTCTGGTTTGTATTTATGATAGTTGAGCTTGACTCCTCCTTGTTCTCTTGTGTTACTGCTTTTTGACTCAGAGCAAGGCAGTTGAGAAAGATGTTTATATTCAGTGAGGCAGAGGCTAACCAAATCCGTCCTCATTACAAGATAAAAAACAATATTTCCATCATACTGCTGCATCATTCCAGTGAAAGGCTATACCCATTCAGATGATTAAATGATTAAATGATATGTTCTTCCCATACCAGCTGAGCAAGTTCAATATATAAACATAAATGTCCAGAAAGAACTAGGCTTATTTTGGATTATGCTGCAATCATAAATAATCCTAAACATTCGAAATACACTGATAATGGTTCACATGAAAAGGCAATTATTTAAAACCCTACCAACCTACATTAGAGAATCCTGGGTTTCAATTGGGTATATTCCACTAGCACCTGGCATTTGGCAGTTTTCAGAATGACTTCCTGACGTTAATCTCTGGAAGTATCAGCAGCCCCATTTTAGGGTTGTTCTCACACTAATTAACCTCAAGTAAAATTGGTTAAAGTCAAACTCTGTACTGTCCCAGCAGAGAGATGCACATTGCTTTGGGCTGTTTCAAACCATTGTTGCAAATAAGATGCGTTAAGGTCTGTATATTTTCTCAGGAATGATCGCATGTTTATACTGTCACCATGTGAAGTGTGGGTACATTGTGATTGGCTGGCTCCAATGCATCTTCCTGTATTATGTTCACGTTTCTTTGTGTTTTTTTTGTCCTAATTTTCTTTGGGAATATAAAACTACTTATATGCTACTTCTTTGCCAAGGCCTGTACATAATGATCAGATGCTACTTTTTGTATATCTGGCAGAGCTTGACCTTGTTTCTATACCGGCATCATTTCTCAACTTAATTTTCAAAAAAATCTCAAAAGTTCCTCACAAGAAACTCATTATTCATTTGTGTTGAACATGATGCCAAGTAAAATTGATCTCATCTGCCTGTCCATGATCCATTTCCCTCTATTCCTTGCACTTCCACATGCTTATCTAAAACCCTCTTAAATTACACTAGGGTGTCTGCCTCTACCACCACCCCTGGCCACTGTGTAAAAAAACTTGCCAACAAATCTCCATTACACTTTCCCCCTCTCACTATATACCTATACAGTGTTGGACATTTCCACCCTAGGAAACATAGGTTGTGGCTGTCTACCCTGTCTTTGCCTCTCATTATTGATATGATGTAGGTAGCAAGGAAATCAGAGGAAGAATTATTGCCATAAAGGTTTGTTATACTAATAAATGTTTAAAAAAAAACATAATTTCCCTTGAAAGTTTGGAAATAGAAACCAGGAAACATAAAATAAGAAACTATTCCAACATTCCATATTTCACAATTAGAGGTACTGTATACAGAGGTTCTATGAAATCTATGTTAGTGTCCAAATTTGCAAGTTAGGAAACAGATAATTATCCTTAGTTAGTTCCTAGAGCTACTAAATAGTTCTGTTTAGTAATTTCTCTGACACAGGTAATTGTAAGTACCAGAAATGATCTAAGGCCAACTGATCTTTCCAGAGTTTGTAGGCTACAAACAAATGGCTCTGAATGGTGCCTAGGAAGAAACTACAGATACCAAATTATACCGAAGATAGACACAAAGTGCTGGGGTAACTCAGCGGTCAGGCAGCATTTCTGGAGAAAAAGGATGGGTGGCGTTTAGGGTCGAGACCCTGCTTTGGACTCTAAGAAGTGTTCAGACTTCAGAGACTTTGGCTCTGAATGGTATTTGGTGAACATTGTCACTGAAGGATATTCATGTATCACACATTATGTTCGTGTCACACAATGTGTGATAGAGTGGTGCTCATTCACATCTCAGTACTTAATTATCTAAAGAAAGTCACAGTACCATCAAACTGGAAAAAGTCTCCTAATGGACAACTGAGTAGGAGTTGACAACTGTATTTCGTTCTGGCAGAAAAGTCTTTCTTTTGTTTTTGTGGATCCTTGGATGAAATCAGCGATGGAAGTTATGTTTATGCAATGCTTTCCAAGAAGCCAATGAGTCACTTAATCAATGTCATAAATGTCAAAAATGCATCAGTCTAGTTTGAAATACATGCGGTATCGTCCCTTTTTCATTCACATGTCACTTTTCAGGGGAAAAAATAGATTAATTATCACACATAGTGCAGAAACAAAGAATTGCAGATGCTGGTTAATATGCAAAATGACCCAAGGTGCTGGAGTAACTGAGCAGGTCAGGCAGTATCTCTGGAGAACGTGGATGGATGATGATTCGGTACTCAACTCAAACGGTCACATATCCATATTCCCCAGAGGTGATGCCTGATCTGCTATACTACTATGCAATCTTGTTTCAAAGCAAGAAATGGTGATGCAGTGGTGGTTGTCAGAGTTTATTCCACAGTGATCACAGAACAAACTTGAAAGGAGAAGATCTACTGCCTGTTCGACTGATCAATACAGGCAACTGGAAAGAGGTATTAGATTCTATACTTAAATTCCATTTACCATAGGTATTTAGACACCCCTATATTAATATAGTGGTATTTGTATCCTGAGCAATGATTGAGGGCTTTTTCCTATAAATCAGTCCTCGTGCTGTCTGCTTTATGCACTTAAAATGACACAAGGTCTAATTCGTGTGCGGGAGAATAAATAACAAGACTGGAAATTGCATGCTGTGATGGCAAATTGACTTGTCTCATTCCTGGTTGTACTATATTTTAAAATGAAACTGTGTAAGCTTGTGGAACACAATGTAAGATGATTGGTGAATCAATTAACCAGAAAACACATTATCTATTTGATGAGATATTGCAAAAAATATTCTGCACAGAGCAAGGAAGGCATTAGGATTTCAGAGATTTATGAACTGTTGGTATGTACAATGTATTCTGTGATTGATAATATTGAATTACATTTGCACAAGCACTAGAACTGAATATCAAAATACTGATCTTAATTGGTAATTTAGGTTGTGCTTTCTTCAGAGTGCAGGATAATTTCACCATTGAAAAAGTACAATACAAGACCAAGGAAATAACAAGCCTTAGAAACATAGAAACATAGAAAATAGGTGCAGGAGTAGGCCATTCGGCCCTTGGAGCCTGCACCGCCATTCAATATGATCATGGCTGATCATCCAACTCAGTATCCCGTACCTGCCTTCTCTCCATACCCCCTGATCCCTTTAGCCACAAGGGCCACATCTAACTCCCTCTTAAATATAGCCAATGAACTGGCCTCAACTACCTTATGTGGTAGAGAGTTCCACAGATTCACCACTCTCTGTGTGCAAAATGTTTTTCTCATCTCGGTCCTAAAAGATTTCCCCCTTATCCTTAAACTGTGACCCCTTGTTCTGGACTTCCCCAACATCGGGAACAATCTTTCTGCATCTAGCCTGTCCAACCCCTTAAGAATTTGGTAAGTTTCTAAAAGATCCCCCCTCAATCTTCTAAATTCTAGCGCGTACAAGCCGAGTCTATCCAGTCTTTCTTCATATGAAAGTCCTGACATCCCAGGAATCAATCTGGCGAACCTTCTCTGTACCCCCTCTATGGCAAGAATGTCTTTCCTGAGATTTGGAGACAAAAACTGTACGCAATACTCCAGGTGTGGTCTCACCAAGACAATGTACAACTGCAGTAGAACCTCCCTGCTCTTATACTCAAATCATTTTGCTATGAATGCTTACATACCATTCGCTTTCTTCACTGCCTGCTGCACCTGCATGCCTACTTTCAATGACTGGTGTACCATGACACCCAGGTCTCGTTGCATCTCCCCTTTTCCTAATCGGCCACCATTCAGATAATAGTCTACTTTCCTGTTTTTGCCACCAGTGGATAACCTCACATTTATCCACATTATACTGTATGTGCCATGCATTTGCCCACCCACCCAGTCTATCCAAGTCACCTTGCAGCCTCCTAGCATCCTCCTCACAGCTAACATTGCCCCCCCAGCTTCATGTAATCCGCAAACTTGGAGATGTTGCATTCAATTCCCTCGTCCAAATCATTAATATATATTGTAAATAGCTGGGATCCCAGCACTGAGCCTTACGGCGCCCCACTAGTCACTGCCTGCCATTCTGAATAGGACCCGTTCACTCCTACTCTTTGCAATGATGGCAAATTGTAAACTGTATCTTTCCGTACAATGCTTTCTCCACAACTGGAGTATTGTGTCCAGTTCTGGGCAACACACATTTAGAAACAGAGAGGGTATGAGAAGACATTAATTAAAATGATTGGTAGGATGAGGGACTTTGAAGTATGTGGATGGAGATGTGGAGCTGGGGTTATACTCCTTGAAGTGGAAGAAGTTGCAAGGAGATCAGATGAAGCTATATAAAACTACAAAAGGTATAGATAATAAAAAGTGAAAAACTGATCCAATTGGCAGTAATTAACAAACAGAAAACTTAACGAAGATGATTTGCAGAGGAAGCAAATGTGATGTGGTGAAATGTTTTCTTTAGTACAGGTCTGATAATGCATTGCCAGCAATAGTGACAGAGGTCGATTTTGTTATAATGTTGTAAAGATTGCTGAATTTGTGGGACGGCGAGGTGAGTGCAGCAGAAGAGTGCAGCGCCTGCTGGATAGCTTGTGATTTATGCTACTATGCACGATAGCCAACTAGCTTTCTTCCCCGTTGTAATCATTCTGAGTAGATTGTTAAATTGAGGACTTCCTGAACTACCTTCAACCTGTGAACTCCTCTATGATATGCCTGTCCTGCTGCTTTGGTAAAACAATCCCGGGGATTTGAAGGAGGAGTCAGTACGTTATCTCTAAGATGTAACGTAAGGAACAGCAGATGCTGGTTTACAAAAAAAGGCGCAACGTGCCAGAATAACTAACATGGATAGGCGACATTTCAAGTTAGGACCCTTCTTCAGTCTAATTGTAAAAGGGGGAGAGAAAGCTTTAATCGTGAGTGCACAGCTACAACAGGCTTTTGCTTGACCAGTCTTTCAGGCAGATTTCCCAGTTTAGACCCCAGATGATCATGAAGATACATAAAATTGATTGGACTGGGAGTGACTTTCTAGTGTCTTGATGAAAAGCCTAAGTCAATGCCAGCAGCTGTTGTCCCAATCTATCCTTTTTCTGTTTTGCAGATAGGGGTTATCGTACCACTCCAGTCAGGGACCACATGTTGGGCAGACTGGAAATGGAGATCAGGCTTTCTCCCCTGAAAAAAATAGGCGAGTAAACTAGAATACTCAGTCCAAAACTGAGTGAAATGGACTGAGAGTATGTCCTACAAGAGTCCATTTAGCCACAATACATAGATTCTTCCCTATTTTTGAAATGCTACAAAAATTATTTGAACTCTTAAACATAACTGATTTGAAGTGAAGTCCTCAGGCTTTGTTTTAATTTTAATAAAATGATTGCATATGTGAAAGTTTGCACTAATCTCACTTTTTAAACTCAATCTTAAAGATTATGAATTCATTTGGTCGGATCTACAATTCTCAAGGCAACACTAAACAAAGATGAATTGCCTGATGTTGCATATTTTTTATTAATATCAAGGAAGAGAATAAAAGCAGGTTACATCAACAGATTTAGGAGTGATTTACAAACCGTACAAGATAAGTTGATTAACCCCTTCCCATCTGGCAATCACCATTAAAATCAAAGTTATATCAACTGGGTGTAGATTGTGCTCCCAGATTGCTCCCAATCCCTTAGATTGTGTTAAGAACCATCTAAAACATTCTTGTCATCCCAGAGCACTGAGAGTTAAAGTTAAATATTTTATTTTTACCCAAAGTGATTGTATTAACTTAATTGTAAAAGAATGGAAAGGAATGAATAACCTGTTTGGTAACAGAATTCATCCATAAAGTGACTGCCATCCATTCAGTATGACATGGCTTCAGTATGGTTCGAAGAGTTCTGCAGCATCAGCAGTCATTTGCAAATTGAATGCACAGAGAATTCCCCTGGACTGTCATCCTATAGTAAAATACCAACATAACAAAAACATTTAAGTCATAATAATTAAAATCAGCCAGTTTTATTTTCCTCTCCCAAATTGGAACAAATGTGACAGAAAATGTTAATTATCTTTCTATCTGATAATTTTCACACTCATATAACAATCTTGTTCATCTTTTTCCTACCATGAAATCAATAGTCACCTCGACAGAAGAAAAGATTACAATTCAGCGAGGATGTATAACATTTATCCGCACTGAAGACTGGGAGATCAGTCCAATGCCAGTCCAATCACAGATTTGCAAGAAGGCAAGTTTGATTGAAGAATTTCTATTATACAGATTCCCAAAATCCTTTTTACACTCCTGTTACTTGACCTATTTACTTCATTTCATTATGTAAAAAAAAGTATTTAATAGCAAATTACTCCTCTCGACCCATGTGTAATATTTTTTGTCTCACTAAACATAGCAGAATTTAATGGGCCATTCCTTCAATATCTGCAGGCGATATGAAATTCCAGCATTGTCAATGAATTTACAGCAGGGAACAGGACATATCCAGACCACTCTCTTTAAATTACATTTTCACACAGACTTCTCCTCCCATCATTTCACTTCTTCTTAGACTCCTCGAAATTGGCATTTGGATCTGTAAATAATTGATCCAATAGTCTGATCCAAGAAAGTTGAAAGCCTGTGCTGTCCTGCTCACGGTGAGGCTGGTTCTTAACTTTTCTGAACTGACACACCAGGAGATCCGCTATGTTTGTTTAAGCTGAGTACCTGAGGTCTGTGGAATCAGACACAGAACAAGAGTTAATAGCGCCAGTCTGAATAACTTGTCTGGGATTTCTTCAAGTGCAAAAGTCTGGAATCACTCAGCTTGTTTGCATTCTAGGAGGAATGTTTTATTGTCCAATGCCCATTTAGTGCCTTCAAATGATGCCACAATGAGAAAAGAAGTACAAGCCAGTAAATAATCACCTTTACTTCTTTAGAAGATTGAGGAGGTTCAGTATGCCTCTTGAACTTCTACAGGTGTACAGTACAGAGCAAATTAACTGGTTGGTAGACTGAAATGCTGGAGGAACTCAGCGGGTGAGGCAGCATCTATGGAGAGAAGGAATATGCGACGTTTCGGCTGACTTAAGTTACAATTTTCAAATAGACTTTCCCAAAAAATAAATATGTGCTCAGAAATATCTTTTTTAATTTATTAGCAGGTTTTACTGTGCTCATGAGTAAAGATTATTTTGCATCAGATATTTTACTTAGGATTTTTCAATCTGAATGCCCTTGAGAGAACTGACTGTGATAAATATGGGAAGCAGAGAAGAAATGGAAAATGTTGGCTTGGGAATTAGTTTGTGCCAGCTGCTGGAATATTAATGTGCTGGATCGGGTGGACCCAAGAAACATCTAATGGGCCTGTCCCACTTAGGCGATTTTTTAGGTGACTGCAGGAGACTATGCAGTCACCACATGGTCGCGGGTGATTGCCGGGGAGTCGCCTTCATGGTCGTGAGGAGTTCCCACATTCCGGGAACTAGTCGCCGCCTCATTCTGGTCACTGTGAATTTTTCAACGTTGAAAACTTAGCGGCGACTGGAATGAAGCCGCCATGCCGTAGGTGGGTCACCAGGAGGTCCCAAAGGGTTGCCAGGAGGTCGAAGGTTCTCGGAGGTCCTCGTAGGTTGTAGCCAGCGCTGACCGGGGAATTTCAATGGCTCATTGGGAAGAAAAAACAGAAGCAGTAGTTTCCAGAACGAAGGATAACCGACCGGTAATGTTAAATGTCCGCCGAGCTTCACAGCCATGTATCTCTGGCTTCTCCACTCCTTCTCCCTCCTTTCCCCTCTCCCCCCCTTCCCCCCCCCCCCCCCTCTCCCCCCCTCTCCCCTCCTCTTTTAAAGGACTTACATTAATTAGAGCGCCAACCTTCCTGTTCATCGCGATGTGTGTCTGTGCCACATTGGCTTTGCACCGTGTGAATTTCACTCTGACAGCGCTCCCCCCAGCTTGCCCTGTCCACCGCCTGCAGGGCCGGCCTTAAGCCGATTGGACCGATTGCTCCCAATTGGGCCCCGCACCTAAGGGGGGGGGGCGCGCGCTAGAGAAATCCAAAAGTCTGAAGAAAGGTCTCGACCCGAAACGTCGCCTATCTCCTTCGCTCCTTAGATGCTGCTGCACCCGCTGAGTTTCTCCAGTCTTTTGTGTACCCCAGAGTAATCCAAAGCTCCGCTCTAGGATCTTTGGAGTAATCTACTCTCAGCTCGGGGAGATCTACCCCAGGTGGAGGGGGGAGAGAGGGCTGGAGAAAAAGTGGAGAGGGAAGAAAGGGGTAGACGGGGAGGGGATTGTGAGGGGGAACGGAGAAGGGGGAGAGGGGGAGGTGGGTCTTCCCTCACGGTACCGGGGCAGCGCTCCCGCCCCTCCAGTCTGTGCTCCAACCCCCTCTCTCCCCGGGGAGACGCGGTGAACAATACAGGGTCAGCCGGGCCGGGTGTTGGAGCAACGATTACAAACCTCGGCCTCAGCTCCCACCCGTTGGCCGGACCCCTGTATCCGCCCCTGCCGCTGGCACTCTTCCTCCCTTCTTTCCTTCCTTCCCTCCCTCCCTTCTCTCCTTCCCTCCCTCCCTTCTCTCCTTCCCTCCCTCCCTTCTCTCCTTCCCTCGCTCCTTCCTCTCTCTATTTTCCCTTCTCTCCTTCCCTCCCTCTCTTCCTACTATCCTTCCTCTCTCTCCTTTCCCTTCCCTCCTTCCTTCCTTCCCTCCCTCTTCTTTCTCTCCTTCCCTCCCTCTCTTCTGTCTCTCCTTCCCTCCCTCCCTTCTTTCTCTACTTCCCTCACTCCCTTCTCTCCTTCCTCCCTTACACACACACACACCAAAATGTAATGCATCAGTGAGCAGCATCCCAGTCCTCAGAAGTACAATTAAAATTCAGTGGTTCCAGGAATGATTACCAACGATCGTTTCTATGGTTTCAGTTTCCCTGAAATGCCACAAAGGCATCATTGCATCCGATACTTCCATCTACCTCATTGGACACCTTCGAACTATCTTTAATCGGACTCTATTGGACTTTATCTTTCACTAAATGGTATAATCTTTATCCTGAATATGTACATATGGCTTGATTGTAATAATGTATATTATTTTCACTGACTGGATAGCACACAACATAAAGCTTTTTACTGTACATCGGTACACATGACAATTATAGTCTGAATTAAACTTGATTCTTGTCTGACACAGAAGCAGAATCACATGTTCGACTGCGAATTGTGCCCGAAACTGCCTGGTTGACTTAACCCAGAAATGTTCTTTCTCACATTTCACTTCAGGAAATGTCTAACATAATTCCTGCAGCATTGAAATAAACAATCACATTTCCGACCATCATTCTTTTGATTCAAGCTTGCACCATTCCACCAAATGGCAATTGTCGGCTTAAGTCTTCCCAGCCATATGGTGGTGAAGAGGATTACAATTTCAGATCATTGTGAATGCAGGGAGGTCACCTAGTGTTCATTGAATACCTTTCTTCCAAAAATTGGGCTTCTCTGAATGAAGCTACAACTGTTTTCATTTGGGAGCATTCACAAAAACACATCCCATATACGATCTAACCAATAATTAAAGAGAATATAGAAGATTTCTCCGAAAATGACACAGTGTTTGTTTCAGGCACATGGATTCAATGTCTCATATCTTTATTTCTTCTTCTTTACCTGCTCCTCCTCAGGCAATTAGGATTAAATATCACTTGCTTCCATTCTGGTTTTGATGATGCTGAGTTGACTGATGAGGACAATCCAAGAACCAAATTATTTGGCAATGAGGTGGGTTGGAAGATTGGAACTGAACCCTAGCTTATAGTGTCTGTCTGGGGCCTTCTCCATGGCCAGAGTGAGTCCCACCGCATATTGGAGGAACTGCACCTCATATTTTGCTTGGATAGTTTACACCTCATTGGATGAACATTGACTTCTCCAATTTCCGGTAGTCCTTGGTTTCTCCCTCCTTCCCCTCCCCTTCCCAGCTCTCCCACAGCCTACTGTCTTTGCCTCTTCCTTTCTTTTTTCCGCCCCCCCCCCCCCCCCCCCCCGACATCAGTCTGAAGAACGGTCTCGAACCGAAACATCACTTTTCCTTCGCTCCATAGATGCTGCCTCACCTGCTGAGTTTAACCATATAACCATATAACCATATAACCATATAACAATTACAGCACGGAAACAGGCCCTCTCGGCCCTTCCAGTCCGTGCCGACCATTTGTTTCACCCTAGTCCCATCTACCTGCACTCAGACCATACCCCTTCATTCCCTTCACGTCCATATACCTATCCACTTTACTCTTAAATGTTAAAATCGATCCTGCCTCCACCACTTCTGCTGGAAGCTGATTCCACACAGCCACCACCCTCTGAGTAAAGAAGTTCCCCCTCACGTTACCCCGAAACCTCTGTCCCTTAATTCTCATGTCATGCCCTCTTGTTTGAATCTTCCCTACCCTCAAAGGGAAAAACGTATCCACGTCAACTCTGTCTATCCCTTTCATCATTTTAAAGACCTCAATCAAGTCCCCCCTTAACCTTCTGCGCTCCAAAGAATAAAGACCTAACTTGTTCAACCTTTCTCTGTAACATAGTTGCTGGAACCCTGGCAACATTCTAGTAAATCTCCTCTGTACTCTCTCTATTTTGTTGACATCCTTCCTATAACTAGGCGACCAAAATTGTACACCATACTCCAGAATTGGTCTTACCAATGCCTTGTACAATTTTAACATTACTTCCCTACTCCTATATTCAATGCTCTGATTTATAAAGGCCAGCACACCAAAGGCTTTCTTTACCACCCTATCTACATGCGATTCCACCTTCAGGGAACTATGCACAGTTATTCCTAGATCCCTCTGTTCCACAGCATTCCTCAATTCCCTACCATTTACCATGTACGTCCTATTTTGATTTGTCCTGCCAAGATGTAGCACTTCACACTTATCAGCATTAAACTCCATCTGCCATCTTTCAGCCCACTTTTCCAAATGGCCCAAATCTCTCTGTAGACTTTGAAAATCGACTTCATTATCCACAACACCACCTATCTTAGTATCATCTGCATACTTACTTATCCAATTTTCCACCCCATCATCCAGATCATTGATGTACATGACAAACAACAGTGGACCCAACACAGATCCCTGAGGCACCCCACTGGTCACCGGCTTCCAACCTGACAAACAGCCATCCACCATTACTCTCTGACATCTCCCATTCAGCCACTGTTGAATCCATCTTGCTACTCCGCCATTAACACCCAAAGATTGAACCTTCTTAACCAACCTTCCATGGGGAACCTTGTCAAAGGCCTTACTGAAATCCATATAGACAACATCCACTGCTTTACCCTCATCAATTTCCCTAGTTACCACTTCAAAAAATTCAAGAAGGTTTGTCAAACATGACCTTCCAGGCACAAATCCATGTTGACTGTTCCTGATCAAACCCTGTTTATCCAGATGCTTATATATATTATCTCTAAGTATCCTTTCCATTAATTTGCCCACCACTGACGTCAAACTAATAGGTCTATAATTGCTAGGTTTATTCTTTGAACCCTTTTTAAACAATGGAACAACATGCGCAGTACGCCAATCCTCTGGCACTATTCCCGTTTCTAATGTTTCTGGAGTTTCTCCAGCTTTTTTGTCTACCTTCGATTTTTTCAGCATCTGCAGTTCTTTCTTAAACCTAGCTTATAGGAGGACTGTTCAGAAGCCGAGTAACGGTGGGGAAGAAGCTATTCTTGAAACTGGTGATAAGTGCTTTCAAGCTTTTGTACCTTCTACCCAACGAGAGAGGGGAGAAAAAGCGACCGGGTGAAAAGGGTTGAAAGCCGTTGTGATCTTCATCATTGCGACTACCTTTGCAGGGAGGTAGCATCTAAGGTGTGGGTGGACATGTTCTTCACTGCACAATAACTCCCAGAAAACCAGGGAGCAGTGCCAACCATCATACATGGCCTTTCTCAACCTCACTAAAGACTTTGACCATCTGCAAAATGGGGTGATGGAGTGCTCTCATTCAATTCAATTCAATTCAACTTTAATGTCATTGCACAGATACAAGTATGGGTCCAACAAAATGCAGTTTATCATCAGTTCGTATTAATAGCAATATATAAATAGATACAGAATGCAGACAATGTGGACGGAGAGACTGGAGAAATCTATCGGCGGGACTCCGAGTTCAGCAGTGTGATGGTATTGTTATAGAAGCTACTCCTCATCCTGCTGGTGCGGGACCTGAGGCTCCTGTACCGCCTCCCCGATGGTAAGAGGGCAAACAGTCCATGGTTAGGGTGGGAGGGGTCTTTGATGATCTTCCCGGCCCGTCTCAAACACCGTTTTCGGTGGAGGGCATCCATGGCAGGGAGCGGGGCACTGATGATGTGCTGGGCGGTTTTCATCACCCTTTGTAGTGCCTTCCTATCTGCTACGGTGCAACTGCTGTACCATACCATAAAGCAGGTGGTCAGGATGCTTTCGATAGTACAGCGGTAAAAGTTGGTCAGGATCTGGGGGGACAGGTGGGCTTTTGTGAGCCTCCTCAGGAAGTAAAGGCGCTGCTGCGCCTTTTTGATCAGCTTGGAGGTGTTGAGGGACCAGGACAGATCCTCCGAGATGTGTACTCCGAGGAATTTGCAGTTGGAGACCCGCTCCACCTCAGTCCCGTTTATACGGATGGGGGTGTGTCTGCCACCTCTGTTCTTTCTAAAGCCAACAATGATCTCTTTCGTCTTCTGGGAGTTGAGGACGAGGTTATTGTTGGCACACCAGGTTGTCAGGTGCTGGACCTCCTCCCTGTAGGCTGACTCGTCGTTGTCACTGATCAGTCCCACCACCGTGGTGTCGTCGGCAAATTTTATGATGGCGTTGGAGCCATACTTAGGGATGCAGTCATGGGTGAAGAGGGAGTAGAGGAGAGGGCTGAGCACACAGCCCTGTGGCACGCCGGTGTTCAGTGTTATAGTGGAGGAGGTGAGGTTGTTGACCCTAACAGACTGTGGTCTGTTAGTGAGGAAATCCAGTGTCCAATTGCAGAGGGAAGTGGAGATGCCAAGACTGCTGAGTTTGGTGATCAAGCTAGCGGGTATGACAGTGTTAAAGGCGGAGCTGAAGTCAATGAACAGCAACCTGATGTAGGTGTTATTGCTGTCCAGGTGGGTCAGGGCAGAGTGTAGGGCCGCGATATGGCGTCCTCTGTAGACCTGTTGGTCCGGTATGGCAAATTGATGGGGGTCCAGTGTGGGGGGGAGGCTGGCTTTGAGATGAGCCAAGATCAGCCGCTCGAAGCACTTGGCGATGACAGGGGTGAGTGCCACTGGCCGGAAATCGTTGAGACTCCCTGTCGCTGATTGTTTGGGCACTGGCACAATGGTAGATGTCTTGAGGCAAGTGGGGACGACACCCCGGGCCAGTGACAGATTGAAAATGTCAGTGAGGACCAGGGATAGTTGTCCAGCACATGCCCTGAGTACCCGCCCGGGGATGCCATTGGGGCCGGCAGCTTTGTGCTCATTCACCTTGCTCAGTGCATCTTGTACAGCAGAGGTGGAAAGAGACTGAGGGGTTGTTCATTTGGGGGTGGAGCAACTTTGATGGCTGGAGTTTTGTTGTCCCGGTCAAAGCGAGCATAGAAATGGTTTAGCTCGTCAGGAAGGGAGGCGTTGTCTGGGGGGGGGGGGGGGTGTTGACTTTATGGTAATCGGCAATTGATTTGATTCCTTGCCACATGCGCCTGGGGTCAGAGTTGTTTCGGAAATGCTCCTCGATCCGCCGTTTGTGATTGAGTTTAGCATTCCTAATTCCCTTTTTCAGATTGGCCCTGGATGAGCTGTATCCCTCAGCATCGCCAGATTTAAAAGCGGCGTCGTCGAGCCTTCAGCAGAAGTCTGACCTCCCTGCTCATCCACGGCTTCTGGTTAGGGAAGGTCTTTATCTCTTTTGGGTAGTGACATTGTCTGTGCAGAATTTTATATAGTCCAGAATGGTTGAGGTGTATGAGTTGATGTCCACTTGGGAGTTGAAGGTGGCCTGAGTGTAATCAGATTTGGTACATTTAACCCATAATTAACATCTTTGTAGATATGTAAGAAATTATATTGTCAAAATCAGCGGTTTTTGACTGTTAATGACATATAATATGAATGTTTGGTGGAAGTCCAGTCCTATTTTCATATTTTTATTTCATTCAAACATTATGCAGCTCACTGTATAAGTGGTTGTTCAAATTCATATTACATTTAAAGCTGTTCTTTAACAAGAACATGGTTTTCTATCATTAATGATGAGCAGTTGTCTGTTTACTTACTATCTAAAGTGGGCGGCACAGTGGCGCAGCGATAGAGTTGCTGCCTTACAGCGTCAGGACCCGGGTTTGATCCTGACTACGAGTGCTTGTCTGTACGGAGTTTGTACATTCTCCACGTGACCTGCGTGGGTTTTCTCAAAAATCTTCAGTTTCCTCCCACACTCTAAAGATGTACAGATTTGTAGGTTAATTGGCTTGCTATAACTGTAAAATTGTCCCTAGTGTGTAGGATAGTGTTAATGTGCGGGGATTGCTGGTCGGCACGGACACGGTGGGCCGCAGGGCCCGTTTCCGTGCTTTATCTCTCCATCTCTAAATTGCCAGGATGAATCATTTTTTAAATTCACACACATTGGAATTTGTTTTTAAGTTTTCATCCGAAATAATTAAACGTTACATTAAATATAAATCTTAACTAAAAATACAATATTTTATAACCTTAAGTATTTTGTTAGAACATTATCATTTATGGAACATTTTAATTGCATATCATGCGAATTGAAAGCCATTTTTCGACTCGGTTTCTGCCAATTTGGAAAAACCATCTGTCAAAGTAGATTTGTATCAGTGTATAGGCATAGTGGCTCTTTTCTTTTCCAGGTTCCGGGAGAGTTCAATGATGTTCCTAGATTTCATATATTATCTGACTTTTAGAGATGCACCTTAATTACAAAGGGCAGAACTGTTCTATGGTCCCCCTTTGTCTACCCACAATAGAGTGTCTTCTGATGTTTTAACATGCACGAAGAAGGTCAAAAAAGTAGGCAAGGTGATGAAAGAGCTAAATGAGACTAATGCTCTTGTCAAATCCAAGGTACCCATTTTTCAACAGGTGAACCTCCCAGCAGGTGAATGGCAAATGGCGAAAATGCTTTATTTAGTTGTTGAGAAAGAAAATCCCTCTCGTTATTTGAAAAGGTTTTGAAAGAAGATGTATTTCACATGGTTTCTGGAACTCCAAGCAATCCAATAATAGCAGCTCCACTGACTAAAATAAACAGACTGTACATTTTATTATGGGACTATAATCAGAAACCATAGCCAAATATGGAGATCTTCCTGACTTCTGCGAAAATCAAAATAAACATTTATTACCTTTGTTTTAAAGGAATAGACATTTACAAGTGGGCAATTTATAAGTAATCCCCAAGTGTATCAATATTGTCACTGTAGTTTTGATATCTGATGTGTTTATTCATGCAGTTGTTATGTTTGCATCAAGGGAGTTGCATACAAAAACATTAGAAACCCAGCTGACTGTGGTGCAATTGGTACTGTGCCGAGACAACTTTTTGAGGATTACATTTTTTGTCATAATAAGCACCGGAACCTAGGCACTATCCAGGCATGATCTGCAAATGGTGTAACACTCATGGTACTGAGGTGCCAATCAAAGAGGATCTTCTCCGACAAGGGGGAATCTGACTACCTCCCCAAGACATTAAGAGGCGTTACCATTATTGATGCCTCCATCATCAATATCCTGAAGGACACCAATGAAGAGAATCCCAACTGGCCCAGTCACATAGGTTCTGTGGCTCAAATGCAGGTTAAACGTTGGATATCCTGTGGTGAATGACTCTTCCCCTAGGCCTTTCCACTATCTACCAAATCAGATGCATGGTGGAAAAGAGAAACAAGAACTGCAGGTGCTGGTGTACAAAGTTACAAACAATAGGAGTAACTCAGCAGGCCAGGTAGCATCTCTAGAGAACAAGGATAGGTAACGTTTCAGGTTCCTTCTGCAGAATGGAATTATTACACTGAGTTACTCCCATATTTTGTGTCTTTTAGCACGATGCAATAGTCTCCACTTCTGTATGCCCCATTCATCTGCAAAAACATTCATCCTCTCCACCATTGGCATACTGCGCCTACATACCAGGTCAATTTATCGTAATGATATTGATTGAGGATAAATATTCTCTAAAATGTAAGGCATAACAACCTTGGATCTCTTTAAAATAAAGGCATGGGATATTTTGACACCACCTTAGTGAATAGCAGTAGGATTGCTTTGACTTCTACCCCAGAATGCAGCATTGCCTTCCTGCTGGCCCAGATGGTCAGATCTACGGAGTAGGTCAAGAAGCAACAATGTTCAGTTGCTCAATCTCGACTGGCACAATGAATACTAATTCTCTGCACAACAATGGATATTGTCTCGAACAAAGACATGCAAAGATCTAATAGAGAATTTCACTTAATGTAGGATGATGCAATGTTGTAATTTGCTGCTCTGCAGAGTGGATGCAGCAAATCGCTTTCATCTATTTCAGAGCGCTTAGATGCACAAACTATGGGGTCAAAGTTTGATAAACTCATTAGATTCGGAGAAGATTGGAATGGAGTGTAAATGTCAGCACGAGTCCTGGTCTGTGTGTCTGTGTCCATATTGAAAATTCCACCCCATATTTGAAAGGTGCTCCAGAGATGCAAGTTGTTACTCTGCATCTTCTTTAGGTTAAAATATTGCCAAAGCCACAAGTTATAATTTAGTGCTTTTAGTTTAGTTTAGTTTAAGAGTATCTGTGGAAACAGGTCCTTCGGCTCACTGAGTCCGCACCGACCATCTATTCCCCCACTTTAACACACACTAGGGACAATATACACAGGCACAATTTACACTTATACCATCCAATTAACCTACAAACCTGGACGTCTTTACAGAGCCTCTCTTCAGATATGAAGATCATGATATTTTTTTGTCCACTCTACAGCGCCAGAAAGCTCACACTTCTCAGAGCGGTTTGTATACATTTAGTAATTCTTCACTACAGTCCACAAATTCCATGCTGTAAACAATGTCTATTCAATGCGACCGAAAATGATGGCAGGCATAGAGTTCAATTACTAATAGTGTCAATTGGCAGGCCTCACATAAACTATCTAGTAATAAATTTAATTACAATTAAGGGAACACTTTGAAGCAATGACGTAGAGACATTTTCAGTGTAAACATTTCCCTTTAATTTCCTTTTTTTTTCACTTTACCCTGAGGACAATTCCAGAGGTGCAGACAACAATCCCGCACCTTATTTCCCCCCCCAATCAAATACATTTCGTAGTTTGGTAATTCAACTGCGGAAACTGTCACAGCCTGCTCCAACACTGCCCTCAATGAAACATACTTTTCAATAGGGTCCTCTGCGAGATTGCTAGACCTTTGCCCTCACTGTCCCAGAGCTGTGTACCATATCCATAGGCATCCTGATTGAAATGGTCAATCTGAGCACAGGAAAATATGATAAGCATTCATTAATTTCTTTGCAAACCTGAATGGTATTGGCAGATTTTGTTGTGTAGCTACGTGTCAATTCAATTCTATAAAAAAAAGATCTTTACCATGAAGATGTTTTCTCTTAACAGAGGTAGTACTTTACCTTGAAAATGTTATAACTACAATAAAAAAAACATAACCTCCTATTAGCAATGTGTAGGAAGGAACTGCAGATGCCGGTTTACACAAAAGATAGACACATAATGCTATTTATGGCACTCAATTGGACAGGCAGCATCTCTGGAGAGAAGGAAAGGGTGAAGTTTCAATTGGAGACCCTTCATCAGACCGCGAGTCAGGGAAGGGAGACACAGAGATAAGGAATGTGTGCAAATAAAATTGCAAAAGATCAAGGAAAATGTAGGAGAACATGACAACAAAGCAAACAGCAGTGTCATTGTTGAGTTACTGACCATTGTCTGAAGCATATTTATACCATTTAATTTTCATTAAAAAAAAGAATATCCACAACAAACCATATCATTTTATACGGCTTGGGAAGAACATGCAAACTCCACACATAGATCACCAGAGGTCAGGATTGAGCTCAGCTCAATTCTGGTTGCCCCATTGCAGAAAGGTTGCGGAGGCTTTGGCGAGGGTATGGAAAATGTTTACCAGAATGTTGCCTAAGTTAGAGGGTATTGGCTTGAAGGAGACGTTGGACAAACTTGGATTGTTTTCCTTAGAGCGTCAGAGGCTGAGGGGAGAGCATATAGAAGGATATACAATTGTGAGAGGCATAGATAGGGTAGACTGTCAGAATTTTATGTCCCAGGGCGGAAATGTCAAAGACTAGAGGGTATGGACTTAACATGAGAGAGCCAAAGCTTCTCATGTTGGGCAAGTTCTTTACAGAGGAAATGATGGGTGCTTGGAACACACTGCCAGGTGTGATGGTGCAGGCAGGTGGAACAATGGCATTGAGGGGGCTTCAGGAACAGAACCAGGATATGCAGGGAATGGAGAGATATGGATGATGTGCAGGTAGAGGAGATTAGTTTAAATTGGCATTATGTTCAGCATGGACATGGTGGGCCGAAGGGCCTGCTCCTGTACTGTTCTGCGTTCTATGCTTCACTGGAGCTGCAAAGCAACACCTCACCCAACTCCACTGCTCAGAGGTATTACCGATTTTGCTTCTGCACTGCAAGGCCAAACAATCCTCTTTATGAAAGTATATCTCCCTAGCACTTCCTTTAGGATGATGTTCCAATCACAACTTCCATACCAATACTCCACAACTGCATGACATGTCAAATGTGGTTGCATCTGTGAATACATTTAATGTACCAAACTTGTTAATATGCTGCACCTCTCCAATTGCTTCCATTCTCTCATGAAAGTTAATTTGTTCCAGAATTGAGCCTCGGGTCGCCTAAGTTCAAGTGTGAACCCAGACAATGGAAGATGTAAATTATTTAACTATCTCTGATGAAATGGAACCTGATGTACTACTGGCAGGAGCCACTGGATAACAATCAGAAGTGGGAAATCTGGCTTGTGGGCCGGATATAAAATAATGATGAGACAAGAGTATAGGAAGGAGATTGAGAAACTCGTGACCTGGTGTTGAGAAACAACCTTTCTCTCAATGTCATCAAGTTAAAGGAGATAATAATCGACATCAGGAAACAGAGCGGTACACATAACCCAGTTTGCATTGACCATGCTGAAGTAGAGATGGTTGAAAACTTCAAATTCCTAGGAAGCAATATCACCACCTTCTCCTGGACCACCCATATTGAAGCAACGACCAAGAAGGCACACCAACACCTCTACTTCCTTAGAAGGCTTAGAAAATTTGGCATGTCCCCTACAACTCTCACCAATTTCTACAGATGCACCTTAGAAAGCATTTTATCAGGATGCATCACAGCTTGGTTTGGGAACAGCTCCATCCTAGACCACAAAAAGTTGTGGCGAATTGTGGATGTAGCCCAGACCATCACACAAACCAACCTCCCTTCTATTGACTCCATTTATACCTCATGCAGCCGCAGCAAGGCCAACAATATAATTAAGGACGAGTAGCACCCTGGCCACTCCCTCTTCTCCCCCTCCCATCAGGCAAAAGGTATAAAAGTGTGAAAATGCACACCACCAGATTCAGGGACAGTTTCTTCCCAGCTGTTATCAGGCATCTGATTCATCATGCCACAACCAGAGAGCAGTCCTGAACTACTATCTACCTCTTTGGTGATGCTCGGACTATACTTGATCAGACGTTGCTGGCTTTACCTTGCACTAAACATTATTCCCTTATCATGTACCTACACACTGTAAATGGATCGATTGTAATCATATATTGTCTTTCTGCTGACTGGTTAGCACGCAACCTCAGCTGTACTGTACTGCACATCTTCACTGTACCTCAGCACACATGACAATAAATTAAACTGAACTGAACTGAATGTAAGAACTGCAGATGCTGGTTTAAAGCAAAGATAGACACAAAAATGCTGGAGTAACTCAGCGGGTCAGGCAGCATCTCTGGAGAGAAGGAATGGGAGATGTTTCAGGTCAAGGCCCTTCTTCAGTCTGAAGAAGTGTCTCAACCCAAAACATCACCCATTCCTTCTATCCAGAGTTGCTGCCTGTCCCGCTGAGTTACTCCAGCATTTTTGTGTCTACGAACTGACCTTGTGTTTCTCCTATGTTATCCTCACTGTGATGGAGAGTACAGATGTACAATCATCTCCATGCCCACCCCCCCCCCCCCCCCCCCCCCCCCCGGATCAGGCTGAGTGAAGAGGATGGAGGAATTCAACCCTCTAATCCTTGACTTCCTGATCAGCATGACCTCAGTTCCACAGCAGACACTTTGTTGCTGAGCCATCAAGATCACTTGTCAACTCATTGCTTTGGCTGAAGTTGAGATTGCGTTTTGGTAACTTGTACATGTAAACAAAGATTCCATGCTTGGTTATAAAAAGGAAAGAAAAAAATGTTACTGTATAAATAATTACAATAAATCTATGAAAGCATTCATTACATTTCATGTTAGAGAGGCACATCGTTAAACTTAGAGTGCAATTAGTCCGATCTTTTCTAATGCCATAAAGTATATGTCAGAATCTATTAACAGAAACAATTAATCAATTGACTAATCCAGATTAATTATTTCGTCTCCCATCCGGAGACGAAATTTGTAGGAAGGAACTACAGATGCTGGTTTAAACTGAAGATAGACACAAAAAGCTGGAGTGACCCAGCGGGAAAGGCAGCATCCCTGGAAAGAAGGAGTGGGTGATGTTTCATGTTGAGACCAGACTGAAAGTCACAGGAAAGGGGAACGAGAAATATAGACACTGATGTAGAGAAATATAGAACAAATGAATGAGAGATATGCAAAAAAAGTACAAAGAAAATAATGATCCTTTATCATTGTTACATTTTTGCATATCTTTCGTATCTGCATGGGTTACCACAGGGGGCAGTGGTCTGAAGAAGGGTCTCGACTCGAAAAGCGACCCATTCCTTCTCTGTTGAGATGCTCAGTTACTCCAACGTTTGGTGTCCCATCGGGAGACAACAGCCAGGGAGGTTTCTTCCGTTTGTTTGCTTCCTCACATGAAAGGGGCAGGTTAATGGGACAAGCAGCTGTCAGTCATAATACCTTCAGAAGCCTTCCATTGGGAAAGATGTAACATCATCCGAGCGGCAGCTGTTAACCCGTATTGAAGGCACTCAGCCTTCCTCAGTGACTGCCTCTTGCAAGAATCCATGCAGCTGGCCAGCCAGCTAGCAAGCTGCAGGAATCTATGACTGCGCTGCAGCACCCTAGATTGTATGATATGACCCCCAGACTGGAGAATGTCTATGTAGTTAGTTCATTCATTATCCTGTATGGGTTCCACAGGACCAACTCTGGGATGGGACGGGATGGGATAGGATGGGGGGTGGGGGTACTTAGGTAATGCGATCCTTCTCAGCTGCCAAGAATCCCTCCCTCGGGAAATACCTGTCAGTGGGGGAGGGGGGAGCTGACTGTTACCGGGTTGAGTGGGAAGGGATTCAGACAGAGTGAGCATTGTCAGCACAGGCTCGTGTGTCAGGGCTGTGTGACAGACTGCTATTTCCTACAGGCACATTCTTAGGCAATCAGGCTTTTAGTCCCTGCTTGTCAAGCTGGCAGCAAACGTCATCTTTACCATTCCACAGTGAAATCTCTCCAGTTCCCCTCCAGGTACAGGTGTAGTTCAGGCTGCGGGTAGAGCCAAGTTTTCTGACATAAATAAAAATAAATGCGGAATATTTACATTTTCCATGTTTAGATACTGTATTCACGGTAATGTGGTAGATGCTATCAGATGAGTTATTTTGTCTTCTTCTGATGCAAACAGAATTAATGTTTTTGCATCTAAATGCTGTCAGGTCGAAAGATTTTTTAACACATTCATGGTCAAATGAAAGTTAGAAGACTATGGTTAGTCGCAGAAAGTGAACTACTTTCAATCTAATTCCTTTCTGCATTCTCCATATCTATCCTCTGTGTGGATCGTCCAGGGATACACTTCCTCAGGCAGTGCTCCAATACCTTTATCAAATAACCTTTGTTCACATACGGGTCTGAATACCAGTAAGTTATTCAGATGCGGGGTGTAGTGTCTGTAGGAATTTCACTGTTAGTGCTTTTAAAAGTAAGAAAGGAGGTAGGCATATCAACAGGATGTCCTTGGATGGTGCAGCAGTAGTGGTGCAGTCTTACAGGGCCAGAGACCCGGGTTTGATCCTAATGGATCTGGCTGTCTTTACGGAATTTGTGTGTTCTCCCTGTGACCACGTGGGCTTTCTCTGGATGCTCCGGTTTCCTCCCATACACCAAAGATGTACAGTTTTGTTGGTTGATTGGCTTCAGTAAAAATTGTAAATCGTTCCGACTGTGTAAGATAGGCCAGTGTTGGCGTTGATTGCTGGCCGGCGTGAACTCAGTGAGCCGAAGGGCCTGCTTCCACTCTGTATCTCTAAAGTCCAAAGTCTTTCATAGAAGGTAGTCATCTCATTGGCTCGATCTTGTTAAGCCCCCACAAAATTGAATCAAAAAACCTATAGTGAAAATCCGATAATATATAGTGGTATACGAACTTGGAAACAATTAAAAATGACTTTAAAATTGGATAATTTATCACTCCTTCTCCCCATTGTAAATAATCCTTCATTTAAACCTTCTGTGTTGGATAAAGGTTTGTACAATGGAAAAACTATGGAATTAAAAAGTTGGGACACCTTTACAGAAAAGGTATTTTTCTTTCATTTCAGGAGTTACAACAGAATTATGGACTATACTCTAATAATTTTTTTAGATATTTACAACTTAGAGATTATGTTAAATCACATACACATGAATATAGAACTAGGGAGCCAGAAATTCTTGACGAATGTTTGAATAAACATCCTAATACAGATAAATTAATATCTCACATTTATAATATTCTTTTAGATAGTGAGGTCGCATCGACGGAACTATATAGACAAGCATGGGGAAAATGAATTAGCTCAACCCATAATGAAAGATATATGGGATGAAAGTTTACAACATATACATTAATGCTCGTTAAATGCCAGACACTCTTTAATACAATTTAAAGTACTATATAGACTGCACTATTCTAAAACAAAATTAAACAGAATGTTTCAAAATATCTCTCCTATTTGTGACAAATATCAATATTTAGAAGGTAATTTAACATACTTTTGTAAACTGTACAAAAATTAAAAATTTCTGGACGGATATTTTTAAAATTATTTCTGAAGTTGCTAATATCCAATTGGATCCTGATCCAAACTAATAATATTAGGAATATCAGAACAAAGCATAAAACTTACAATAAACCAAAGAAATTTCCTTGATTATAGTATAATAATTGGGAAAAAATTAACCCCCACAATTTAAATGTGGATTATGGAGATGTCGGAGACCTTACATTTGGAACACATTAGACTTGTCTAAATTGACAAAGCAGATCTATTTGCTAGAAAATGGTCTCCATTTATTGATCTTCTGAATGGGTAAATTTGTTCAGCACGGAAGCTTGACTGAAACTTGAATCCAGGATTGGATGAATAATTACACTTTATAATCTACGGATCTAGCTCCAAAATTGTGTTATTGGTAATTTTTTTTTTTCTCCCTCCTTTCTCTCTTTTGCTCTATCTTTAAAAAAAAAATTATAAAAATATAAACAGAAGCTGTGTTAATATGTAACTGTAAACATATCGTGTTTTGGTTATGATATGTATATGCTTCTAATAAAAATATTTTTTAAAAAAAGAAGGTAGTCGTCTCAGAGTTGAACCGCAGTCTGGTGCAACACTGGGTTACTAGGTTACAGTCAGCCTCAGAGTACGCTCAGTTTTAAAGGTGCCCTGACACTCGGGTTGCCAACTGTCCCGTATTAGCCAGGACATCCTGTGGACTAAATTGGTTTGTCCCATATGGGACCGCCCATGTCCCATATTTGACGGCTACTACTCGGGTCGAGGGGACTGTCGGGTCGGAGTGCCACATCCGACCCCGCCTCACCTGTCCCGACGTAGTGCAGCCCATGGAGTGCAGTAGTAGCGCCTTGCCCGCAGCCCCGTCAGTCAGCAGCTCGGCCAGCTGTCCGACCTTCGGACCTTCGCTTACCGCCGACACCACCACCCCTCCTTCTCATGGCCGATCATTGGTTCATGAGTTGAATGGGGTGCTGGACTTTGCGCCCGGGCTAAAACTCCTCAGCTGGCCTGCCGCCTGGGCTTTGTGTGCAGTCCAGCACCCGGGCCAACTCATCATTCACCCAGCCATGGCCAAGTTGGTCAACGAATTGCCGTCGGGAATTTGTCCCTTATTTTGATCTTTTGATCCTTATTTGGGAGTGAGAAAGTTGGCAACCCTACTGACACTGAAGTATATCACACACTTTTGCTTATTTTATTATAAAATAAATAAGCTTATAGAAATCCTCATCTTTTTGCACACAAATTTATATGCTAAATATATTACTTACATAGTGTTATTAATTCAACTGATTATGAATTCAGTTGTTTCACTCTTTTTGACCTCTGAGATCTGCTCAAATGGAAGGCACATTTCTGAGCCTTGAAGTGTCCACTCTAGGCGACCACAATACTGGTGGTTCACTGGAAGTTTACAAGGATGTTGACAGGACTTGAGGGCCTGAGCTACAGAGAGAGGTTGAGCAGGCTAGGACTTTATTCCTTGGAGCGCAGGAGATGAAGGGTGATCTTTTGGGGAAAATGAATTAGCTCAACCCATAATGAAAGATATATGGGATGAAAGTTTACAACATATACATTAATGCTCGTTAAATGCCAGACACTCTTTAATACAATTTAAAGTACTATATAGACTGCACTATTCTAAAACAAAATTAAACAGAATGTTTCAAAATATCTCTCCTATTTGTGACAAATATCAATATTTAGAAGGTAATTTAACATACTTTTGTAAACTGTACAAAAATTAAAAATTTCTGGACGGATATTTTTAAAATTATTTCTGAAGTTGCTAATATCCAATTGGATCCTGATCCAAACTAATAATATTAGGAATATCAGAACAAAGCATAAAACTTACAATAAACCAAAGAAATTTCCTTGATTATAGTATAATAATTGGGAAAAAATTAACCCCCACAATTTAAATGTGGATTATGGAGATGTCGGAGACCTTACATTTGGAACACATTAGACTTGTCTAAATTGACAAAGCAGATCTATTTGCTAGAAAATGGTCTCCATTTATTGATCTTCTGAATGGGTAACTTTGTTCAGCACGGAAGCTTGACTGAAACATGAATCCAGGATTGGATGAATAATTACACTTTATAATCTACGGATCTAGCTCCAAAATTGTGTTATTGGTAATTTTTTATTTTTCTCCCTCCTTTCTCTCTTTTGCTCTATCTTTAAAAACAATTTATAAAAAAATAAACAGAAGCTGTGTTAATATGTAACTGTAAACATATTGTGTTTTGGTTATGAAATGTATATGCTTCTAATAAAAATATTTTTTAAAAAAAGAAGGTAGTCGTCTCAGAGTTGAACCGCATTCTGGTGCAACACTGGGTTATAGGGTTACAGTCAGCCTCAGAGTACGCTCAGTTTTAAAGGTGCCCTGACACTCGGGTTGCCAACTGTCCCGTATTAGCCAGGACATCCTGTGGACTAAATTGGTTTGTCCCATATGGGACCGCCCATGTCCCATATTTGACGGCTACTACTCGGGTCGAGGGGACTGTCGGGTCGGAGTGCCACATCCGACCCCGCCTCACCTGTCCCGACGTAGTGCAGCCCATGGAGTGCAGTAGTAGCGCCTTGCCCGCAGCCCCGTCAGTCAGCAGCTCGGCCAGCTGTCCGACCTTCGGACCTTCGCTTACCGCCGACACCACCACCCCTCCTTCTCATGGCCGATCATTGGTTCATGAGTTGAATGGGGTGCTGGACTTTGCGCCCGGGCTAAAACTCCTCAGCTGGCCTGCCGCCTGGGCTTTGTGTGCAGTCCAGCACCCGGGCCAACTCATCATTCACCCAGCCATGGCCAAGTTGGTCAACGAATTGCCGTCGGGAATTTGTCCCTTATTTTGATCTTTTGTCCCTTATTTGGGAATGAGAAAGTTGGCAACCCTACCTGACACTGAAGTATATCACACACTTTTGCTTATTTTATTATAAAATAAATAAGCTTATAGAAATCCTCATCTTTTTGCACACAAATTTATATGCTAAATATATTACTTACATAGTGTTATTAATTCAACTGATTATGAATTCAGTTGTTTCACTCTTTTTGACCTCTGAGATCTGCTCAAATGGGAAGGCACATTTCTGAGCCTTGAAGTGTCCACTCTAGGCGACCTCAATACTGGTGGTTCACTGGAAATTTACAAGGATGTTGACAGGACTTGAGGGCCTGAGCTACAGAGAGAGGTTGAGCAGGCTAGGACTTTATTCCTTGGAGCGCAGGAGATGAAGGGTGATCTTTTGGAAATGTACAAGATCAAGAGCAGAATAGATAGGGTAGGAGTCTTTTACCCAGAGTAGCGGAATCGAGAATCTGTAGAGAAGACAGCGGTTTAAGGTGAGGAGGGAAAGATTTAACAGGAACCTGAGACGCAACTTTTTTACACAAAGGGTAATAGGTGCACAGAATGAGCTGCTGAAAGAAATGGTTGAGGCACGTACTAACAACATTGAAGAAACATTTAGACAGGTACATGGATAGGATTACATCTCTCTCCCTATCCCTCCCCCACCAAAGTCACACTGGCTTCTCATTTTCACCCAACAAACATCTAACAATGGCCTGTTTCATTTATCATTTTTACCTTTTTGCATATCTTTCATTCATTGTTCTTTATCGCTCTGCATCATTGTCTATATCTCTCATTTCCCTTATACCAAACCAGTCTGAAGAAGGGTTTCTACCCGAAACGTCATTGTTGAGTTACTGACCATTGTCTGAAGCATATTTATACCATTTAATTTTCATTAAAAAAAGAATATCCACAACAAACCATATCATTTTATACGGCGGCAATTTCCAATGGCATTTCATTCTTCCCATCATCTCAGAGTACATTGAACACGGATCTGAAGAAGGGTCACGACCCAAAACGTCACCCATTCCTTCTCTCCAGAGATGCTGCCTGTCCCACTGAGTTACTCCAGCTTTTTGTGTCCATCATGGATAGGAGAGAATAGGTTTAAACGCATTTGGGCCAAGTGCGGGCAAGTGGGACTAGTGTAGATGGGGCATGTTAGTCGGAGTGGGTAGGTTGGGCCAAAGTGTCTGTTTTCACACTGTATGACTGTATGACCTCCTCCAGTGGCCATGTGCATCCCTTCAGTTCCAGTTCCAGTTCTCATATGGCTCCCTGACCCTGTGCTCATGCCCACCTCTTTGGTTCCTCTTCCTTTCCTCTACCTATCCTTCTATGTTACTTTACACCAACTCAGCTGTGCTTGCAAACACAACCTATTGGTATCTCAGCTGCTGATTGCCTTTGTGTTGAGGTGTGGGATGGTGCTGTACATTGGAAGAATCAAAACCAGTCAATAGTCCATGAGTTGCCTGGAGTCCTTGTCCAGTAATTGTTGCCTCATGGTTTCCTTTATTGCTTGAACAGATCATTCAGCTTCCTCATTATACACCGGACTCTAAGTAATGCTGCATTCCCTTTGAGTGTCGGACTCAGTGACAAATTTTGTTGACCTGAATTGTAGACCATTCTTGGAAATCAGTTCTAAGGAGGATTGTGGGTTTCAAAAGCTAATCTGAGACTCTGAGGTCTGTTTTGTGGAGCTGCATAATCCAAACAGCAACTCTTTGAGTGGCTATCAACTGGCAGGAGGAAATATTCATCTCCCAACAGAAAGACAACCCCCACTACTTGGAAGGGACCACCACATTTACGCCTATATGTGAGCACCTGTGGACTATAATCTTAAAATGCTGAGCAGTTCTCCAAGAATGCAAAAAACAGACAAGTGTAGATCACATTTGGCCTCTGTCTTCAAGTAGACAATTTCCATTTGCTGAGCATGGAAATTATTATGCAGTACCTTTGCAATCACCACTGTGTGTCCCCACTTCATGCAACCTTGACTCACAAAGAGCTCTTTGCACCTTCTGAGGGTGATCTGACTCTCAAATCTGATTTCCTCCACCTAACATCAATTCACATAACCACCTCAGAAGAACAAGGGTGACACATTGTCAATTTTTTGGTTCTCTGTTAGCGCTAGATTAAAATGTAGCTTTAATTTTCACCAAGCCTTCATCTGAAATCTTGTCTTTAGTTCATGACAGAAGTAGACTCATCAACACCACATGCATCACTGGCCCTACCAATATTGCCATCGTCATCAGTAGAGCCAGGATGTTTAGGCACTAAAAAATACTAAAATAGGCAGGCAAAAAGGCAGAATAAAATTACAAAAAAAGCACGAAAAAGACATTTATTGACAAAAAAGGCATTTCCACCACCAAAATATGGTTAAAAATGATAATATAAAGGTACACTACATGAAATGACCAAAGTTGCCTGGTTTCACAAAATGACCAGCATTTTTTTCAAATTATCTGGTGTTAAACTATGCCGTCTGTCAGACTGAATATGCTTCAGTTGTGAAAACCTTCTGTCTACCTCAGCTGAGGTCACTGGTGCATACCCGAAACAAGCTACAGAATCTATATTCATGTCGATATCTTGTGCATTACAACTACCTTTGAGAACCATATAACCATATAACAGTTACAGCACGGAAACAGGCCCTCTCGGCCCTTCCAGTCCGTGCCGACCATTTGTTTTCCCCTAGTCCCACCTACCTGCACTCAGACCATACCCCTCCATTCCCTTCACGTCCATATACCTATCCACTTTACTCTTAAATGTTAAAATCGATCCTGCCTCCACCACTTCTGCTGGAAGCTCATTCCACACAGCCACCACCCTCTGAGTAAAGAAGTTCCCCCTCACGTTACCCCGAAACCTCTGTCCCTTAATTCTCATGTCATGCCCTCTTGTTTGAATCTTCCCTACCCTCAATGGGAAAAACGTAGCCATGTCAACTCTGTCTATCCCTTTCATCATTTTAAAGACCTCAATCAAGTCCCCCTTAACCTTCTGCGCTCCAAAGAATAAAGACCTAACTTGTTCAACCTTTCTCTGTAACATAGTTGCTGGAACCCTGGCAACATTCTAGTAAATCTCCTCTGTACTCTCTCTATTTTGTTGATATCCTTCCTATAACTAGGCGACCAAAATTGTACACCATACTCCAGAATTGGTCTTACCAATGCCATGTACAATTTTAACATTACTTCCCTACTCCTATATTCAATGCTCTGATTTATAAAGGCCAGCACACCAAAAGCTTTCTTTACCACCCTATCTACATGCGATTCCACCTTCAGGGAACTATGCACAGTTATTCCTAGATCCCTCTGTTCCACAGCATTCCTCAATTCCCTACCATTTACCATGTACGTCCTATTTTGATTTGTCCTGCCAAGATGTAGCACTTCACACTTATCAGCATTAAACTCCATCTGCCATCTTTCAGCCCACTTTTCCAAATGGCCCAAATCTCTCTGTAGACTTTGAAAATTACTTCATTATCCACAACACCACCTATCTAGTATCATCTGCATACTTACTTATCCAATTTTCCACCCCATCATCCAGATCATTGATGTACATGACAAACAACAGTGGACCCAACACAGATTCCTGAGGCACCCCACTGGTCACCGGCTTCCAACCTGACAAACAGCCATCCACCATTACTCTCTGACATCTCCCATTCAGCCACTGTTGAATCCATCTTGCTACTCCGCATTAACACCCAAAGATTGAACCTTCTTAACCAACCTTCCATGGGGAACCTTGTCAAAGGCCTTACTGAAATCCATATAGACAACATCCACTGCTTTACCCTCATCAATTTCCCTAGTTACCGCTTCTAAAAATTCAAGAAGGTTTGTGAAACATGACCTTCCAGGCACAAATCCATGTTGACTGTTCCTGATCAAACCCTGTTTATCCAGATGCTTATATATATTATCTCTAAGTATCCTTTCCATTAATTTGCCCACCACTGACGTCAAACTAATAGGTCTATAATTGCTAGGTTTTAGAACTTTAGCTATGTTTTGTATTTCATCGAGATCTTTGTTAGCTAAAATCACTCTCTCACATTTTCCTTGTATGTCTTTACCTACATTGCCAGGAACTTTACGAATATCGTCAGTTACTTTGTTGAAAACCTGCAAGTTGTTCACTAATGTTTCGCCACGTTCCTCAAGGGAAGTGATAGCTTGTGGGAAGTTTGCAAAATTGGAAGCAATAAACACAAGATCGCGGTGGAGGGACTTTTTCTGCACAATTTGACTGACGATCCTGATTGCAGCAGCAGCATAGTAGAGTACAGCGGAGATTCATGTACCCCACCTAGTCAAAATGGGCTGAGGAGGCAGCGGAATCTCGGGTGCCATTTCCTTGAACAACTGCACACGTGATGGTGCTTTGAGGAAGATTTTCTTGACATTGGAAACTAGGCGATTGATATTTGGAAACAAGCTATATATGTGCTTGGCAATTCTATGAAGTCCTGGAACTAAGCATGTCAAATGACCATTTTGGGGAATAAAACGTTAAGTCACACACAGAAGAACTCTCTTGTGTTTTATGCCTTCTGGCCAAAGTACAACAAGTGAAGATGTAAGCAACTGAGCAATAGTTGAGCTGTTTGACTTCTCCAATACTTCCAATGTCAACAAATACTCCTTTGATGGTTGACCTGCCTCCAGATACTGATGACCACATTGGCAACATATCTCCCCACAGCATCGGTTGTCTCGTCTGTTGAGATCTATATTTTGTTGCATGCAACTTCATCTCTAATTTTCTGCACAACAATGTTTAAGTTGCTGCCAACATAATGTTTCCGTAATGATGACTTGTTTGGTATATGTTCCTCTGTGTATTTCTCCAGAAAACCTCTGAGAGATTTGTTTTCCAATTTCCACAGTGGAATTCCAGCATCAATGAATGCCTTGCACAGATCATTCAAACTCAGATTTGCGACTGGAGCCAGCAGTAAATGTAGTGAGGAGACAAGCTTGGGTAGTCCACACCCCAGCGGTATCAACATTGACTTCTCTAATTTTAGATAGCCCTTGTCTTCTCCCTCCTCCCCATCTCAGCTCTCCTCCTAGTCCTACTGTCTCCACTTCTTCCTTTATTTTTATCAACCCCTGTCCCCCCCCACATTAGTCTGAAGAAGGGTCTCGACCCAAAACATCGCCTAATCCTTCTCTCCATAGATGCTGCCTCACCCGCGAAGTTACTCCAGCATTTTTGTCTACCTTCGATTTTTCCAGCATCTACAGTTCTTTCTTAAACACTTTGTTCTTTATTGCCGTCACCATGTTCCCTTCACTGCTGACGTCTGTGGCCCCATCCACATCATTTACCCAACAGTTCTTCATCTGCCCAACACTCTGCTTCATTATCTGCTTGAGTCCAATTGTTCATCACCTGACCTCATCAGTTCTGTTGATTACTCGCACACCCTACCACCCCCTCTCCCCACTCATTACTCACCCTCCAATCATCTATCCAAACCCCTAGTCTCCATTTTCTGCCCAATACTTAGACATTGAGTCACAGTGTGGAAACAGGCCCATCGGTCCAACTTGCCCACATCGACCAACATGCCCAATCTACACTAGTCCCAATTGCATGTGTTTGGCCCATATCCCTCTAAACCTGTCCTATCCTTCCCCAATCCTTTCTCTCAATCTCCTCTCCTTCGGAACACATGGATGGAGCACATTCCCTGTTTCTGGGATGCTGAGTCTGTTATATGAGGGATGATGGGGTAGGCTTGTCTTCTATTTCCTGGAGATTTTAAAAATGAGGGATGATCTGATCGAAACAAACAGAATTCTTAGAGGACTCATCAGAGTAAACACACGGAGGATGCTGCCCAGCCTGAGTTCAGAACATCATAGTCTGAGAATAAAGGACTGGCCATTTAAGACTCAAAAAAAACTTTATTCAATCAGAGTAGTACTTCACTGGAATTCTCCACTTCCAGAGGACTGAAACTGAGACCAATACATTTCTTCTTATTACAGGAATCAATGAAAATGTTGTAAGGGCAGTAAAATTATGTTGATGTCAAAGATCAATTGACTAGGTGAATAGAGGAACAGGCTTGCAAAGCTGAATGGCCCATTCTTTATGTTCTCATCACAATACCAGCTCTTCAATTGAGCAGGAACCTATTCTGATGACAAACGGCCTGTCCATCTGGCTTTAAAGATAGAAAGAAAGAAAAAGGAAAAGGGTGGCAGTGATGGAGCTGGTAGAGTTGCTGCCTCATAGTCCCAGAGACCTGGGTTTGATCCTGACCTTGTGTACTGTCTGTGTCCGCATGTTCTCCCTGTGACTGCTTGGCTTTCCTCCGGGTGTTCCAGTTTCCTCCCACATCCCAAATATTGTCCCGAGTGGGGAGTGGATGATATAAGTGGGAGTGGGGAGTGGGATAAAATAGAATTAGCGTGAACAGGAGATTAAAGGTCAGCATGGACTCATTGGGCCGAAAGATCCCTTTCCGTGCTGTATCTCCAAACTAAACTAAACTAACCTTCAGCCAGCGGGCAGCTCTGCAGCATGAAAAAGCTTCAATTTCTGCGGAGTTAAGGTTGGATGACAGATTTGCCACAGGATTCACCTAAAACTCAGGTACAGTTTATTCTCATCGGATCATCAGTGACAATGATTGTATTTTGATTAATAAATGCTGCACGCTCAATTGTAATCAAACCGCAATAAGCATAACCTGGGGACCAGCGTAGGCCACTTTATTTGGGCTATATAACATTCCTGCAAATCTGACAACAGTATGGTTGAGAGATTTGCTGTCTAGCTTTTTCAAAAGAAGGTGCTGAACGCAAACAGCAATCAATGAATGAAAGCAACACCTAGTACGATTAACCTGGAACCATAAGAGTAATGAAAGAGGAAAGACATAGGATGTAGGGCATTTGCCCCTCAAGCCTCCTCTGCCTTTTGTCAGGATCATGGGCAACCCTTTACCTGCCCTTTTCCTGCACTAATTCCCATATCCAGGTCCCTTTGAGTGTCAACATGACCCAGTCTCTCAGCAATTTAAAAGTAATGGGCCTGTCCCACTTAGCAAATTTTTCCAGCGACTGCTGGCGACTGTCATAGTCATAGCAGGTTGCCGAAAAACCAGCGACTGGACCCCCCTACGACAATGTCTACGACAATGTCTACAACAACCTACCACTTAGTCAACGTCAAGCAACGGCAAGCTACTGACAACTGGCGACCCATTCGGACTTCACTTTCGACCACACCTACGGCAACCTACGTCCACCTGCGACAAGCTACGACAAGGTACGACCCTGTCAGCGACAACTGAAGACAACTTAACACAATTCAGTCGCTGGTACCTGTCGCCGGTTGACGTAGGTTAACGTAGGTAGTCGCCAATGGAATTTACTGAAGTCAGCGCCGGTGACAACCTACGTTATCCTGGCGACAACCTACGACAACACTTACATCAGGAAAAGTCAAGTTACGCTCATTGGCGTCACGCCAACTGTCGCCGACTGTCGCCAAAAGGTTTTGAACATTTCAAAATCCAGCGGCGACCAGAAAAATGCCATGATTCTTTGGACGACTGAGGAGACTACTCACGACCACACAGGCGACACCCCAAAAACCATGTGGTGACAGGTGGTGCGCCTGTAGTTGCCTAAACAGGGGCATCACTCAGCTTTTCTGTCGCGTGCAACAATGTAATTGAACTAACATTTTTCCATTATGAATACATGGATATTCCATTATCCATTCCAAATAGCAAGGTCTCAATGCATGTCACCACATTAGTCCAAAATCGATGTCAGATAATTTGTTGACTAACCTTTTGTGTTGGTCCTTGTTAAAAACTTTCTGAAAATTCAAATACATTGCATCCTCCCGTTCCACTGATCTGTTTTACCAGTCACATCCTTAAAGTTGTGTATCACGCAGAAGTGAAGTGATAAAGTGACGAGAAAAGGGTTTCATAGCAAAAGGATTTGAGTACAGGAGCAGGGAGGTTCTACTTCAGTTGTACAGGGTCTTGGTGAGACCACACCTGGAGTATTGCGTGCAGTTTTGGTCTCCAAATCTGAGGAAGGACATTATTGCCATAGAGGGAGTGCAGAGAAGGTTCACCAGACTGATTCCTGGGATGTCAGGACTGTCTTATGAAGAAAGACTGGATAGACTCGGTTTATACTCTCTGGAATTTAGGAGATTAAGAGGGGATCTTATAGAAACTTACAAAATTCTTAAGGGGTTGGACAGGCTAGATGCAGGAAGATTGTTCCCGATGTTGGGGAAGTCCAGGACAAGGGGTTCACAGCTTAAGGATAAGGGGGAAATCCTTTAAGACCGAGATGAGAAAGACTTTCTTCACACAGAGAGTGGTGAGTCTCTGGAACTCTCTGCCACAGAGGGTAGTTGAGGCAGTTCATTGGCTATATTTAAGAGTGAGTTGGATGTGGCCCTTGTGGCTAAGGGGATCAGAGGGTATGGAGAGAAGGCAGGTACGGGATACTGAGTTGGATGATCAGCCATGATCATATTGAATGGCGGTGCAGGCTCGAAGGGCTGAATGGCCTACTCCTGCACCTAATTTCTATGTTTCTATGTTGCAATGATAAAGTGACGAGAAAAGGGTTCCAATACAGCAAGACAAAATGTGTAGGAAGGAACTGCAGAAGCTGGTTTAAACAGAAGAAAGACACAAAATGTCCGAGTAACTCAGCGGGACAGGCAGCATCACTGGAGAGAAGGGTCGAGACCCTTCTTCAGACTGAAAGTCACAGGAAAGGGAAACGAGAGATATAAACAATGATGTAGAGAGATATTCGTAGGACAAATGATCCTTTATCATTGTTATTTTTTTGCATATCTTTCATACCTGCACAGGTTAGCACAGGAAGCAGCCCCGATGCAGTCATCAATGTAGTGGAGAATGAGTTAGAGGATAGGGCCAGTGTAGGGCTGAAACAAGGACTGTTCAACATAACTGATAAAAAGGCAGGCATACCTGGGGTCCACACGAGTGCCCATGGCTACACCTTTAACTTGGAGAAAGAGAAGTTAATGAGGGTGAGGTCTATGGAGAGGTTGTTGTTGTCGTTAAAGGTGTAGCCATGGGCACTTGCACGGGCCCCAGCTATTCCTGCCTTTTTGTCAGTTACATCGAACAGTCCTTGTTTCCAGCGTACATTTTCAACTTCTGAGACATGGAATGAAACCCAGTCGTCCTCAATCTTGAGAGGTTACCAAGAAGAAAGATGTGGAAAAAAATAGTTTTCATACCGAATCGAATATTCTCTCACCTATTTGCCTGACCTGCTTTTGGGGAAATTAAATGAGCACATGTGTTTACAATTCACAGTTTTCGTCAAAGCACAATGGAATTACATATTCCTGTTCTCACAAGAGTGCTGGCAGATGAAGAGCAATGGGAGTTGACCTCTGGAGATATAAAAAGTGGGCAACCAGAATCCTTAGGAGAATGACTGACAACAACAAGCTCATGTTACAGTAGAACCAAAATGGAAACAGCCTGTAGATCGGGCATGTTCGACTTCCACTAACACCTAACCCAATCTGTTAGATGCTACAAAATGCAAACATAATTTTCTAAATATACCTCTAAACACGGTGATTGCCAAGATCTCTTCCTCAACACTCAACAAATGAGAGCATTTAAATTGTGAACTAATACATTCTACATAGTCGTGAGTATTGTATATATACACATTGAGCTTTTCTTTTCACTCTCTCGTTTGTCATATCATACTATGTTTGCGTGTTCTGATGTGCTGCAGCAAGTAAGAATTTTATTGTTCTATCTGGGCCATATGACAATAAAACACTCTTGACTGTATTGACCACCACTTACTCAATAAAAGCAGCTGCATAAGGGGAGGCTCGTGACTGGGGAACTCCAGTTAAAAGACTTGCTATGATGTGAACAAGAAGATTGCCTTTATAGGATTTCTGTTCAGTCTAATCAAAGGTTCAGAATCCCATAGTTAAGGATATTATTTACACAGTGTAATCTGTAAATTTAATAGTTTTTGAAGAAACCACATCACAGCATGAGACCTATTTATTAGTCATACACTAATGATCTGGCAATTAAGTCGTAAGCAGCACAGTGGACCTCTTGGGAAGTATCATTAAACTGGAGAGGTTAAAGTATGACTGTGCCTCACTTGAGTTATATATTTTTTGCAATTTATTTTACATAACAGTGATTTTTTGCAGTAAATCTATTATTGTCCTTAACCCTTTCATCAGCAGAACTTAAGCGATGTTGGAAGGTGTGCAGAGAAGATTTACGATGATGTTACCATGATTCGAGGGCATGAACTATTGGGAGAGATTAGGCAGGCTAGAACTTTATTCCTTGGAGTGCAGGATGCTAAAGGGTGATCTTATGGAGGTGTATAAAATCATGAGGGGATAGATAGGGTGTATACACAGAGTCTTTTACTCATTGTAGGGGAATCAAGAAACAGAGGACATACGAATAAGGTGAAGAGAAAGATGTAATGGGAACCCGAGGGACAACTCTTTCACTCTGAGAGTAGAGTATATGGTATGAGATGCCAGAGGAGGTAGATGAGGCAGGGACTAACAACATTTAAAATACATTTGGACAGGTACATGGATTAGAAAGGTTTAGAGAAATATGGACCAAATGCAGGCAAATGGGACTAGCTTAGATTTTGCCTCTTGGTCAACATGGATGATGTAGGCCGAAGGGCATGTTTCAATCATAGAATCATAGAAAATAGGTACAGGAGTAGGCCATTCGGCCCTTCGAGCCTGCACCGCCATTCAATATGATCATGGCTGATCATCCAACTCGGTATCCTGTACCGGCCTTCTCTCCATCCCCCCTGATTCCTTTAGCCACAAGGGCCACATCTAACTCCTTCTTAAATATAGCAATGCTGTATGACACTAAGACTCTAGCAGGCCTTATTTTTTAATTAGGCATAGATTCCCTTCTCGGTTCGGTGTGATTACTCAAGTTCACAAACCAACAATGTTCAGACATTTGTCAGTTCTTTTCTCATACAACTGCACATGGATAAATAGTTCCCAAATAATTACATGCCCGGTTGCAAGAATTGTACAGAGCTCATGTCCAGAACAGATTCATTTCATAATACTTATCCTTCTGTCTTTGCTGTGGGTTGCATGGATGTGATGTTAGAATGGCTTGGAGCCTCCTTTTAAATCCACTTCAGGTGGATTTCTACCACTTGCAAGAAATTCAAGCTACCTCCCCTGACCCGGCGGGTTTGCTAAATTCATCAGTGAAGCTCATTGAGGGCATAAACCTAATAACACATATTCAGTTGCATAAATTTTCAACTGTGATCCCAGAACATCATCCTATTCCTACATTTCTCTGTACTGTACATTACTTAACTGTACATTAAAAGCTTCTTATAATTAACCAATAATAGGATTATCTCCCTATGATTAAACAATCTGCTATGACTTTGACTGGCGGTAATTAGGTGTAGAAAGTAGCTACTTAGGTGAGGCACTGGATGGAGCTGCTGCATGTGTAACCATAACAAAAGTCTCACCCTCTCCTTCCTTCCTGGTGACATAGATAAAACTGGCAGCAGCCATGCCACTGACTGCACGGCCAGTGTGATGAAGGGTCTCGACCCGAAACGTCGCTTATTCCTTTTCTTCAGAGATGCTGCCTGACCACCAGCTGACTTACCCCAGCATTTTGTGTCTATCCACTGACTGCAGGGACAACTGAATGAACATGGTGAGACTGAAAGGCTGGAAATGTTTATTTCAATGCACGGTGTATTTATGGGTAAAGCAGATGAACTTTGAGCCTGGATCAATGCTTGGGTTTATGACGTTGCAGCTATTGTGGAGACTTGGTTGCGTGACGGACACGACTGGCAGCTCAACATTCTAGGGTTTCAATGTTTCGATGTGATAGGGAGGGAGGTAAAAGAGGTGGAGCAGTTCCATTGTTACTCAGGGCGCAATGTCATCGTTGCATTCAGAGAGGATATACTGGAGGGATCATCCACTGAGGCAAAATGGATGGAGTTCAAAAATAAGAAAGGTGGAATTATACTATAGGCCTCCCAAAAGCCAGCACAATATTAAGGAACAGATATGGAGATAAATGATGGAAAGATGTAAAAGCAACAAGGTTGTTATTATGGGTGACTTTAACTCCCCAATATTGAATAGACTTTGTTAGTGAAAGAGGCTTGGACAGGGCAGAATTTGTCTAAGTGGGTTTCTTGAAACAGTATGTGGATAGTCCAAATATGGGAGGAACTGTACTGGACCTTGTACTGGGAAACAACTTTGGCCAGGTGACTGGTGTTTCAATGGAAGAGCATTTTGGGAACACTGATAAGATTGTTATGAATAAGGATAAACCTGGACTTGGGGGAAAGCACTGAATTGGGGCCAAAAACATGACAACATTATTTGGCAGAAAATCGGGATAGTAAATTGGGAGTGGCTGTTCTGGGATAATAATAAATAGATAATAATAATAATAATAATAATAATAATAAATACTTTATTAATCCCCATTTCAGGGGGAATTCAGATGTCAGCATAAGTCCACATCTGGCATGTGGGAGTTGTTTAAAGACCAGACAATCAGAGTTTTGGGATTGGCATGTCCAATAAGGTGCAGAGACAAGGATGGCAAAGTCAGGGAACGTTGGATCATAAGTGGAGTTGTAAATCTGGAAATCTTGATAAAGGAGAGAATTTACACTTCGAGTCAGAGGATGTAGGCATGATATTAACCAAGTACTTTTCATTGGTATTCGCCAAGGGGAATCAATGTGGGGCATACTAACGTATGAGTGAATTTTGAGATCATGAAGAAGATGGCATTGGGTCTCCTAAAGAGTATCAAGGGTTTCATGGGATCTACCCCAAGTTACTGAGAGAGGGAAGAGTGGAGATCGCTGAGACCTTGACCAAGATCTTTATTTCCTCTGGCGGACTAGAGAATAATTGGCCAATGTTACTCAAGGCACAAAGTGCTGGAGTAACTCAAGGGATCAGGCAGCATCCGTAGAGGGAAAGGATAGGTGACGTTTCAGTTTCCAGCAGTTTTTTACTCCAGCACTCAGTGTTTAGTTCAAGATTCAAATGTCTGTAGTTCCCTGTGTCAGCCAATGTTATTTCTTTGTTTAAAATTGAAAATAGGGTTATTCCAGGAAATTATAGGCCAGTGAGCCTTACAACAGTGACAGGGAGGGATCCTGGAGAGGATTTTTAGGGACAGGATTCAGTTGCATTTAGAAGAGAATCGGGAACTGTCAGCATGTCTTTGTGGGAGCAGGTTACCCTTTTCAACATGTTTGAGGTTTTTGGAGATGTAATGAAGGTGATTTATGAGGGTAGAGATGCGGATGCTAACTATATGGACTTTAATAAGGCATTTGACAAGGTCCCTGATCCAGAAGGTTCAGATCAGAACTGGCTTACAGAGGGTGGTGGTGGAATAGTCTTATTTTGGCTGGAGGTCTATGACTATAGATATTCTATGTCCTATCAGCTCACCACGTGCTACCTCCTGCACCCATGCAGAACTCATGGACCTCCTCAACTTCACCAGCTTTCACCCTGCACTCAAATTCACTTGGACCATCTCCGACACCTCCCTCTCGACCTTTTATCTCCAGAGATGCTGCCTGTCCTGCTGAGTTACTCTAGCTTTTTGTGCCTATCTTCAGTTTAAACCAGCATCTGCAGTTCCTTCTTACACATAAAAGTGTGCAGGTTGACTGGAAACACTGCAGACATCAAAAGTGCAAGGTTCATCAAGTACAACAATTAATTAATGTACTAATAAAGGGAATGTAATTGGGTCAGTAGCCTTCCCTAAACCATTTTCTTTTCCTGATCCTCTGTGTTGAAATCAGTTACATACATCCATTCTTGCCATGAATGCAAGCAGCTTTCCTGGGTAGTAGTGATTGAACCAGTGTTGCCTGGTTGCTTACTTAACTTACTCACCAAATATACTTAACTATAAACAGAATCCCGAGCAGATGGTTGGTATTCAATCATTACATCAAAGCAGACAGCAACTCCTCAGTTTAGTTTATTTTCTTATTATATAAACCATTTCTCAAGTCTGCTGCAGAAGTTGCACTTGTCCAGATAAAATTAAAGATCTTCAATCTCTTTGGTAATATCAGCAATTTTTTAACTTGTTTAATTTCACAGGAGATAGTTCTCAGTTCATATATAAAGTAAAGCTAGGAAAAAACACAAAAAATCCATTTCGCCCCTCCATTTGAAGAGCATTTCTTACTATAGCCTGGCGCTAAGCCAGGACTTGGTGGGCCAAGAAAGCTGACAGTACAGTTGCCCAAATTGGCAATGGTCCTGAGAAAGACAAACAGGATGAGTGATGTACAAGTTGGCATATTCAGCTTGCTTGAATAGAGGCAGCTCTTCTCAATTGAATGTTGGCCTGAAAACCTGTGTCCATTCTTTAATTTTGCCAGGATGACGTCTGGCAGTTAGTCAGATCCCCTTGAGGCAACAGAGTGTTTCGAGTAGTTGGCCATCCACACCGGAGATGGCACTCCGTATGGAATCAGCATTGGCATAGCTAGAGACAAGGCTCATTATGGCCAGAGAAATAATTGGAGGAACCTATGTATCTTCTCAACGGGAAATGCATGCAACTGATTTGGAGGTTATTAAGAGGGCCTCTGGCATGACTCTACATTTCCGTTCAGGTGATTGTGAGAATCCCTTAGAACATAGAAGATATAACTGTACAGCAGTACAACATAGGAACAGGACCTTCAGTGCCGATATATGTGCCGATCATGATGCCAGTTAAATTAATCTCCTCGAATGAGATGATCTTCCATCTTGACCTTCCATTCCCCCACTCCCCTCTTTCCATTGCACCCACCTCACCACCACATTGTTGTTTCTTTCTATGCGCCTTAACTGGAATTCTGGCATTTACATGCAATTTAGAGCAGATCCTGTGACCTGGAAAGTTTGCTATATTCAACCTTGAATGGACATTTCCAGCACCTGAAACTCAGTTATATAAATACAAAGCGATGAGTTCCTTCTTACACATTTCGACAGCTCCACTGCAAAATCTCCTCAAGGTATGACTACTTGGAAGAAGTTCTCCTCCTCTCTCCAACGAAAGTGCTGCAACTTTTCTTCTCACTGCTCCCCCTCTGTGATTCTCCCTCTCCCTTGAATCTCATTCTGAAGAAGGGTCTTTACCCGAAACATCACCCATTCCTCTATCCAGAGATGTTGCCTGACCCGCTGAGTTACTCCAGCATTTTGTGTCTATCCCAAGATTTGCTTGGACATCCCAATGCATTATCCTATTTTTACATTTCTTTGCACTTCCTCCAATACCAATATTAAATTTTACTTCGGAGTCACATGAGTGACTACGTGAAGAACTCCGATCGCCCGCAGTGCGCATCATTACGACGCATGGGTTTGGCGAAGCACCGGTCTGGCAGGCACGTCGCTCCTGCCAGCGGTAAGTTTAAACTCCAGGTAAGTATTTTTACCTGTTTTTTGATGTCCTGCAGGATTCCTGCCGGAATGCACAGGCATATGTCAGCAGCACCTATTGCACAGGGCTGCTTTATGGGAGTCGATGGCAGCGCCGGCCTATGGGAGAGGCCACACCAGCAGCACCATGTAACAGAGCTGTTTTATGTTGAGGCTGAGGCTATGGCAGCACCGGCATATGGGAGAGCCACGCTAGCAGCACCTTGTAGCAGGGCTGCTTAATGTAGGCAGCAACATCTGTAGAAGGGCTGCATAATGTTTCCCTCATGGGAGAGGTGAGCTTCCCGGAGCAGTTTGGTCTTACACTGAAGTTCTACAACTAAGGGACCATTTACAAGTAAATAAGATTTACACTTGATTGAACAATACAAATGATCAAGACATCTCCATCGATTTAGAGGCATCTAACCATGCAAAATTGGACAGTGCTAGCATTCTAAGCAGGCTGGAATTGGGCCAGAATTGTGTTAAGGCAGGGTTGCCTTCAAGCTAGCTTCAAAAATATGGGCCGAATTGTCTTTCGAGACAGGTCAGAATTATGGCTAGAATTGTTTTAGACAAATTAGAATTAGCAGACAGGTTCATTATTATAGTCAGGTTGTCTTACAAGACAGGCTCAGGAATCGGGCCAGAGTTGCCGTACAAGGCAGACGCGAAGGATGACAGGCGTGGCCTGTTCAGTATGAAATATGGCTGATTAACAACTGGATTCATAGGGTGAGCCCATTTACAGTGATCATTGGAGATATTTGGAGAAGGCGTTGCTGTGATGAGGCAATATAATAGTATAATGACAATAAAGCATTCAAAGAGGGCTAGTCAGAATTCCAAAACATTTGTTAAGTCTGGATGATAATTTTAACGCTGTATTTTGATAAAATCCACTGTTTTCAGTCTCAAACCATGTTTGAGAAATTGGGCACCTCTAATCAATTAAAATTAAGTTGCTATGAAATAGACTTATTGGAGGTGTTGCAGAGCAGCATACCCCAAGACATGAAAGCCAACGGGTCAGTATTAGTCTGACGCCAGGCCCATGGCAGCGTCAGCCAATTGGAGAGCCTTGTAGTAGGGCTGTTTAATGTCTTCCTCATGGAGGAGGAGAGCATGCCGAGTCTGATGGTATAGCCGTGAACATACCCAAAGGGATGAAGTGTATGTGTCAGAGATCATTACTGACAGCAAGATTTGCCATCACAACACATATGCAGTGAACACCGCTATCAGGGGGACATTAGAGCCAGCCGCCGAATCTGTTCATCAGGTAAGACCTATTCAACAGGCAAATCCTGGAGGATGAAGGTAAGCGGATCACTGAAGCTGGTAGCAGCATGAAAGCTGGACAGAGGTTCCATGCACTCTATCAGGTCATTACAATTTACATTGAGTTATCAATTGGCTTATGACTCTGTCCTAGGCAACAGATTGTGGTCAATAGAAGCCTGTTACAGCTTTGTTGTTATTAAAACAGCAGTCTATTCATTAAGCCTAATTGGCAATATAGTAGATGTGGTTCCGCTGTGCAAGTGGGAGAATTGAAATCATGCTAAATGGAGAACTCTAAAGTGCCATATAGGTCATGGTTGACACATTTTTACTATTATCAGCTGAAGCTGCAAAAGTCACAATGATAGATAGACATTGTTCAGCATTGTTCCAGTAGTTTAATCAGTAAATATCTCATTATATTGCAAAATGATGCTAATGGCCTAGGTTTGGGAAATTGCGAATATCATCTCTGGTTTGGAGGTGGAGGAGATTTGCATGAGTTGCCAATTCTTCATTTATTGGTATCAAATATCTATAGACCCCACAGGCATTTTTAGGGTTAGGAGTAATTAAGCGAATGTGCATATCTGCATGCTCAACTTCATGTTGACACATTATGATGGTGGCATAAGTTAGTCACGTGGGTGCAATCAAGTAAAGAATCCTGTTATGATTACAAAATCTCGTTTTCCACTGGAGTAACATCAAGTATAGATCAATGACAACACAGAATGGGTGTTGAATCACACAGTATTTATGAAATTCTGGTTCAATGGAACACTAAATATGGATATGTTTGTTTCATGCTCATTCACAGGTTGCAAAATATGTGGCATAACAGTGGCGAAAGATACATTCTCGCTACAAGGAGAACGAAGGTATTTTGTGCCTTCCTCCATTTTACTTCATTAATCGGGGCTTCAAATAAAGTCATTAAGAGCCATCTAGGTTCCTATTGTGTGATTGGCCTATGCAATCTTGATTCCCGGTTGTCGGGAATAGTAATATAACCTTATATGGTTATTTTGAATGTAACTTGCTGGTTCAGTCTGTGGCTTGAGAAATCAGCCGTTGCATGTTAAAATCAAAATTATGTTCTGCAGATTCAATAGACTGCTCTACGGCTTGGGTTGTTAAATCAGTCCTTGTATATGTTCAGTGTGCTGTGATAGCACCAAAAAGCAGGACTTTCTTTTCCAGGAGATGGAAAGTGTTTGTTGAATGTTCATGTCGCATTGAAGACAGTACAAATTACTGATGTTTTGGAGTTCATTTTAAATGATCTTTGTCAATAATTGAGTTGTACGGCCATTAACTGTGCCAACGTGCCTTCTCTTTGTATTGGCTGCAGCAAACAAGACCCGCTCAGTCGGGTTCATCCTGTGTATCAAGTTGGTAAGCATATCTTTAACACAATGTCTCCTAGGACAAGTACAATGCAGTATGGGATGTCAACATTGTGTGAACACTATTTCACCAGGGGGGTCCAGCTACATCCTTAGTTTCGCCGGATCTCATAAGGTGGTTATCCTCCTGGCGCTGGTTTAGCGCAACAGGTTTAGTCGCTACATAGTTGCGATGGAACAAGATGTATGATATCATATAATATTTATGCTTATAATTCACTTAAGCAGAGCAGAAGAGGTGTCAGATCTCAAAATAGTTAAAGGCATACCCAGGGACCTTTGGTAAAGTGAGGACACACATATATAACAATACGATAAGGTCACTGAGAGCCTTCAAGGCTCTGAACTAGCTATGTTGTTAGTCACAAAAACTTATAAGAACGTATCTGTTCAGGTCATTTCCAGAGGATAAAATGGACTTTGATTTATAATATAACTGCTGATTCTAGATCTCACTCCATCAGGGCTGCTATAACATCAGCAGCAAGGGTTTTACGTGCCGTTGGACCAAGTCCTGACGCTTGCAGCATGGTCAAGCGAACAAATTTTCAAACATTTATAATAACCCATTACTAGACCTGGGGTATTTGTCATCTCTATTTTCATTTTGATTATAGTTTTCCATCCAAGTGAAAGGTGGGACTATTATGATTACTTCATTAATAACATCAGCATGTTTAAATCTATGTCATGACTATGTATTATGAATATTTTTTTCCCTCATTTGTCAATGAAGCAGTTGTGGCTGTGTAGACTCGTTTCTCACGGCATAAAATCACAGAGCTTTGAAATCTTCACATAGTCAGTCACGTGACTCCGAAGTACAATAAATAGTAAGATTAAACGAGAACTTACCAAGTTTGAAGTTTGATCTTTATTTTATGAGGAGTTACATTGAGGGACTACGTGCCCTCCGCTCCCAGCCCTCACAAAGATCATCTGGTAGTTCTAGTCTTCTCTGTTCTTATTATGTTGCTTCAATTATTGTTATCTGTGATTTCACACCGCTGCTTTGAAGATTGACGCGCACTGCGGGCGTTCGGGGTTCTTCACGTAGTCCCTCAACGTAACTCCTCACAAAATAAAGATCAAACTTCAAACTTGGTAAGTTCGCGTTTAATCGTACTATTAAAGATAGCATTATGTTTCTCCCCAAAGCAGAGACTATCTTTTGGAAGGTCCATACACAACTACTGACATCTTTCACAATAAAAGTCATAAGCTTCATGTTGACGGGGGAAAAAACTGACCTAAATATATATATTAAATAGATCAAAATGACATTTCAAAGCATGTGGATTGCCAAACTATTCATTGTCAAATTTAGAATGATTTTTGTTTAAATTAATGCAATTGTGTCAACTTCACTTAATTTAACATTCTCATTCAGTCCCAATTTGAACAGACGGCATTTAAACTAACCTATTTCCTCTTTAATTAAAGCATGTTTTGTGGAACAAAGCAGATTTTACAGAGGAACGGACACATACAGCAATAAAATAGACACATTTCCTTACACAAATGGTCTATTTGCTCGATTGTAGAGTCAAAAGATGATTAAAATCAAAGGCACCCACTTATATCACAAAGCTTCTCATAATTACAGCCCCTTTTATTATGGATCTTTTTAAAAAACAAATTCCGAAGCTAATTTGATCAAGGATTTAACTCCATATCTAAATGATTGTTCACCTCATGTTTTAAAGCTTGTTTGGGTTACGTTTATAAAACACTAACAATTACCCAAAAGGTAAATGCTGCAGAATTACCCTCTTCAGGGGAACAGCACCTGGCCATCTGTAGATGTCTAATTTTGACCTGTGAATAAATTAATCTTGAAAAGTGGCATTGTACTTGATAAATGTTCTAACTTTCTCCCAAGCAATTTAGTAAACTTTGCTTATTTAAGGATTGTCCCTTGTGGTAGCAGGTCATAAAATTTCATCTAACAGTCAGTGGGCATTCAATCCGAAGCCAATCTGTTGCCATTTAAGGGGCCTATTCGGCTGGCTGTGCAAACACCAGCAACAGTTCGATTTTATTATACTGCCGCACAGTATTCAAAATGCAGAGGGGGAGGGAAGAGAAAAGAAGATCATACTAATACATTCCAAACTTTGTTTTTACACGAATGTATGAGCACAATAGGTCTTTGTTACTCCGCTGTTATGAACTGCATGCTATTTATAACAGTATTACTCACTAAAAGTTTTTGCTGAGAGACACAGACCCAGCCAAAGTCTTGCTCGTACACCACTCTCTGGAAAAGATTGATGAGATGCAGGTCTGCGCCTGGGATTCTCCACACAGTTTCAATCATGTCATTGTGGATGGTTGCCAAGTGAGGCCACGCAATTATTCACAGGAAGAAAAATTAAAAGTTGAACTTTAGCAGTCAGTCTTTTTTTAAAAGCTTCTTATTGCTGTGGTTCTTTATTAAGTCACTTCTCTCAAAGGTATGACCTTAGCTAAATTTTTGTTTTAATAAGCAAGTCATCCTTTAATCCCAAGTAGCAATATGTTGTTTGTGAACCTACCCATAGCATGTCAGTGGGCTGTTTACCTGGCTGATGAAATCATTGCCTTCAAACACAGTTCTGAATCCCTTCAGGGTTAATGGTGCATTCGGGGATAGTACTAAAATGGGCAGGAACTAGCAGAGATGAAAACCGAGAAAGGATCTATTTGCTGAAAGATTTCATTTTCTATTTAAGAACTAGGTAAAATGTGTTCCTGAAGACTTTCACCTAAAACTTATACAGACTTATGCTAAACATTAAACCTTCACCAAGGTTTACCAAGTTTTCATTTTCTACCAAAAACATAGTCACGTTTGAACAATTTGTTTTGGGGTTGTAACTGGCAGAGTAGATAAGGGCGGACCAGCGAATTGGCATATTTGGAGTTTTAGAGGTCCCTTGAGATGGTGCTACATGAGGTTATTAAATAAAATTAGAGTGCTTGGGATTGCCGGTAATTGGCGTGAATTGAGGATAATGAACAAAAACCGGAAAGTAGGAATATGCAGGTCATTTTTAGGTTGGGAGGCTGTGACTAATGGGGTGCCACAGAGATCAATGCTGGAACTTCAGCTGTTGACAAACTATAATTTTGATTAAATGGAATTTATGTAATACATGTAATTTTGGTTACCAAATGTAAAATATCCAGATTTGGTGATACAGTATTATATTATATCCAATGCTGTAAGGAGGTTGCAGAGAGGCTTCAGGGAGTTGGATGGACAAGGACAAAACAAATGGAGTATATTAGTCATGCAGCGCAGAAACAGGCCCTTCAGCCCAACAGGTTCAATGCTGACCATCAAACAGCCATTTACACTAATCCTAATACTATGCTAATCCCATTTTATTCCTCAACAATCACATTAATTTTTCCAAGAACTAGGGGCGCTGGACTGCCTGCAGCCTCTGCCTGCAGCCCGTTTGTTTTTCCATCTTTTTTTTTATTTTTAGTCAGTTTAAAGTTTGTTTTTGGGGGTGTCTTAACTTTTCTATGTGGGGGAGGGGGGCAGGGGGAGGGGGGCAGGGTAAGGGGGAAACTAACTCCCAGTCGCTTCCTTGCGGGGACATGACTATTTCTCCGAGTCGCGTCCTCGCCCCCACCTCGCGGCCTACCTCCTGGATCGGAGCGGCCTTTCCTGCCGGGGACCGGGAACCGGACCAGAGCTGCAACAGCGGCGGCGCGGCGCTGGAGTCACCACAGAGCGGGCGATGCCTACCTGGGTCGCCGTTGGAGCTCCGGAGCGTTGGGCCGCTGCTCCAACAACGTGGAGCTTTGGTTTAGAGAGCTCCCAACGCGGGCGGAGATGAACAACTCTCTGGAGTCCTGGGGCCCTTTGCCGAGGGCCTCCAGCGTTGCATCTCCACCCGGCGCGGCCAGTGGACTTTGGGAGCCGCGGACTCTGGTAGGAGGGGGCCAACTCAGGGTCCAGGCCGCTGAGGACATCCCTCAGCCCCCCCAACGTCGGACTTACATCACCCCGGGGAGCGGGCCTGAACATCGGGCTGCCCGTAGCGGCGACTGCAGGGGACTCGGGGAGGCCCCGACCACGGGGGAACAGTGGGGAACATTGGGAAGAGACTGACTTTGGTGCCTTCCCTCACAGTGGGAAATTTTGATCCTGCTGTGGGGGGATGTTTTTGTTGAATCCTATCTACTCCATGTTGTGTTCTTTATTTTTAATGTATGGCTTTATGGTGATTTAATTTTGCTGTGTGGCACACAACAAATAAATGCATCTTATCTTATCTTAAGATTCTACCACTCTCCCACACAATTGGGACAATTTATAGTGACCAATCTACACATCTTTGGGTTGTGCGAGGAAACTGGAGCACCCAGGGGAACCCGATTGCCAAGCCACAGGAAGAGTGTGCAAACTCCACACAGACAGCCCTGGAGATCAAAATGGAACCAGTGGCTGGATCTATGCCACTCAATATTTTGGAAGTGCCAAGTCATCCACTTTGATAAGAAAAAGTTACCTGATGGGTGACTTCTTCATGCAAAGAGTGGTGGGTGTATCGAACGAGCTGCCAGAGGAGGTAGGTGAGGCAGGTACTATCGCAACATTAAAGAACCATTTAGAAAGGTATATATATATATGGATAGGGCAGGCTTAGAGGGATGTAAACCAAACTTGGACAGGTGGGACTTGTGCAGATGGGACATGTTGGCCAGTGTGGGCAAGTTGGGCAAAAGGGCCTGTTTCCACACTGTAAGACTTTATGACTCTCTCTATGACTAAAGAAGGGATGGAATGAATGCTCACTTGGAATGAAAGCATGGGTGGAATGAAAGTTCACTTGTTTCATTACTAGGATGATGGTGTTTATCCTGCAGGTTGGGCTTACATTTCTTTGAGTTTTGAAGAACATAGTCAGAGAGTCATAGTCATAGTGATACAGTATGGAAACAGGCCCTTCGGCCCAACTTGCCCACACTGGCATCAATGTCCCAACTACACTAGTCCCTCTTCCCTGCGCATGATCCATATCATTCGCAGGAAACCTGTCCTACCCATGTACCTGTCTAACTGTTTCTTAAATGATAGGATCATCCCAACCTCAACTACTTCCTCTGGCAGTTTGTTCCATACACCCACCACCCTTTGTGTGTAAAAGTTACCCCTCGGATTCCTATTAAATCTTTTCCTGTTCACCTTGAACCTCTCTCCTCTGGTCCTCGATTCCCCTACTCTGGGCAAGAGACTCTGTGCATCTACCTGATCTATTCCTCTCACGATTTTGTACACCTCCTTTCAAGCTTGACAATATCTTTCCTAAAACATGGTGCCCAGAACTGAACACAATATTCTAAATGTGGTGTCACCAATGTCTTACACAACTGCAACATGACCTCCCAGCTTCTACACTCAATACTCTGATTGATGAAGGCCAAAGTGCCAAAAGCCTTTTTGACCACCTTATCTATCTGCGACTCGACATTCAAGGAACCATGCGCCTGCACTCCTAGATCCCTCTGCTCTACAACACTACCCAGAGGCCTACCATTCACTGTGTAGGTCCTGCCCTTGATCGACGTATCAAAATGCCACACCTCACACTTCGTTCTGTATTAAATTCCATCAACCATTCCTCCGTCCACCTGGTCAATCGATCCAGATCCTGCTGCAATCTTTCACAACTATATGCAAAACCACTCACTTTTGTATCATCAGCAAACTAGCTAATCTTGCCCTGTGTGTTCTCATCCAAATCATTGATGTAGATGACAAACAGTAATGGGCCCAGCACTGAACCCTGAGGGACACCACTAGTCACAGGCATCCAGTCCAAAGAGCAACCTTCCATCATCACCCTCTGCTTCCTTCCATGGAGCCAATTTGCTATCCATTCAGCAATCTCTCCTTGAATTGCATGCGATCTAACCTCCCAGAGTAGCCTACCATGCGCAACCTTGTTGAATACCTTACTGAAGTCCATGTACACATCAACTGCAGCTCTGCCCTCATTGACCTTTTTGGCACCGTCTTCAAAAAAATCAATCAGATTTGTGAGACATGACCTCCCACGTACAAAACCATGTTCACTATAGCGGAGTCATGAGATATGGGGAGAAGGCAGGGACGGGGTACTGATTGTGGATGATCAGCCATGATCACATTGAATGACGGTGCAGGCTCGAAGGGCCAAATGGCCTAATCCTGCACCTATTGTCTAATGTTTATTGACTATCCATAATCAGCCTTTCCCCATCCATATGCCTATATAACCTATCCCTCAGAATACTCACTAGTAACTTTACAACTACGGATGTTAAACTCACCAGCCTATAGTTCCCAGCATTTTTGTATTTTCCCTGCTGCCCTTCTTGAAAAGAGGCACAACATTTGCCACCCTTCAGTCTTCCGGCACCTCTCCCGTATTTAAGGACGACTCGTAAATTTCAACCAGGGCGAACTCCATCATCAAGTTCGCTGACGACACCACTGTTGTGGGACGTATCACTGATGGGGATGAGTCGGAGTACAGAAGAGAGATCGAGCAACAGTCCATATGGTGCCAGCACAATAACCTGGCCCTCAACACCAGCAAAACCAAGGAACTGATTGTGGACTTTGGAAGGAGTAGGGTGGGGACCCACAGTCCCGTTTATATCAACGGTCGATGGTTGAAAGGGTCAAGAGCTTCAAATTCCTGGGCGTGCACATCTCTGAAGATCTTTCCTGGTCCAAGAACACTGATGCAATTATCAAGAAAGCACATCAGCGCCTCTACTTCCTGAGAAGATTACGGAGAGTCGGTTTGTCAAGGAGGACTCTCTCTAACTTCTACAGGTGCACAGTAGAGAGCTTGCTGACCGGTTGCATCGTCGCTTGGTTCAGCGACTTGAGTGCCCTGGAGAGGAAAAGACTACAAAAAGTAGTAAACACTGCCCAGTCCATCATCGGCTCTGACCTTCCTTCCATCGAGGGGATTTTGTCGCAGTCGCTGCCTCAAAAAGGCTGGCAGCATCATCAAGGACCCACACCATCCTGGCCATACACTCATCTCCCTGCTGCCTTCAGATAGAAGGTACAGGAGCCTGAAGACTGCAACGACCAGGTTCAGGAATAGCTACTTCCCCACAGCCATCAGGCTATTAAACCTGGCTCGGACGAAAATAATTAACATTAATATTGTCAGCTATTTGCACTTTATCAGTTTATTTATTCATGTGTGTATTTACGTATATAATGGTATATGGACACACTGATCTGTTTTGTAGTCTAATGCCTACTATGTTCTGTTGTGCTGAAGCAAAGCAAGAATGTCATTGTCCTATCAGGGACACATGACAATAAACTCACTTGAACTTGAACTTGGACTCCCGCAATTTCTTCTCTAGTTTCCTGCAATGTTCTTGGATATATCTGATCAGGCCCTGAATATGGGGTAATCTGATTGAAGGGTACAACATACCCCCACACCTCCCCTCTCCCACCCCGCTGTGCCCCACCTGGACTCACACCTATTTCTGCCCTCCCCCTCTCCCACCTTGTATATTCCTTCCTCTGGATTCACAATTTGCAACGCTTCAATCTCTGCCGTTTGTTCCAACCATCTGCTTTACAACCACCCGTCTCACCTGTGACCATGTATTACCTGTCTCACTTAATTCTGCCTCTCCTCTCTCCCAGCTTTCTTCCCACCTCCCTCCTGCAGTCAGTTTGAAGAAGGATCCTGACCTGAACCATCACCTCTCCACATTCTCCAGAGATGTTGCCTGACCCAATGAGTTACTCCAACACTGTGACCTTTAGGTATTAAATTGTTACAAGACATGGCAGGGTAGACAGGGTAGGATAATGTTTCTCCTAGCTGGCTTGTCATGAACAAAGGATCATAGGCTCAAAATAAGGGATCAGCCATGCTGTATGGAGATGAGGAGAAATTTCTTCACGCGGAAGATGGTGAATCTTTGGAATTCCATACCCAAGAGGCTGTAAAGACTCGGTCACTCAATATATTTCAAGGGGTCAGTGTAAAAAGTAAAGTTGAGGTAAGGTTCAGCCATGATCTCATAGAATAACACAAGGGGTCAAATGGCCTTTTCTGGTTTTTGTATTTCAATTCGAACAGTTGCAGAAAAACTTCCATCCCTTGTACCTCAATTTCCACCCAAGCTTGGCTCGAGTAATTTAGTTTAGTTTAGTTTAGTTTAGAGATACAGTGCGGAAACAGGCCCATCGGCCCACCGAGTCCACGCAGATCAGCAATCACCCCGTACACAAACACTGTCCTTCACACTAGGGACAATTTACAATTTTTACCAAGCCAATTAACTTATAAACCTGTTCATCTTTGGAGTGTGGGAGGAAACCGGAGCACTTGGAGAAAACCCACGCGGTCACAGGGAGAATGTACGTAGTCAGTACAGACAGCATCCATAGTCAGGATTGAACCTGGGTCTCTGGTGCTTCAAGGCAGCAACTCTATTTCTGGGCTGCTGTGCCAGCACGATTTCTAGCACCAAGGATGACTGTGAAGCTATGAAGTAGAGGGAAAGAGAAATTAACCACTAATATGTTTTGTGTGTTTACATGCAAGGAAGAAATCACCGCCATTCTGCATCTTCCCTGCATTCATCTTCAACGTATTCAACTTAAAGTTAAATACTTCTCAATGAAAAGCCAGAAATATAAAGTGGCAGCAGAAATAGGAGATATGGCTTTTGTGAAACAATTATTGCACTGATCAGGCTTTTTATGTGCTGCCATTAAAAATTGGTGGGCCTTTGTCTGCCTGGAGATCTTTCATCATTCATTTTAGAACATTTCCACAGCTCAGTCTCAACTACTGCTTTCCAGTTTAAATTTCCAGCTGCTCACTGGGAACTACTTAAATTTTAAACATAAATAGTATAAGATAAAGGAATGAAGTCTGCCGATTAGATGCTTCTTAGCATAGTTTAGTTTAGTTTAGTTTCGAGATACAGTGTGGAAACAGGCCTTTCAGTCCACCAAGTCCGGGCTGACCACCAATCCCTGTACACCAGTCCTACACACTAGTGGCAATTTACAATTCTTACAAAACCAATTAACCTACAAACTTGTCGTTTTTGGAGTGTGGGAGGAAACCGGAGCTTCCGGAGAAAACCCACGTGGTCACAGGGAGAACATACAAACTACATGCAGACAAGAGCCCTAGTCAGGATTGAACCTGGGTCTCTGACACTGTAAGGCAGTAACTTTACCACAGCGCCACTGTGCCATCCCTGGCCCCTCCTTCCAATCAAAAAATCTTTCCAAGTAGGTGCATGATCCTGGGATCATTTTTATGAACCTCCTCTGGACCCTCTCCAGAGCCAGCATATCCTTCCTCAGATATAGTGCCCAAAATTGCTCACAATACTTCAAATTTGGCCTGACCAACGCCTTATGGACCCTCAGCAATACATCCTTGTTTTTGTATTCTACTCCTCTTGAAATAAATGCAAGCATTGCGTTTGCTTTCTTTACTACCGATTCGACTTGCAGATTCATTTTGGAAATTCTGCACCAACACTCCCCAGTTGCTCCTCCAATTTCTGGATTCTTTCCCCTGTTATTCCTACTACCAAAATGCATGACTCCACACTTTACTACATTTCTCTACCCACTCTCCCAACCAGTCCAAGTCCTTCTGCAGAGTCCCTGCTTTCTCTACACTACCTGTCCCTCCACCTATTTTCATATCTGCAAACTAGGCCACCAAACCTTCAATCACCTCATCCAAATCTCGAATATACAACGTGAAGAGTAGTGGCCCCAGCACCGACCCTTGCGGAACTCGCTAGTCACTGTCAGCCAACCTGGAAAAGCCCCCTTTACTGCCACTCTTTGCCTTCTGCCAACCTGGCAGTCTGCTATCCATGCTAGTATCTGCCCTTTGATACCATAAGCTTTCATTTTCCTCAGCAGCCTCACGTGTGTGGCACCCTATCAAAGACTTTCTGAAAATCTAGGTAAACAACATCTACTGACTTCTTTGCCTCTCCTGCTATTTACTTCTTCAAAGAATTCCAGCAGATTTGTCAGGCAAGACATCCCCCTCACAAAACCATGCTGACTTCAGCCTATTTATCATAAACTCCTAAGTACTCTTTAACTTCGTCCTTTATAATAGGACTCTACAATCTTACCAACCACCAAAGTCAGATTAGCCAGCCTATAGTTCCCACTATTCTGCCTTGCTCCCTTCTTGTGCATTGGGGTAATATTGGCAAGTTTCCAATCGTCTGGAACCACTCCTGACTCTAGTGATTCTTGAAATATCACTACCAATACCTCCACAATCTCTAAAGCCATCTCTTTCAGATTCCAAGGGTGCAGTCCATCCAGTCCAGGTGACTTATCTGCCTTCACCCCTTTCAGCTTCCCATGCACCTTCTCCTTATTAATAGCCACAGCACTAACTTCCACCCCGACTCTCTTGAATTTCAGGCACGTTGCTGATGTTTTTGACTGTGAAGACAGATACTAAAAAGTCATTCAACTCCACTGCCATTTCTTTATTCCCCATTATCACTTCTCCTGCACCATTTTCCAGCAGTCCAACGTCCAGTCCTGTCTCTTTCTTACACTTTCTATAACTGAAGAAACTCTTGCTATCCTCTTTTATATTATTCGTTCTTACCTTTGTATTTCATCTTTTCCCTGTTACCTTCTGTTGTTCTTTAAAAGCTTCCCATTCCTCTGGCCTCCTACTAATCTTTGCAATGTTATATGTCTTCTCTTTTAGTTTTATACTGTCTTTGGAATGAAAAGATTCCAATTATTCAGAGGAATTCTTGGTATTGCTGTTCCACCTGGGGTCCCTTTCCAGTCAACATTGGCCCGCTCCTCTCTCATGCCTCTGTATCTCCTTTGCTCAGCTGCAATACCGACAATAGACAATATGTGAGGAGTAAGACATTCGGCCCTTAGAGCCAGCACCGCCATTCAATGTGATCATGGCTGATATTCCACAATCAGTACCACCGTTCCTCCCTTCTCTCCATATCCCTTAACTCCGCTATCCATAAGAGCTCTATCTAACTCTCCCTTGAAAGCATCCAGAAAACCAGCCTCCACCGCCCTCTGAGGCAGAGAATTACACACACTCACAACTCTCTGTGTGAAAAAGATTTTCCTCATCTCTGTTCTAAATGGCTTACCACTTATTCTTAAACGATAGACCCTGGTTCTGGACTCCCCCAACTTTGGGAACATGTTTCCTTCCTTTAGCATGTCCAAACCCTTAATAATCTTATATGTTTCAATAAGATCCCCTCTCATCCTTCTAAATGCCAGAGTATACAAGCCCAGCTGCTCCAATATGCTCCAACATATGACAGTGCCGCCATCCCAGGAATAAATCTTGTGAACCTACGCTGCACTCCCTCAATAGCAAGAATGTCCTTCCTCAAGTTTGGAGACCAAAACTGCACACAATACTCCAGGTGTGGTCTCACTAGGGCCCTGTACAACTACAGGAGGACCTCTTTGCTCCTATACTCAACTCCTCTTGTTATGAAGGCCAACATGTCATTCGCTTTCTTCACTGCCTGCTGTACCTGCATGCTTACTTTCATTGACTGATGAACAAGGACCACCAGATTGACACTATTTAGATAATAATCTGCCTTCATGTTTTTGCCACCAGTGGATAACCCACATTTATCCACATTAAACTGCACCTGCCATGTATCTGCCCACTCACCCAACCTGTCCAAGTCACCCTGCATCTTCATAGCATGGTTCACACTGCCACCCAGTTCACACTGCCACCCAGCTTTGTATCATCTACAAATTTGCTAATGTTACTTTTAATCCCTTCATCCAACTCATTAATATATATTGTAAATAGCTGTGGTCCCAGCACCAAGCCTTGCGGCACCCCACCTGTCACTGCCTGCTATTCTAAAAGGGACCCATTAATTCCTGCCTTTTGATTCCTGTCTGCCAACCAATTTTCCATCCATGTCAGTGTCCTACTCCCGATACTATGTGCTCTAATTTTGCCCACTAATCTTCTATGTGGGACCTTATCAAATGCTTTCTGAAAGTCCAGGTACACTACATCCACTGGCTCTGCCTTGTCCATTATCCTGGTTACATCCTCAAAAAATTCCTTAAGATTCATCAAGCATGATTTTCCCTTCGTAAATCCATGCTGACTCGGACCGATCCTGCTACTGCTGTCCAGACACATCCGATTTCACCTTCTCCATCAAATTGCAGGTGAAATCTTATCATATCGTGGTCACTATCTCCTAATGGTTCCTTGAGCTCCCTTATCAAATCCGGTTCATTATCAAAAGATAAGAAAGATAGCTAGATTTTAGGCGAATGGCCTTTATTTCACTCATTTATGTTTAGTCTCTTTTTGTTTTGGAAGTAGAGGGTGAAGGGATTTATATGTACGTGGACAGAATTCTGCATTGTCTTTCTTAATGCAGGAACATTACATCACAAATGCACACATTTGAATGATTTGTGATCTGTCAGGAATATTTTTGACCAGTATCGTCTGCTGGAGCCTGTGTTATGTTGCATGACTTTTCTTGGATTAGCAGAATTTTAAATCATTGTTATGCTGAACTTTTGCCAGGGTTCATGTTTTTTGGAAGACATACTGGCAAAAAGACAAAATTACTTGATGACTTGATTGTATTACAAGTCATTCTTTACATGTTTGCCACAATGAATGTCCTGATTGAATTTTTATTTTCATTAATATAATGCCATTATTAAGCAACATAGCATAATGGCATTTTAATAAATCATGTTCTATTAATTGTTTCTAACAGCTACCATATTGACCAGTTATGCATCAACGGCATTCTCTTGGGATATCTGTGAAACGACATGAAAAATATCTGCTGATACCAATTTAGTCAAAAATATACCAGAGAATGTGCTTAACTGTTAAGTGCATGCAGGCCAATAACAATTGCTTAGATGTTATTAAAGACTCGATTTCAAGCAATTAGATTTGGTACCTCTAGCTGGGAAAGGGAAATGTGCCAAGGTTCTTGTTGCTGTGCATTGAACATTAGTTTGGGGTTGCAAGTTTGGAGATTACATGATATTTAGCTTCTCATGATGTCCCCCACCATTCAAAGCGAAATGGTTTGGTAAACATAAAGAGCAAGGTCTTTACTAAAGACCATGTGTCTTCCAGGCACTAACAAATATCTAGAAATATGAGAAATAGGATCAGGAGAAGGTATTCAGCCTCTTAAGCTTACTTTACCACTCAACTAGATCATGGATGACATTCTACAGGGCTCCATTTTCCTACTGCCCTCATATAATTGTAGCAAGATGACATTGTTCCTTCCTTCACATCCTCTTGAAATGTAGAACGATGTACCATTTGCCTGCTTCACCTGCTGTGTGCTTGCTTACAGTGGCCTGTGCAAATACAACCAGGTCTATATTAGTACCAACATTTCCAAAATCATATTGTTTAAAGAAAGCTCAACATTTCTTTTTTACTGACCTCAAGAGAAATTTGCAGAAAAAAAATTACAAATTTGGCAACATTACATTAGAAAGTGGGTAGGTTTTTAAAGGCCTTTTTATATCTTGAGACCATGATTCATGATGGGGTATTATCCATGGTTACAAGCATTTCTTCCTAAGTGGCAGCTTGACCAGTTGACTGGCATCACTGGGCTACATAACAATGCAAGTGCACTAAATATTAGCTTTGGTCAGTTCAGCAGGAATCACTGGACACCAATTATGTGTGAACTCTACTCTGATTCTTCCTTCTTACTTATCTCATGAATGGTGAAATTAATCGCTGTACACCCATTAGAGTCTAGGCCAAGATCAAATAACTCAGCGCGGATCAAAAATCAAATCAGGATTTAGTCTGAGATCTTTGCAGTAGGAAATCAAGTATTTCCATCTTTCTGAAGATCAATAATATTATTGAAAATCATTAGTTATAAACCATAATATTAGTTTCCTGTGGGTTTCTTGGGATTATTTGAACTGGTACCAATAATGATGATTATTTCTAGAGCAGTAATTGAAGTAAGAAATTGTGATAACTAATGGTTAAAGAAATACGTGATGTTATTCCTGTGGAATCCTGGGAAGCTGGTAACACTTAACTGCAAGAACTACATGTGCAGAAATAACCAATAATTTGTTCAATGAACCCACATCTGGTCAGTCTGCCTTCAAATGGGGTTCATGGTCTGACAGAAAGCAGCCTCTAAACTTTGTCAGTGGCAGAAGCAGGTTTTTGTACACCAGAAATTTCAAATACAGGAAGTGCGTTTGTTATGATAGCATAACAATTTGGACTGGCCATCAACCAGAAAAGAAACAGACTTAAAAAGAATTGTTTGAGATTTTTAAGAAAATATAAATTCAAGTTCAAATATACATGCACAAGGCTGTCTCCCATTTGAACTGTTTTTTTAACTACTTTGTCTGAATTATAATGTGACTAAAAATAACAAACACGGGTAATTTTTACACAGCTCAGCAAAGAAACTATAAACTATTTCTAATTTGAAGGTATATAGTGAATTAGGATAACTGGAAAATCAGGGTCCAGCTAAGGCCAAGTTTCACTTCCTATATTATGTGCTATTCTCCTCTGTGCACTCTATTTATCTCAGTCACTCTCTTTCAGGCCATTCTGTTGTTTTGTCTTTATATTGCTGATGGAGATTATAAGCACACACAAGGGAGTGAACACAATTATTCAAATACATCCTGCTGGGATGATGAATATATAATTTGAACTTTATATCTGAGCTGCTGCAAAACCAGTCTGTTGATCATTAGCTATCACACCACTATGCAAAAGTATATTTTACTGAAGCATTCTGGCAGATCCTGGAAACCAGTAGCAAAAGAATAAACCAGAATTGGATTTCCACACAATATGTGTTCAAAGTGCGATCCTGCATTGAGTTCAATGCACTGAAACCCCACATAGCACTGACCTGCTGAGCACCACTTTGTCATAGTGCCCTTAGTCCCTCTGTACATTCACAGGTGATATACCCCGTACCTTAAGAAAGACATCTGCCTGTGCAGACATGCCGGGAACCTGTAATGAACCCCTGACCCTCCCTCATTAATGAATTGTCCACATTACTATCACAATGCTTAAGAAACATTTAACCAGGTACATGGATAGGATACGTTTAGAGGGTTTATGGGCCAAAAGCAGGATAGTGTAGATGGAGCATGTTGGTAGATGTGGGCAAGTTGGGCTGAAGAGCCTTTTCCATGTTGTGTGATTCTAAGCGAGGAGATTGGTCTGATGTACATCTTGATGCTGAGGGCCTTGTGATGACGATGGGTGTTGAGTGCTTACCGAAACATACCAAATAGTGAAAGGCCTGGGTAGAGTGGATGTGGAGAGGATGTTTCCATTAGTGGGAGAGTCTAGGACCAGAGGTGAGAGAGCGGTGAATCAGTGGAATTATTTGCCACAGAAGGCTGTGGATGCCGTCAATGGATATTTTAAAGCAAGAGATAGATAGATTCTTAATTATATGGGTGTCAGGAATTTATGGGGAGGAAGGAGGAGATTGGGCAGGTTTGTGCTGAATTGCAATCAGGACCTAAGATTAACTCATTTTACCGTCTCACTGGTAATTACAGGTTAAAATATCTGCAGATTTTGCCCCCATTATTTAATAATGTCTCAGATGCTTGTTTGTCCTAGTTTGCTGCTCTCAGCTGGCACTTCCAGCAGATCTTTTGGATATTTAACTTAAAAAACAAAAACATAATTGCAATCCAGCTAATCAATGTGCTGCAGGTTGTCTGGATCCAGCATAACCTGAGCCATTAAGTAAAAATAATAAGTTAGAATCTCTTCTTCTTTTCGTGTCCATCTTGTTACAAATGTTGGCCTCGCTGTCATCGTCCGTCCTGAAAAGGACGCAAGCTGTCGGCGACAGTCAGTGAGAGCCATCACTTGTCGCAATAGACGACGGTGGTAGCAGACTTAGCTCAGGATACTTCCAGTTTCCAGCCCCGCGTCTTGAACACTCCTGCTATGGGGCCATAAGTTAGAATGAGCAAATGGAAATAATTTAATAAGCAAAAACCTTCAAGAATTTTCAGTGGGTTAAATAAATAAATCTGGTGGTAGGATCAGAGCCAAAAGTGGTGCGTGCAGCATGTCTACTGCCAGGTTCCAGGCACCGAGCATGAATAACTACATCTGAAGTGTACACTGGGTACTGATCTCTAGCAGAACTTTGTCGTTTTGGGAGTTATCTGGACAAACGCTGCACCAGTTAGATGTTGGAAAATTTTACATTATTATTTTTAGACCAGGCCAACTCAACAGATGTTAGGTGTAGAGAGGTCAATGAATCCACCTATCACTTGCCAGGCTTCAGCTCACCCACATCCTCTCTCCCCCCCACTACAATCAGTCCGAAGAAGCGTCCCGACCCAAAACGTCACCTATCTATGTTCTTCAGAAATGCTGCCTGACCCACTATTTTTATGTAAATATTTCAGATTGAGCGAGTGTTGGCCAACAGAACAGGAATAGAAAGGGGACTGTGATGTGAACAAATAGTGGCTAGTGAAAAAAGGAACAGGGAGTGGATAGTAGATAGTGACAAAGGTACTTGGAGTGGCTACATTGAAAATAAGTAAGTAAGTAAGTAAGTAAGTTTATCGGCCAAGTATTCACATACAAGGAATTTGCCTTGGTGCTCCGCCCACAAGTAACAGTTACGAATGACTCAGAAAACACTAAACATTAATAATAATAAAACATTAATGATAAAACACCATTGATTAAGCATGTGAACCAACAAAATACCAGATCAAAGGGAGGCGACAGATTTTTGGCTGTTGAGTAGAGCAACTACTCGTGGATAAAAACTGTTTTTATGTCTGGCTGTGGCAGCTTTGACAGTCCGGAGTCGCCTTCCAGAGGGAAGTGATTCAAAGAGTTTGTGGCCAGGGTGAAAGAGGTCAGAGATGATCTTGCCCGCTCGCTTCCTGGCCCTTGCAGTGTACAGTTCATCAATGGAGGGAAGGTTGCAGCCAATAACCTTCTCTGCTGATCGGACAATTCGCTGCAGCATAGACATGAAAAAGATGGAGTAACTCAGCAAGTCAGGCAGCATCACTGGAGAAAAGGAATAGGTGACATTTTGGGTCGAGACCCTGCTTCAGACTGGGTACACATAGGTCATGTGTGGATCAAGTGGCCTAAATATACAAGAGGTTCAATACCATACAGGACAGAGCAGCCCTCATCAGCACCCATTCACTGATTGCACCACTGACACACCATTACATCAGTAAGTACCCGCTATAGGATTCACTCCATAGACATCACATTCCAAACCCAACAACTTCAACCAGCTGGAAGGACAAGGGCAGCAAAAGTACAGGAAAAGTACCACCTGGAAGTTGCCATTCAAGCCACATGCCATTCTGACTTGGAAATGTACCGCCATTCACTGGATCAAAGCCCTGCAACTCCCTCCCTAAAAACATGGTGGATATGCCCTCATCTCCTTGTGAGTAGACTCGATGGGCTGAATGGCCTATTTCTGCTCCTTTGCCTTATGAACCTCATAGACTGCACGCTCTCCACCATCCTCGAGCAATTAAGGAATTGCAATTAAATGCTGGCTCAGCACGCTAAGCCCATACGCCTTGAATAAATAAAGCAAAAAGATAGCAGGGACACATACAGAAGAGGGATCCCCACTTCTCTGACATTTGGTTGGATATCTTGAGAGCTGAGATGAGGATGGGAGCAGATGGGGCTCCTAATTCCCTAAAGAAAGTAGGTCACACCTGTAGAAAACGAAGACATTTGAACTCTTGGAGTATCCCCTTTCATCGTCCATGAATAATTCCCCAATAGGTAGTACAGGTGAAAATAGGAAGATTAAATGAGAACTTATTTCCTATTTGAAGTTTGATCTTTATTTTATGAGGAATTATGATGAGGGATTACGTGAAGAAGCCTGCCAGCCCGCATGCGCGTTAACGTTCAAAGCAGCGGTGTGAAATCACAGATAACAGTTGTTGAACTGAATATAGGAAGATTCGAGAGACTAGAACTACCAGCTGACCTTTATGAGAGAGCGTTGGGAGTGGAGGGCACGTAATCCCTCATCGTAACTCCTCATAAAATAAAGATCAAACTTCAAACTGGTAAGTTCTCTTTTTATCTTCCCATTTTACTTCGGAGTCACGTGAGTGACTACGTGAAGATTTCAAAGCTCTGTAATGTCATGCCGTGAACACGAGTCCACACAACACAACTGCATCAGTTGACCACAGATGAGTGAACATTAATAATACATTCAGACATTACATAGATTTAAACATGCTGATGCTTTTAAATGAACATATATTAATAATAGTAACCCCTCTCATCCGGGAGGATACTATAAAACAGAACCTAAAATAGAGCTGGCAAATACCCCCGATCTGGCAATGGGTTTGTTATAAAATGTTTGGAAAGGTTCGTTCGTTTGACCATCCTGCAGCCGCTAGGATGTGGTCCAGCGGAACGTCCATAACACTTGCTGCTGATGTTGTTGCAGCTCTGGTGGAGTGAGATTTGAGACTGTCAGTGTTCACTCCTGCACAAGCCAGAACCCGATTAACCAACCTGGAGATGGTCTGTACTGATACCTTTTTTATGAGGTTTCATGTAACTAACAAACATAGCTAGTTCAGAGCCTTTAAGGCTCTAGGTGACCTTAACATACTGTTGTAGATGCGTGACCACACACAACTGAAGGTCCATGGGGTATGCCAAAAATCTAGTTTGAGACCTGATGCCCCTGGTCTGCTCTGCTTGACTAAGTCATAAACATAAAATGTTATATTGCCTGCAGATGTAACCATCCTGTCCAATTGCAGCTTATGCAACAACTGGATCTATAACGCTGAAACCAGCGCCATGAGCCTAACCACTTGTAAGTGAGTTCGACCAAGGACAGGGATGTAGCTGGAGCCCATCGGCGAAGCAGCATCAGCACAATGTCAACATCCCATATCTCTGAGTACCTGGCCCTGGGAGGTTTTGAGCTGATGATACCCTTCATAAATCTGGCTATCAGTCAGTGAGATCCGACAAAGTGATGTCCTGATCCCAGCAACAAGTATGACGACAAGGCACTTCTGGCAAATTATGGCACTATAATTCTATCCCTCGTCAAACATTAGTTAGAGTGGATTCCAAACATCTGTTATACGTGCCGTGTCATACGTCTGTTGGACTGTTGTGAACATTGTGTATGTGAACAATGTGTATGTGAACATTGGGGAGCATCGGGAAGAGACTGGCTTTGGTGCCTTCCCTCACGGTGGGAAATTTTGATCCTGCTGTGAGGGGATGTTTTATGTTGAATTTCTGTCTACTCTGTGTTGTGTTTTTTATTTTTGGCTGTATGGTGACTTCATTTCACTGTGCCAATTGGCACATGTGACAAATAAAATCTATCTGTATCTGTATCTATCTGTATCTGTATCTGTAGACAGAACACTTCCCACATTGATATAAGAGATGTACTACTTCTTGGTACTATCTCTGCAGGCCGCAGTAATCATGACCAACGTACGACCAGACAGTCCGAACTCTAGGTAAGGTCTTCTCAGATTCTGCAATCAACGATTTGATTCGATCATGCAGTGGATGGTCCACTCCAGTCACGGGGTGAACCAGCAGATTTCTGCGTTTGGGAACAGCCTTAAAAGGCTCTGTTATCATTCCCAATATGAGTGGGAATCATGGCTGTGTAGGCCAGTCAGGCACTACAAAAATGCCTGAGGTGGAGTGACAAAATGGAGGGAATGTATAAATGAACATTCCTCCCTAGTGTAGCGAGAATGCATCTACCGCTACTGCCCCTGGATCTGGTTCTCATGCAACATACTGGTGATTAAGTCAAGATGCGAACAAACCGATATCCGGTGTTCCATACCTTTTCGGAATTGATGGAGGTAAATAATGAGATCTACTTACCAGCGTCTCTAACTCCAGTTCGTTTACCTTTGCTGGAGCTTCAGCGAAGTTTCATTTGCAGACTCTGTCCATCATGTTTGTCATTTCTATAGATAGCTGATGCTGCTGGCCAACTTCTCTTGTAGTGGCTAGTCCGTCTCCGACGGAGCAGCAATTTTGGAGGCAAAGCACCGCTTTCCCTCATGCGATTGTCGTACATTATGCATCAAAGCATGGGATCCCGGCACATAGTCATATTCGGGTTCCTGTTTGGGGTTAATCCATACTAACCTTTGACACTCTGGGAGTAAATTGCACCTGAAGCAGGTGTTACCCTCCGTATTCCTCGAATTGTCTGTGCATGCTTCTGTACCGGGCATGTTTTGCGACACCATCTCCCACAATCTTTTGGGGGAGGCAATGCGAACCTTGAACCAAGGCAGCTGCAGGCATATGACTCGAACTGCCTGTGTATGCTTCCGTGATACGGGGCATAATATATATCTCCATCTTCATCCTTCATACATCCGAATGGGAGGACTTATGCAACCTGAACCAGGAGCTGCCTCAGGCTGTGTGCATATACTTTTGCACCATCTCCATCACTACGTTCACCGAGTGGGAGGAATTGCAACCCTGAACCAGGCGCTCTTCAGGCATGTGTGCATACTTCCTTAGCACCATCTTCACCACTCCGCTCAATTGAGTGGGAAGAAATTTGCAACCCTGAACCAGGAGCTGCTGCCTGACATGCCTCAAGACGGGGCATTCTTTGTGTTCGTAACTGAGACAAGTCCCAATCTTGTCTGACATAGGTGTCCCAAGACCTGGCACTTTGCCCTGAGTTGGGGTCGTCCAGTTGCTCCCTTCAGCAGCCGCCAGGACTAGCTGTGCAAATCTATGCTCTGTTGGCATCCTTATTTACCAAACAGGCTGCACGTGCTAGTGACTCCGAGTCCTGCTCCTTTCCGATGCCAATGCAGCATACAGGGAAGGACTGGAGCGCCTCTGGCCCCCGTACGCTAGACAGAGTGAGAAACATGCCAGGTATTAGTCATGGGCAATAACGTTTACAAGAATGAAAATCCCCATCACAATTAAATCAGAGATTTGATTACTTTAGTGACGTGTATAAAGATGCCGTCTTTTGGAAGAATCTTCCACAGTAACCTCTAATGAGCGAAATACCATGACGCCACCATGTGTAGCTCTCACAGGTGACTGATAGGCACAGCTCAAATAAGGCTTCCCATGCCAGGGGCTCTAGACTGCCATGGCCGGTCCAATTCAAATCATAAACTAAATTGGCATGATAATGCAGCTGGTAGAGATGATGCCAGGGACCTGGGCTTAAATCCTGACCATAGATATATCCGTGTGGAGTTTGCAGCTCATAAGATGTATTGGTTATGATAGTCACAAGCGTGACCCTGTGGCAATTATAATAAATGCCCATTATAGCCATACATTAAAATAATACACTATAACTGGTCCACACAACCCATGTTTCGGAAAGAACCAGACACACGTACCTGCATGGTTACCGATGGTCTTATGGTAGGCCCAAAGGCCCCTGATGTGGGTTCCATTTCCATCATTGATTTGGAGGGTAGGACTGCTGGGGTTTGTGGATTGCACCTTTTCCCTGAAGACCTCTGCCCAGAGAATCAGCTTCAAGCTGCCACCAGCTTCAGTGAACCGCTTACTGCCAATGGAGGCGTAGGGGTGTTATTGCCGAAACGGTGAAGCTTTGCTCGTCCTTGAATAGTCCCACAGCTTATGCTTCCTCTTACTGGTCCTTTACCTGTTGGATAGGTCTTCCCCGAAGAGAGGATTCGGCTGCTGGACTCCATAGTCTCTCCAAATAGTGCTGTTCATTTTTAGGAATGCTTTATTTACAGGTGTATGGTATTTTCCGTCACCTGTTCCTGAAATATTGGGATGTTTTCCTCCCCCCCCCACTGGATATCCTTGAAACTTACTTATGAATACCAGTATGTGCCACAGACATACTTCCGGGTTTGGAGTCAGTCACACACTGACCCCTCGCACTCCCCTCCACAGAGAAGGCAATTAGTAAGCAGCCCTGAAACAGGTGCTGCCGTAGGCCCCCGAGGGCCTGCGTTGATATGGCCCTGTTTCGTGGACCATATCAGGATGGGTTAAACATCCGAGGACGTACCCATGCATGTCGGAGGGGAACCCTCCTGGCCTGGCTCGTCCCAGCCCACGCCTCTCCGACTCCGTTTAGCTGCCCACCTTTCTGGGGCTGCGGAAGTCGGAGTCGCTGACCGCACTGTCAACAACTCAGGTAGCAAGCCCGACGGCCGCCGGCTACCCGCACTTCCGTGGTCTCCGCGGCTCGTCCAGGTTTCACCCCATTCACCCCAGGTTTCGCCCCTGGTGCTCGCGTATAGCTGAATTTGCCAGTAGCAGCCCCACATTGAGAGACTCTGATCCACGTCCTAGCTAGAGCTATGATTATTCCTGATTTATGGCTGTACTGCCTGCCTGGTATTGGACATGGTGCAGATGTTCCCAGTCCCTGCCAGAGGTGTCCTGCTCAACATATTAGATCACACTCCTCCACAGGCATTGGAAATATTTATAACCGTCAGATTTTTTAACTGATGAACACACATATTTTGACAACTTGTGAAATTGTTCTCTTCCAGGCACGACTCAGTGCAATTAACTTGCTGAACAATTCACAGAGTTGCTGTGAGCAGTGCCTGTTCAAGGGATCATCTGTTCTAAATGGATCAGATGCTTTAGTTTAGTTTAGTTTAGTTTAGTTTAGAGATACACATGGAAACAGGCCCCTTCGACCCACCTAGTCCACACCGACCAGCAATCACCGGGAGAACGTACAAATTCCGTAGACAGCACCTGTAGTCAGGATCGAACGCCGGTCGGTGCCACTATAAGACAGCAACTCTACCGCTCCTTCCAACCCATTGGTTAATGCTTGGACTATTTCCTCTCACTGGTTTCTGACCAGAAGTCTTTGTTGTTGCTGCTTTGCTTTTGCCTGTTTTCAGTCCAGTTTTACTACAGTCATGGATGGTGACATAGGGTGGTGGGTATATGGAACAAGCTGCCAGAGGAGGTAGTTGAGGCAGGTAATAGAAGAGCATTTAATGAACACTTGGACAGGTACATGGATGGAAAAAAGGGGGATATGGACCAATCTTGGATAGGTGGTACGAGTGCAGATGAGGCATCTTGGTCGGTGTGTGCAAATTGGGGTAAGGGGCCTGTTTCCATGATCCTATGACTATAGAAACATAGAAATTAGGTGCAGGAGTAGCCCATTCGGCCCTTCGAGCCTGCACCGCCATTCAATATGATCATGGCTGATCATCCAACTCAGTATCCTGTACCTGCCTTCTCTCCATACCCTCTGATCCCCTTAGCCACAAGGGCCACATCTAACTCCCTCTTAAATATAGCCAATGAACTGGCCTCAACTACCCTCTGTGGCAGAGAGTTCCAGAGACTCACCACTCTGTGTGAAAAAAGTCTTTCTCATCTCGGTCTTAGAAGAGCATATAACTGGCCAGGATGCCTTTGCGGCTGAGGAACAACCAAGAACCAGAATAGCTGGGATAAGTGACATCAAGAAAGTGGCCATTAACTGAAAATGTTCAAGTGGCTCCTTTTGTACCTGAACTTCACTGAGAAGCAGTTTCCCTGGTGTTTTTAGTGAGTCGACGAGACTAGATCACCTGCTGCCACCCTAACTCAATCCTCAAACCAGTGCATGGACAACATTGCTTGTGGAATGACATCCCATTTACGGAGCTCACTCCTTCCACCGTACAATGAAGCATTTCATTGACAGCTGCCTATCCACTGTTATGTCGAGGACTCTTTTGAGGAAATGTACAGCAGGCAGAAGGGCAGGATAGGGAATAAAGATACGTCACCTCAAATATTTGTTTCTGATTCTTTATGTTCCAGTCCCTCCCTTTATTGTTCCAAAGGATGGCAGAGGTCCTATACAACTTTTTCAGGCAGCCATTCGTGTTTAACTATTGCCAGTGATAATCAATGGTCATTCAGTCATGGAAGTTCACTCATGAAGCTAATCATGTCCTCATCCAAAGCAGAAAGGCGTATTCTTCATAAGCACTGGTATTCAAGAGCTGCCATGATGAAGCTTTAGTAACCTGATGTCATCTCAATCTTCAAAAGGGTATGACAGCAACTCACATAGCGAACCCGACAGCCGTCGGCTACCCGCACTTCCGCGGTCCGTAGCCGGTTTCCCCGCGGTCAGTAGTTTCCCCATGGCCCGTCCGGATATCGCCCCGTATTTCAATACTCGGAAGTCGCTGACTGCACTGTCAGCGACTCGGATAGCGAACCCGACGGCCGCCGGCTACCCGCACCTCCGCGGCTCCACGTCCCATCCAGGTTTGGCCCCATATTTAAATATCCAGCAGGAAACGCTGCAAAAGAGATTCCTGCAACAAAGGACAACCTGAAAAATAAGTTTGAAAACGTACCTGCAGGATTTGAAACTCACCGCTGGAGGAGCGACGCGCCTGGCAGCCATTCGTATGCCATGCGTTAGACGTATTGACGCGCATGCGGGCTGGAGGGCTGGCGGGCTTCTTCACGTAGTCACTCACGTGACTCCGAAGTGAAATTATCCTTTTAAGGTGAACCTACATTTCCTTCCTTTGGTCAGAATTTCTTTCCTGGTTATGGTCCTGGTGTTTCATGGTTATGTGTCTACATCGCAGTTTAATGCAATAGATCACAAGAAGGTTGCAAAACAATTGATGCCATTGTGGCATCTCCATTGAAATCCATATGACTCACAAAGTCTGTTGCCCAGTATAGGGAAATCGAGAACCAGAGGATATTGGTTTAAGGTGAGGGGGGGGAGAATTTAATAGGAACCTGAGAGGTCACTTTTGCACACAAAGGGTGGCGGGTGTATGGAATGAGCTGCCGGAGGAGGCAGTTGAGGCCGGTACTATCGTAACGCTTAGGAAACACGTTAGGCCGAAGTGCTTGTTTCCACGCTGTAAGACTCTATGACTATAACTCTATGCACAGAAATGTGCACTTTTAGTTTGAATTGAATGTAATGTGTTCCACATGCTGTCAAATATGTGAGCAATTGAATATAAAAATTTAATGCAAATGTGTAGCACATAAAAACATGTCATACTCAATGCCCAATGCAATTGAATTTCTCAAACAAAATAAAGCACACTTGGATGAAATGAACAGATATTCCATTAAACTTTGCGTACACAAATACATAAATTGTAAGGACTAAAGCTAGTCAACTAGAAGCTCAAAATCCAGTTTAACGAATAAGCTCCAGTCACCATTATAGAGGGTGAAGCTCAATTGGCTGATGAGTATTCACGGCTGTAGGATTTGGAACAGGGATATTTGGATAGGAATTGGGAAGAAGAGTAGGAATAATGCAGTTAGTCACCATGGAGATAGAGGTGGATGATGGAGCACAGCAAGAAAATAAGAGCATAGAGAGACCAGGGCCAGACAATGATGCCCTGGTGCTCGCGTATAGCTGAATTTGCCAGTAGCAGCCCCACATTGAGAGACACTGATCCACATCCTAGCTAGAGCTATGATTATTCCTGATTTATGGCTGTACTGCCTGCCTGGTATTGGACATGGTGCAGATGTTCCCAGTCCCTGCCAGAGGTGTGCTGCTCAACATATTAGATCACACTCCTCCACAGGCATTGGAAATATTTATAACTGTCAGATTTTTAACTGATGAACACACATATTTTGAAAACTTGTGAAATTGTTCTCTTCCAGGCACGACTCAGTGCAATAAACTAGCTCAACAATTCACAGAGTTGCTGTGAGCAGTGCCTGTTCAAGGGATCATCTGTTCTAAATGGATCAGATGCTTTAGTTTAGTTTAGTAACATAAGGGTTAGCACTACACGCTACGAATCCCAGTTGTGGAGACACTGGTATCGTTGTCTCGTTGTACGACATTGATCATTTTTTACTCTGGATTTGTAACTTAAGTATTGTGGGGTTTTTTTGTTTGTTTTTTTTAAATATATAAATTATGATGTTTTTTATGTGATTTACCATGATTTTATATATATTTATGATATTTGAGATGCAATGCATTTTTTTAATGTAATGTTGCCCCTTGTCTGGACCTTGAGTCCGTAATAAAGTTATTATTATTATTATTATTATTAGTTTAGAGATACACATGGAAACAGGCCCCTTCGACCCACCTAGTCCACGCCGACCAGCAATCACCGGGAGAACGTACAAATTCCGTAGACAGCACCTGTAGTCAGGATCGAACGCCGGTCGGTGCCACTATAAGACAGCAACTCTACCGCTCCTTCCAACCCATTGGTTAATGCTTGGACTATTTCCTCTCACTGGTTTCGGACCAGAAGTCTTTGTTGTTGCTGCTTTGCTTTTGCCTGTTTTCAGTCCAGTTTTACTACAGTCATGGATGGTGACATAGGGTGGTGGGTATATGGAACAAGCTGCCAGAGGAGGTAGTTGAGGCAGGTAATAGAAGAGCATTTAATGAACATTTGGACAGGTACATGGATGGGAAAGGGGGATATGGACCAATCTTGGATAGGTGGTACGAGTGCAGATGGGGCATCTTGGTCGGTGTGTGCAAGTTGGGGTTAGGGGCCTGTTTCCATACTATATGACTCTATGACTATAACTGGTCAGGATGCCTTTGGGGCTGAGGAACAACCAAGAACCAGAATAGCTGGGATAAGAGGATGAAGGAAAGCATCAAGAAAGTGGCCATGAACTCTGAAAATGTTCAAGTGGCTCCTTTGGTACCTGAACTTCACTGAGAAGCAGTTTCCCTGGTGTTTTTAGTGAGTCGACGAGACTAGATCACCTGCTGCCACCCTAACTCAATCCTCAAACCAGTGCATGGACAACATCGCTTGTGGAATGACTTATCCCATTTACGGAGCTCACTCCTTCCACCGTACAATGAAGCATTTCATTGACAGCTGCCTATCCACTGTTATGTCGAGGACTCTTTTGAGGAAATGTACAGCAGGCAGAAGGGCAGGATAGGCAATAAAGATACGTCACCTCAAATATTTGTTTCTGATTCTTTATGTTCCAGTCCCTCCCTTTATTGTTCCAAAGGATGGCAGAGGTCCTATACAACCTTTTTTGGGCAGCCATTCATGTTTAAGTATTGCCAGTGATAATCAATGGTCACTCAGTCATGGAAGTTCATTCATGAAGCTAATCATATCCTCATCCAAAGCAGAAAAGTGTATTCTTCATAAGCACTGGTATTCTTGAGCTGCCTATTCAAGAGCTGCCATGATGAAGCTTTAGTAACCTGATGTCATCTCAACCTTCAAAATGGTATGAAGTGCTGGAGTAGCAAGTCCCTCGACACATAATTTATCCATGTTCTCCTGAGATGCTGCCTGACCAGCTGAGTTACTTTGTATCCTTTTGTGTATTAAGCCACGCCTGCAGTTCTTTGTTTCTTCATCTCAAACTTATTAGTTTGTCAAGATTTCAAGCCTGGTTTGGCAGCAAAGATTCATAACTAAAAATTGGCTTCATTTAAACTGGCGCAACTAAATTTCGTAATAGGGCAGCTTATTGAAGATTACTGTAAAGATTCCTCTAATTCCATGTTTCAGATTTTGGGCACTAATTTCTCCTCATGTTTAAAGATTAATATGCAATATTAACCAATTTACCTGATGCCCTGGAGTCTAGACTTCAGTCGACATTCTGTGGTTTATGCTGTCTGGCATATGTAATTTAATGTTTGGAATCAACTTGATTCATGTAGCTGGTTCTGGAAAATAACATTGCTAAAATAACTCATGAAAATACTCTTACAAATTATGAAGTGGATTAAAAAGAAAGCTCCAAATTCTGAGATTTTAACACAAAGTAAATATTTTTGAATAAACATTCAAAATGTATTTTGTGACGTCAAACCGGGTAATGAATTGCAGCTACATCCTACTTTGGCATATGTCCGTACGTTCTTTCCAAACTTTGGACCCAATTAACTATTATATTTGACACCATAAGAATTCCAAAACACAGTAAGTGACACTTGTAGGTATCAGAATACAGCTGTGGTCACATAAATGCAGAAACACTTTCACTCACTCACTAATATTCTCATTATCTTGCCATCTCCATTAACATAGTGTGACCGTGGGAGGGGGTATTATTGAATTCTGTCTGCAGGCCATAGTTCAAAATGGTTCACATTTCATTATAGAGTGGATGAATTCCAGATGTGGTGCTGTGAGTAATCAGTACCAAGTCTGTAGCAGTGAATGTGTTCTATGCAGCTGGGAGAAGGTTGTCACTAAAATATGACTAATGGCTGTGCAGTGCACTTATATTACAGACTAATTTGCTTTACCCCTCAGCCAAGAAATAGCTAAAACCATGGGAAATTAATTCATTTCCCTCAATAATAATATTCAGAAATATTAACGATGTTCTATGTCTATTTTATATATCTTTTGCTTCTCTTTATCATAAAGGCTTGCGATATAATGACGGTTTGTATATCATATATTTTTGATAATTATATGTAATGGGTTTAAATGAGAAATGATTTGCTGTATTACCGTTCTCTCGGGAATACTGTACAGCCAGCTTCCATGAAAGTTAAGTACGTTTCCCTTTGACTGGAATGTACTATTGTCCAGCAGATAAATGGCGGCAGTAAATAGTGGGGGAGGAAGAGTATAATGGATGCAATAAAGATTTCACCCCCAACTGCTGGTAAAGTTAAATACTTTTGGAACATCTGCAAAAGGGGATAAGAGTGAAAGAGATTTAGAGATCATTACGGAAAGAAATTGGTTCAAATATCAAACGCTGCAGACCTACCCAAATAAGGAGAGAAGAAAAGGAGCAGGAGGGTCGAGAGCTATTGGTGAAGCAAGTCACAGTTGGAAAGGAGGTCAAGAAGGGTAATTATTCAGACCTTTTGGAAAAAGGGCAGGGGGGATTCAGGCACCAAGATAAATGTTATCAGAAAATGTTTGGTTGAGGCAGATCATTGAGGCCAATACTATTAGAGACAAGGTAAAAGAGATGGGGATCAAAAGCACGGAGATCACAGCTGCTAGAATAGGGTTTTTGAATGTGGGAGCACGTGATTATGCTACAGGTGAAGAGAGTCGTACTGACTCTCTTCACCTGTAGCAGAGATAGAAATCAGAAGAGTTGGTGGAAAGTGTAAGTTTTACATTGGACCTGATATTACAATTTTTAATAAAATTAATATTGTCAATAAATTAAAATGTCTTGCTCTATAAACCTACTGAACATGGAGTTGAGATATAGGAGACTTGGCAGCTCCTTTTCAAGAACCAAGGTTTATTTTATTTGCTTAATATAGAAAATACGAAAATATTTCACCTTAACTTATTAGTTATAAGTAAACTTAAATCACCCAAGATTGTGCATTATTAATGCTTGTTAGAAATACTGTAGTAGAACATACACCCTTTCTGAATTAAACCATTAAGAGATTTAGCTCACTCATGACATTAAACTACCTCAGGATGACTTGCATTAAATGCATGAATGGAATTACATTTTAAATTTGGTAAATAATTAATGGATCGATCCATTATTTTAGTAACCAAATACATATTAACTTTATTGAAAATATACATTGAGAGGTGAGTGACACCAACAGACAATGTTCTAGTGCTCATAGAGGACTAGTTGGCAGGGGGAAAATGTCTCTCCTTTAGATTAGGTTAGTTTAGAGATATAGCGCGGAAACAGGCCCTTCAGCCCACAGAGTCCACGCCGACCAGAATTCCCCGTACATTAGGACGATTCGACACACAAGGGACAATTTGCAATTTTACCAAAGCCAAATAACCTACAAACCTGTAGGAAGAAACTGCAGATGCTGGTTTACACTGAAGATAGACACAAAATGCTGCAGTAACTCACTGGGACAAGCAGCATCTGGATAGAAGGAATGGGTGACGTTTCAGGTCGAGACCCTTCTTCTGTCCGAAACATCACCCATTCCTTCTATCCAGAGATGCTGCCTGGCCTGCTGAGTTACTCCAGCATTTTGTGTCTAACCGACAAACCCGTTTGTCTTTGGAGTGTGAGAGGAAACCGTAGCAGCCGGGAAAAATCCTAAACAGTATGAATAAGGTAACATAAATGTAAAGGAAAGATCAAATAGACAAACATTAAACCTGTGAGCTTTCTGAATGCTGATAATTGCCTGCGTGCACATACTTGAACAATGGCTGCAAAAGTAGTGCGAGAATTTATGGAGAACTTCATCAAGCACACCCAGTGTCAGAGGGGTTGAAAGAGGAGGAGAAGGAAAGAAAAGGTCATTCCTAATGTGATGGTTGGCCCAGCTAGTATAAATGCAGGACATGGGCACCCTTGTTTAAAATAAATTCTTTAAATGGCTAACAGCAGAGAATGCCTCAGGCAATCTAACACTTCTCTTGTGCCTCTGTTTCTTTGTAGCTGTCTGCATTTATTTTCACATGTGGCATTTGTTTCTGAGTTGCCCATTGGTGCTGAACTGATTATAGATTTGTTAAACAACATTAATTGTTGGTGAACATTTTAAGGCAGTTATGACCACAAATAATTCACTTGTTCTTTCTCATGGAATATTTTTTTAAACTGTTCAATTTAATCATTACAAATGATAGTCATTACCACAATGTCAAACCTGTTTATTCAAAAGTATATATATTAATTAACCCAGAAACTCAATCATATAATTTATAATGATTTTTTAAAATACTGAAACAACGTCCGTCCTTTAAGTTGTCATTGTATAGACTTTTTGTCCATTTAAGTTGTCCATTTAAGTTGTCATTGTATATCACTGAGCTGGAAACTATTTATAACCACAGTTTATTTTCTTTCTAGTTTTATATAGCTTGGCTTGTTTTTATTTTTTTAATAGAGCACTCAAAAGTAACATATGATATCAAAATATAAAGAAGCCTTAAAAGTTAAAGGCGCATTGAATTGCTTCATAATTCCCTCTCTATAGTTATCACTTCCATAATGCTCATTGAGTTATACAGTCCAACAGCACTGAAACAGGCCCCTAGGTCCAACTTTTCCGTGTCAACCAAGATGCCGCAACTAAACTAGTCCCATTTGCTTGTATCCCTCTAAACCTTAATTCCTCATCAGTTTTTTTTTCCAAAAAAGTCTCTAAAGCTTGCTGTAACATTTCATCAGAAGTGTGTAAAATATTTTAATCCCTGCAAAATAAATGCAAAGAAATTAGATTAGTTTAGAGATACATCATGGAAACATGCCGACCAGCAATCAGCTATACGTTAGTTCTATCCTAAACACTAATGATATTTAAACCATTAACCAAAAAACCTGGATGTCTTTGGAATGTGGTAGGAAACCAGAGCACCCGGAGAAAATCTACGCGGTCAGAGGCGAGAGCGGAACTCGCTATCAAAACATGGAGGGGACCGGGACACACACAATTTTTTGATGTACAGTGACCTCCAAACATTATGGAGGTCACTGTACCTACTCTTATCCTTTCCCATGGTCTCAACACCATTCAAATGAATAGGGTTGTTGCTTGAATGCAAGACGAGGAGGAGCAGCACCAGCTGTCAGACATAACCCTCTCACTTTTTCTCCCTTCTTTTCCCTGCCCCCCCCATTCCCCCAGCTGAATGCACACACATTTCTCTCTTTCCTCTTCCCCTATCCCCTTCCATCTATATTCCTTCCCCTCTCTTCACATATCATGCCTCTTCTATCCTTATCTCATTCCCTTTTGTCTTTTTATCTCTGTCCAACCATCTGCTAATCAAAGTCCCACTCACCTGCATCCACCTATCACTTGGCAGGTTTTATCCCACCACCCACCTCTCTTGCAGCTTTCTTCCTCATTACAATAGGTCTGAAGTTGGATCCTGACCTGACACGTTGCTTATTCATATTCTCTAGGGATGATGCCGTACCTGCTGAGTTACTCCAGCACTCTCTGTCTTATTTTGCTAACAAAGATAACATTGTTTAAGACTGTTGATTGTTCACCAAACTGAAGAAAACTGATGTAAGAAAACCAAAAAATAAGTTGCTGGAGGAACTCAGCGGGTCAGGCAGCATCTGTGGAGGGAAATGGATAGTCGTTATATCAGGTTGGGAACCTTTATCTGGATTACTGCTTGACCCACTGGGTTCCTACAACAGCTTGTTTCAGATTCCAGCACCTAAGTCAATCTCAAGCAAGGTCCCAACCGAAAACATTGCCTTCCATTCGTTCCACAAATGCTGCCTAACCCACTGAATTCCTTCAACAGCTTGTTTTGATCAAGATTCCAGCATCTACAGTTTCTTGTGTCTACATCTACAATCCCATGCGTCTCCACATCAATAGCAGGTGCCATTCATGCAAAGTAACTAGGCATGGACATTATGTATAGATATCATGTACAGATAATGAATATTTATTCTATTGCTGGCATTAAAATTCACAAACAAAACAGATATTAATCCCTACCTTTTTCATGCCAGATCAACAAGGGAGAGAAGGCAAATTATATTTTGTGTGAAATCGGACAGATTTGAGAAACTGGAGCAAAGTGAACAAACTTGCACGTGTCGTGCTTTATTAATCACGTGGGATGTACGTTGGTTGCTTTTACAAAACCCCTGTTTGTCAGTGAAAGTGTATATAAATACAGCACCACCTGGAAAACTGTGGTTAGTGCTTGAGTATATATGCCAGCAGCAGTTTGCAGCCTGTAATGTCAAATCATTGAAGTGTTTAAAAAGATATATTGTGCCATCAGATAATAAATCATCACATGAGATTCTGCACTAAACTACTACTTTCAAGCTGCTTACACAACATAACATACAATGACTGTAACAAAATAGCTGTCTATAATGTTGGTTCGAATGTTCATGCAGCTGGATTGCTCCTCCAGGCTGCCTAGCTGTCAATGGCGAGATTTGTAAATGACAATTATCAGCTCTTTCTCTTCAGGACTTTTGCTTCCCAAATTGTCAGGCATGAAGCTTGAGATCTAACTTACTTTCAGCAAATAATTGTTATTTTTTCATGAGGTCACTTCTCTGCATATCTTCCCTTTATTAGATTCTAGATCAAACTTTGCATTCACTGGAGAAGGCCAACTGGTATTGGTGTTAAACAAATAACATTTTTACACAGTCCTCTCAGTTCAGGTACCGAGCAAAATTAACTAAAGGGAAATCATCTCAGCCCCAATTCAGTTCAGGTGCATCTTTGAACTTACTAACAGGAGAAACTCCTTAAAGCAAAGATTTGCCCAAAGCAGATATAAAATAGTCTAAAGAAGAGTCTCAACCCGAAACATCACCTATTCCTTTTCTCCAAAGATGCTGTCTGACCCGTTGAGTTACTCCAGCTTTTTGTATCTATCTTCGGTTTAAACCAGCATCTGCAGTTCCTCCCAATACATGAAGTAGCTGGGGCATCGTGTGTCACTACACAACAGCTGATGCAAGAGACCCAGCAAGGTCTAGCATCTATACCACTACGCATGACAGAAGCTTCACAGCTTCTGTGAGAAGCCAGACCCAGTATGTGAAAGAGAGAAGTGTGGAAAATATGTGCATATTAGACATCAAATTTCGTTCATGATTAATGCTTCGCCAGGACCCTCAAAAATAACATTTACTCATGAAGCTATTGTTGAGCAGGCTGCTGGTTCATGTACATCACAGCTCTATACCAATGGGCAGAGAGTGTGCTTCCAGCTGGGCCCTTTGGTAGTAGTAGGCCCTCCTCGGTCATGACTGACCATGGTTGATGCATCCTAGTTTGTTGGATGCAAACCTGGGCGATGTCATATGGAGGACAGGCTGTTGCCCATGCAGCACGCCTCCCCCCCCCCCCCCCCCCCCCCCTCCACATCGTTGATCGATCCAAAGGAACCACAGGGCCATTACAGTTTGGCACCAGTGCCATCGCAGGAGCTGCCAGAGCGAGGTTGTAGACAACGACGGACTGCCTTAGGGAATCCGACTCCAGATTTTCTTGAGGTTTACTCCTGGAACCTTTTCCATGACTGGATATGGCCATAAGGCAGTGAAGGTTTTAAATCAGAGTTTTTCCTCTCCTAGATGGACTGCCCGAGACGCGTGGGGGCGGGAGCGTCTACCTTGCGTGCAGGTATATAGCACCTGCCCACTGCCCTTTGATACCACAGATTGAATACAGCACTGATTTATTACCCCATCTTCCATTTTCATACAGGCTCCTGCCATTGCAGGCCACATTGAGGCCCGCCTGAGAATGGTACCTGCATGTACCACCATGGGCAATGGAAATTTGGCAAAAGAGCAGTTGAAAATCACCCTCATGGACACTTTGGGTATACATTTCTGTCAACATAGGTTTAGAATTAAGATGCGTAAACATAGAAAATGTGTGCAGGAGGAGGCCATTCAGCCCTTCGAGGCTCTAAGAAGCCTGGCCAGATATGCGAAAGAGGGAAGCTCAGGCAATCTGGAGTGGGCCCTTGATGATCTTGAATGATAGGCATCAATGTTTGTTCCTTTCTAATACTCCTCCTGAATCCTGAAATTGATCTTTTGCACCCAATTCTTATTTTTGCTCAAACATTTTCAATCCCGTGTTTGTTCCTGAGGAGGCCTTTTCTATATAGACTCTTCTGAACATAGCTTTGTGTGCTGGTGAAATACCAGCACACAAGAAAGTATTATTTACAAAATATGTGGATTTGGATTGCACATTCAATATGGCTAACCTTCAAAACAGAACAGAGAATTAATATTGCATATTTACATATATGGACTGTCTTTGTGTAAAATGACATGTTTCATATCAATACAAAGGGACCATTATCATCGCAACATCCGTATCATGATAAGGGAACATGTGGTCAGAGTTTCCTATAAAAGTAGTGTCTGCAATAAATGTATTTGTTGACAATAATCATATCATATATTATATAGTGTGTGTGTGTGTGTGTGTGTGTGTGTGTGTGTGTGTGTGTGTGTGTGTGTGTGTGTGTGTGTGTGTGTGTGTGTGTGTGTGTGTGTGTGTGTGTGTGTGTGTGTGTGTGTGTGTCTATGTGAGAGATTTTGCCTTTGAATCACATATCCTCGAAAACAAGATGCCAAAACGGGGAAATCTTTACATATTTCGGTAGAGATTTACCTTATGATTTCAAAAATCCACTCCTCTGTCAATGTGGTTAATTATTTCCCGAGTTTTTTACTAAGATTGTTCACCAATCTGACTTTTTTTTCAAATATAACTTCAGGCCAGCTGCTGACATCGCAATAACGGTGAAATGTTTACATATTCTGGTAGAAATTTACCTTCTAATTACAAAAATCCACTCCTCTGTAAATTTTGTTAGTTATTTCCTGAGTTTTTTTTACTAAAATTGATCACCAAATTGTCATTTTTTCAAATATAACCACTGACCAGCTGCAGACATCACAATGGCTTTGCTCGTAGCCCACCTGGTTCATGGCCCAGCCCCCCCCCCACCCGGCTCTGGATTAAAGCAGCTGCTGTTTTCACGAGTTATGTCACCACCCTCCTAACCCCCCCCCCCCCACCATTCTTCAAAAGGTGCAGAAAGAACGAGCAAATTCTGCAGATCCCGAGGTCACCGGAGGTCACCGGCGCACACCGGCTTGGTTTTGTGAAGTCATGCCCCTCCCCTGCCCCCTCCCTCCCACTGCTAACCGCACGCGCTGCCAGTCGCATCGCTCGCAAGGCCTTTGAAAAAAAACACGCTGTTTTTTTTCAAAGGCCTTTGAGGGAGCGAGTGAATATTGTGTTCAAGAACCAGCCCTCACCTCTGACGACATGCCCCCCATTCCATCAAATTCTACCCCCTTCCCTCTCCCCCTACTCCCTCTCTGCCCCCTCACGCTCCCTCTTGCCTCCCCCGCACTCCCCCCTCCCTCTCTGTGCCTCCCCTCTGTGCCCCTGTGTCCCTCTCTTCCTCTCTGTCCCCCTCTCTGCCTCCGTGTCCCCCTCTCTGCATGTATCTCTCTCTCTCTGCCTTCGTGGCCTTCCCTCTGCTTTCTGTCCCTCCGTGCCCCTCTCTGTGCCCCTCTCTGTGCCACTCTCTGTGTCCCCCTGTGTGTCTCGGTGTCCCTCTCTTCCTCTCTGTCCCTCTCTCTGCCTCTGTGTCCCTCTCTCTGCCTCTGTGTCCTTCCCTCTGCCTCTGTCCCTCTCTGTCCCTCTCTGTGTCCCGCTCTGTGCCCCTCTATGCCCCCCTGTGTGTCCCCCGTGTGTCCCCCGTGTGTCCCAAGTGTGTCCCAAGTGTGTGCCCCTGTGTGTGCCCTCCTCTGTGTGCCTCAGTGTTCCTCTCTGTGCTGTGTCCCTCTCTGTCCCTCTCTCTATCCCCCCTCTCTAGCCGCGCCTGCGAGTTGGGGGCTATGCATGAGTGGATAGGGTCAAGGATGAGGAGTGAATTAATAATATTAATATATCAATGGGGGTGGTTTGTGTGTGTGTTTGTGTAGGGGGTTGGTTAGTGTGTGTGTGTGAGGGGTTGGTTAGTGTGTATGTGTGACACCGCAGGCCGCACCCTCCCCCCACAACCGAGGATTGAGGGGACAGGACCCAACAGGTCCCCCTTGGTCCAGCAGTTTTATAACTGTGGATGTTCATTTGTGCGGATGCTTACTGGAGCTTTTTCTTTGATTCTCCTTGAAAACCCGACGTGGTAACAGTAACATTTCTATATATTCCGATAGAGATTTACCTCATGATTTCGAAAATCACCGCATCTGTAAATTCGATTTTTCCCGAGTTTTTTACTAAAATATTTCACCAATCTGACATATTTTTAAAATCTAACGATCTGGATGACGTCACAAAGGCTCCTCGCACTCACAAGAGCCTTCCAGCGCCCAGCCCTGCCCACAGCCCAGCCGCTGAACACGAAGTACATCATGCTTCAGCTCATGTTCTAGAACATGGCAGCGGCGGTGGCCGTTATCGTCATGCAGGCACGGGGCAGCGTGATGGGAAGGTGGCCCTGGTGCCCATTACTCCCTCTGAGAAAGGCCGTCTATGGAGACCTGCGATTCCTCTGTTGATCACAAGGACACGGGGAATTGTGATGCCTTTTCCTCGCTGGTGATCCCGATCCCACCTGCCGATCTCTGACTGTCAGGGGGGACAACCTCCTCTCCGTCTCCCCCGCCTGATCGATTGTCACACAGGTGGGTGGGCTTCCCGTCGCGGAAGCCACGATCGGCCGGCCCTCCGCTGTTTTTGACCGTCCACCCGCTCGCAGCAGCAGGGCCGCCCACTCAAAAGATGCCACAAATCGGAAACCCCTGCTCCAAAAGGCAGAGGACACCCGGAAACCCCAGCTCCAAAAGGCAGCAAGCTCCCATGCCCCTGTGTCCCTCTCTGTGCCTCTGTGACCTTCTCTTTACCTCCATGTCCCTCTCTGTGCCTCCGTGTCCACCTCTGTGTCCCTCTCTGTGCCTCTGTGTCCCTCTCTGTGCCTCTGTGTCCCTCTCTGTGTGTCTCTGTGTCCCACTCTGTATTCCTCTCTACCTCTCTGTGCCTCTGTGTCCCTCTCTGTGACCCTCTCTGTGCCTCCATGTCCCTCTGTATCCCTCTTTATGCCTCTGTCACCCTCTGTGCCTCTGTGTCCCTCTGTGCCTCTGTGTCCCTCTCTGTGCCACTGTCTCCCTCTTTTATGCTTCTGTCTCCCCCTCGCTGCCTTGTTTCCCTCCCTCTGGCTCTCTGTCCCTCTCTGTGTCCCTCTCTGTGCCCCTCTGTGTCCCACTCTGTGCCCCTCTCTGTGTCTCCCTGTGTGTGTCCCTGTGTGTCACTGTGTCCCTCTCTTCCTCTCTGTGTCCCTCTCTGTGCCTCTGTGTCCCTCTCTGTGCCTCTGTGTCCCTCTCTGTGCCTCTGTGTCCCTCCATCTCTGTGCCTGTCTCCCTCTCTGTGCTTCTGTCCCCCCTCTGTGCCTCTGTCTCCCTCTCTATGTCCCTCTCTGTGCCTCTGTGTCCCTCTGTCTGTGCCTCTGCGTCCCTCGCTGTGCCTCTGCGTCCCTCGCTGTGCCTCTGCGTCCCTCTCTCTCTATCCCCCTCCGTCTCTTACCGTGCCTGCGAGTTGGGGGCTATGCGTGTGGGTTCGGTGGGGCATGGGGTAAAAAGAGTGAATGAATAATATTAATATAATATCAATGGGGGTGGTTAGTATGTGTGTGTGGGGGGGGGGGGGTGATTAGTGTGTGTGTCTGACACCACAGGCCACCCCCTCCCCTTGCAACCACAAGTTGACGGGACAGGACGCAGCAGGTCCCACTTGGTCTAGTCTACATACTTTTAAAACTGTGTGTGTGTGTGTGTGTGTGTGTGTGTGTGTGTGTGTGTGTGTGTGTGTGTGGTGTGTGTGTGTGTGTGTGTGTGTGTGTGTGTGTGTGTGCGTGTGTGTGTGTGTGTGCGCGTGCGTGTGCATGCGTGCGTGTGTGTGCGTGCATGTGTGGATGTGTGTGTGATTTTGCATGTAAAACGTATTTCCTCGAAAACCAGATGCAAAAATGCGGAGATTTTTACAATTTCGGTAGGGATTTAACTTATGAGTTCAGAAATCCTAGATTTCTCTAGATTTCGGCAATTATTTCCCCAGATTTTGAATAAAATTGTTCACAAAACATAAAAAAAAATGTAATCAAACTGCTGCACGAGCCAAAGTGCCACCTCACAGATGTCCAATCACAATGGATCTCATTTACATATATGACATCACAATGGGACAGGCGAGGGAGATTGGAACCTTCACGTGGTCCCACTAAAATCAAACCTCTGCAAGAGTCACAGCGCCATCTCACAGATGTCTAATCACAATGGGACAGGGGTGGGAGATCTCTCCCCCTCCCTCCCTCCCTTTCACAATGCCTTTGCACCTGGCCCAACTGGCCCCGCCCGGCCCTGCCCCTCCAGCATGTCTGGTGGCCTCGCCCCCCCAGCTGCCAGGTTGTAGATTCCATTGGTTTTCATTGAATTGAATTTAATTATTTGTCACTTAATTTGACGCTAATTCTTAACATTAACTTTTAATTTCAAAGACAGTTTAAAAAAATTAAATGTGCTGTATTCGACAGCTTAGATCGGACCCACTGTGTGTGTGGAGAGAGAGGGGGGGAAAGGGGAGGAGGGGGGGAAAGGGGAGGAAAGGGGAGAGGGGAGAAGGGTAGAGGGGAAGAAGGGAGGAGGGAGAGGGAGAGGGAGAGGAGGGGAGAGGAGGGGGGGGGTGGTTAGACGGGGGCGGTTAGTGTGTGTGACGCGGCAGGCTGCTCCCCTGAATTCCATAGAGCTGCCGACAGCTTTCGTGCATGAGACGCGCACACTTCATTTCCAGAACATTCTGAACACTTGACGCAAGGTTGCATTTCACTCTGTCTCTCCACCTCCCTCATCCCTTTCTCTCCACATCTCTCTCTTCCCCTCTCGCTCTCTCCCCCCCTCTCTCTCTCCCCCACCTTCTCTCTCTATCTCCCCCACCTTCTCTCTCTCTATCTCCCCCCTCTCTCTCCCCCTTTCTTCTTCCCCACCCTCCCTATCCTAAACCCCCTTCCCCCTCCCCTACACCCCTCCCCTAACCCCTTCCCACCACCCCCTTCCCTCCACCCCATCCCCTCCCCACCCTCCCTCCCCCTCCCTTCCCCCCCACCTCTCAGCCCCCCTATCTCCCTCTCTCTCCTCCCCTCTCTCTGTCCTCCCATCTCTCACCCCTCCTCCCCCACCCTCTCCCTGTCCTCCTCCACTCCACCCCCTCTCCCTTAGGTCTCTTACCCTTCTGTCTCTGCCCCTTTTCTCTGCCCCCCCCCCCCGGGGGCTATGATTCAGTAGCCTCTATCCCCTCTCTCTCTCTCTCTCTCCCCCACCTCTCTCTCCCTTCCCCCACCTCTCTCCCCCCTCCCTCTCCCCTTCCCTCCCCCCTCCTTCTCACTCTGCCCTCACTCTCTACTCTCTAACAAGGGGGGTAGTTAGCATGTGCGTGGGGGGGTAGTTAGTGTGTGTGTGGGGGTGGTTAATGTGTGTGACATCGCATGCTGCCCCCCCCCCCCCTCAACTGCATGTTGGGGGAACAGACCCAACAGGTCTGCACTTGGTCTAGTAACTTATAAAATTGGATGTTTGCTTTTGGGGATGCTTGCTTGAACTTTTTTTTTGATTCACATCTCCTTGAAAACCTGATGCGGTAATGGTGAAATTTGTACATATTCTGATAGAGATTTACTTCATGATTTCAAAAATTGTCCCATCTGTAAATTTGATTCATTATTTCCTGAGTTTTTTACAAAATATTTTCACCAATCTGACATATTTTTTAAATCTAACGAGCTACATGATGTCACAATGGTACCTCTTGCTCACAGGAGCCCTACCAGCCACCCTTCACCCCCCCCCCCCCCCCCCCCGGATTCTGGATTAAGCAGCTGACAAATTACTTTAATCCCCCCCACTTTACAGTCTGACATTTTTTAAATCTAACGAGCTGGATGACGTCATAATGGCTCTTCTCGCACCCCCGCCCCCGGGCTCTGGATTAAAACAGCTGACGAGTTATGTTAACCCCCCTCGGATTCACAATTAATGTTTCGCCTCCCGACTTGCTGTCGACTCGTACTCGCCCTGCTGTGCAGCTGAAGAGGGCTGAGCCATTTGGGGTATGATATATAGAGAGAAATGTCATGCTGCAGCTGCTTTATGAGACCTATAAAAGTCAGCGGACAGAAAAACTGCTTCAAACACAAGTCCACAAATTAGCCACCCCTAGAGCTGATATGTTTCATCTCAGTGATGAGCCACCCTTCCCTGAAGGGGCTCTGGTTCAGTATATCTGCCATTTGGAATTCCTATCCCCATCTTACATCAATGGTCAACGGTCTTACATTAATGGTACATAGAAACATAGAAAATAGGTGCAGGAGTAGGCCATTCGGCCCTTCGAGCCTGCACCGCCATTCAATATGATCATGGCTGATCATCCAACTCAGTATCCTGTACCTGCCTTCTCTCCATTACCCCTGATCCCTTTAGCCACAAGGGCCACATCTAACTCCCTCTTAAATATAGCCAATTAACTGGCCTCAACTACCTTCTGTGGCAGATAATTCCTGAGACTCACCACTGTGTGAAAAATGTTTTCCTCATCTCGGTCCTAAAGGAATTCCCCCTTATCCTTAGACTGTGACCCCTTGTTCTGGACCTCCCCACCATCAGGAACAATATTCCTGCATCTAGCCTGTCCAACCCCTTAAGAATTTTGTAAATTTCTATAAGATCCCCCCTCAGTCTTCTAAATTCTAGCGAGCCTATCCTGTGGCAGTTCTACAGACCGCCACAGGAGATCCTTCTTCCCTGTGGCTATCAAACTGTACAACTTCTCCTTCTTCTGTCATGGGGTAGACTGACAATTACCCCCCCCCCCCCAATCTTTCCACATCCCCAATCTTTTCCACTCATCACTTTAATTTCATGCTTCATGTATCTTGACAGAGGCATAGTCATAGAGTGACACAGTGTGGAAAGAGGCCCTTTGGCCCAACTCGCTCACACTGGCCAACAATGTCCAAGCTACACTAGTCCCACTTGCGCTTGGTCCATATCCCTCCAAACCTGTCCTATCCATGTACCTGTCTAATGGGCCTGTCCCACTGTACGAGCTAATTCAAGAGTTCTCCCTGACTTGAACTCGGAGAATTACTGTAATAGCTGCTCGTAGGTACTCGGGCTCTCATGAACATTTTTCAACATGTTGAAAAATCTTCACGAGTCTTCATAAGCTTTCCGCGTTTCCCGTGTACCTGCCATTAGCGTTACATGCCACTAAGAGACATCCCGAGCTCCGACGTACCTGCTACGTACATTCTATGTGCTTACCACGAGTTTGATTTTTTTTTAACTCGGGAGAGCTCTTGAATTACCTCATACAGTGGGACAGGCCCTTTACTGTTTCTTAAACGATGGGATAGTCCCAGCCTCAACTACCTCCTCGGGCAGCTTATTTCATACACCCACCACCCTTTGCGTGAAAAGGTTATCCCTCAGATTCCTAATAAATCTTTTCCCCATCACGAACCTTTGTCCTCTGGTCCTCGATTCCCCTACTCTGGTCAAAAGACTCTGCATCTACCCGATCTATTCCTCTCATGATTTTGTACGCCTCCCCTCATCTCCTGCGCTCCATGGAATAGAGACCCAGCCGACTCAACCTTTCCCTATAGCTCACACCCTCTAGTCCTGGCAACATCCTCGTAAATCTTTTCTGAACCCTTTCAAGCTTGACAATATCTTTCCAATAACATGGTGCCCAGAACTGAACACAATATTATAAATGCGCTCACCAATGCCTTATACAACTGCAACATGACTTCCCAACTTCTATACTCAATACTCTGACTGATGATTCCCAAAGTGCCAAAAGCCTTTTTGACCACCTTATCTACCTATGACTCAACCTTCAACGAACCATGCACCTGTACTCCGAGATCCCTCTGCTCTACAACACTACCCAGAGGCCTACCATTCACTGTGTAGGTCTTACCCTTGTTCGATGTCCCAAAATGCAAAATTTCACACTTCTCTGTATTAAATACCATCAGTCATTCCTCCTCCTACCTGGCCAATCGATCCAGAACCTGCTGAACCCATTCACAACCATATTCTCTATCTGCAACACCACTAACTGTTGGCAGATCAATTTCCCTCCCGGGATGAATAAAGTTCTATCGTACCGTTACATATCATTCTAAAAATTGGAAAAAGCTCTGCCTCTAAATGGTCATGCTGCCTTTCCCCTTGATTACTCTGTTAAAAATGGTAAAATGCATACTTCTCCGCAACTACTGAGGTTTTGTCATGTGAAGGAATATCTCTCCAACATGCAAACCTCATACTGGATGGTTAAAGTATAAAAACTAGTTGCATAGGGTTGTAATAGGCTTGTACATGATTCAAAATGATCTAATTGAGCTTTTTGAATGATTAAAGAAGGTGACAGATTGGTTACAGGGAAAATAACTTCATCCACTGTTAGTGTTTAGATTTTAGAGATACAGCAAGGGAGGGAGGGAAGATAGGACTGTTCTGTGAACTTATGTAACTTTGTCGGTGCCAAAAACGTGGCAACACTTGTGTACTGCCTAGGTGAGGTCTGCTATATGATTTTGCTGAGTTGTATGCAAAAGAAAGCATGTGGTACATGTGACTATAAAGTATAATCAAATCACTGAATAATGGAAACAGGCCCTTCGGCTCAGAGAGTCAGTACCTTCAAGAAAGGGGAGCTTGATTAATGAGGAACATCTCTTTCCCAGATACGGGACGCACTCAAACCATTGTCTTATTTCATACAACTAACAAGCCTCAATTCAAAACTATACCAAACAAAGCTCCATTTTTTTTAAAAAAATATTATAAGCAGCGTTTAAAATGAAAGAAAGGTTAAAAAGTTTAAATAAATATATCTTTACATTTCGGAGTTGACAAGTTTATTTGACACAAAGTGAACTATTTCATCATCAATAAATCCGGCAGTTTTGAAGCAAGTTTAAAGCTGAGCTAATGTTGAATTTGACGATTCTGAGCATATGTTTTATCTTTAAGCAGAAATGTATGTGTTTGATAGGGTTAAAGCCGTGACTGTGTTGTGTCTTTATGTGGAGCTGACCACACACATAAACATTGAAGTTTTACTTGCATCAGGAAATTCTTTTTGTAAATGCTCATTCATGTATACAAACATATGCTGCTCATTATACTGTGTTTACTTATGCCATATATAGTTGTTTTACCCTTAATCTACTCACACCCCAAAGGTTCCCCCTCAAAATGATTGCAAATCTCATTAAGGCCATCTTTATACAAACATTAAAAATCATTTATCTAATAACGATGGTATTATAATAATGATCCCAGTTTCTTACAGTAAATCTGTACCATTATTTAAAAGGATATTTGGCTATTCTCTCTAATCCATGCAATATATTACTTGTTCTGCTTGCATCTGAAAAAATAATTTAGCTTCACAAAATGCCCTCCTGGACAGCTACAAAGAATAATTAGCTGAATTGTTGAAATGATGAATGAATCACTGGTGGAAGAGGGGAATTTTCTGGTCAAATTCCACTAGTTTTACAGCCAAAGTAATGGCCGAGAAATTTCCCTGCTAAACCAATGTTTAGCTGTGCTGTGTCATAAAATTTACTTTTGGACTTTACTTTAGAGTTTAGAGATACAGCGCAGAAACAGGCTCTTGGGCCCACCAGGTCCGCAGTGACCAGCGGTCACCCCATACATTAGTACTATACAACGCATTAAGGACAATTTACAATTTTACTGAAGCCAATTACCCCACAGATCTGTATGTCTTTAGAGTGGGGGAGGAAACCGGATTACCCGGAGAAAACCCATGGGGAGAATGTACAGACAACAACCATAGTCAGGATAGAACCTGGGTCTCTGGCATTGTAAAGGGCCTGTCCCACTTGGACGACCTAATCCACAAGTTTAGAAGACCCTAGACGAGTTTAAAAAAGTGTCAAGGTCGTGTTGACTCGCCGAAGTAAACAACCTCCTACGACTGTGTCTACGACCTCCTATGACCCTCCTCGACCTCAGTCCTTCCACATGTCCTAACTATGACTAGCTACGAGTGGAAAATTATCACATGATAAAATGATGTCATTGTTTGCACTTTTTTTCACAGGGCCAGTTACCGACCTCCGACTACTTCCGACTACCATCACAACCTACCTATGACCTACCTACGAGCAAAAAGTATCAATTTTTTCCATGCCGACCTTTTTTTTAACTCGTGGACATTTTTTATCAGGCTGGAAAAAACGTCGCGACCTACTTGAGGCCACGAGTACGCGGAGACCACTCACGAGCATGAGGAAGAGTTACGAAAACCTCCTACGACCTTGTGGCGTCCATGCTGCGAGTATGAGTCAAGGGCAAACTCGGCAGAGGTCGCCAATTAGGTCGTGAAAGTGGGACAGGGGCTTTAGGCAGCAGCTCTACCACTGCCACTATGCCACAAATATATTATTTGAATATGAGGAAATTACAGTGAAAACTTGGTGCCTTAATGCAAAGTCACATATAGTATTTCTTCTAGCTTCTCCTTGCACCTAATCACCCTAACACATGGAGGAGCAAGCAGACACTGTGACATCCCAGTAAGAGGCCGCAAGCCCAGCATGTTTGGCCCACAGATGGCAAGGGCCACTCATGGGGTAGTTGTTCTTCTCAATGTTCATGAGACCTGCTTCACGGTTGGTTAAAGGAAACTTGCCCAAGCAGGTAGAAGTTTGGACCTCTTTAATAAAAATGCCAATTGATGCATGTTTACTTGGGATTTTTTAACCTGAGGTTGGCAGATTTTTGGTGACCACTGATATTTTGAGATTTGAGGCTAAGGCGAGGTCACTGAAGTTAGGTCACAGATCGGAAATTGTCTTTTTCAACAGCAAAACAGACTCAAGGGGCCAATTGGCCTGCTCTGTGTTGGTCTGAAAAAGTAACTAAGTACCCCTGTGACTGATAAACCGCTGTCTGCAAACAACTATACAAATTACTAACATTGAGGAAATGAGGGGAGGGAAGTGAGATGGAGATCATGTGGAACTGATTGAGTTCTGTAACGACAACTTAGATTGATGAATCGGGGTAGAATGTGGCATTGCATACCTTTCTGCTGGAAATGGCTGGAGAGGCTGTTTACTCAAGATCAGCTGCCATAAGACTTACAAACCACGAATGTTAACACAGTGTGGTAAGATCTTCATAACTCGGACAGAGTTAAATCCAAACTAAACCTGTGAAGTTAAAATAAACGGAGAATGAGTAAGCTTATCCAAACAACTTGCTCACTTAATGTTAGCTCCGGTGCATCCACCTTGTCACTGTTTATGTATCCCTGTTCAGAACATTTGTCAGTTGCTGTAGAACAAGAGAGGGATCAAGGCACTTGGTATGGGATCTTGGGGGAATGCCAGAATCCTCCATCCAGTAGCAATTTGATTTCACACTGACAGTGCAGCTGCATTTCCATGTGGCTAATGTTCAAGGTTGATTTCCCTTTTTCTGTTTAAAACCCAGACTAAATTGATCTTGTGTTCATAAAAAATGAAATAAATGTTGGGAATGTTTGGATCTTGGAATCCCATCAAGTTGCCTGACATTTTTTCATTACACGATAAATTCAGCATGGGTGTTTGAGACATCAAAGTACATGTGGGTCTCCATGGTTCTTCATCACATAGGCACAGGGATAGCTGAATGAGCAGCTTTAAGCGGTGACAGCCGTTCACCAGAGGAAGAAGTCCTACTCCAACATAAGTTAAATTCTACCTTTACTCGAGTTACCGCTTGGGGGTCCACCAGTCACATTGACCCAGACCCCTCGCCAATAGTGCCAGAGTCACCTGCAAGTCCTTCTTCTTTCCTTGAATGTTGGATGGATGCCCTGACCACTCAACTTTGCAACTAGAGCACTGCTTCTCCATAAAATTACACAGAAAACCAAGGCACATAAAATATGTAACATTGAACAGTGCATCACAGGTACTGGCCTATCCGCTCACAATGTCTGTGTCAAACAAAGATGCCAAGACCAAATCGTAACTGCCTGCACATGATCCATACACCTCCATTCCTTGCATATCCATATGTCTATCCAAAAGTCTCTTACATTCCACTATTGTATCTGTCACAACCATCGTCTCCGGCATCATGTGCCAGGCACTCACCGCCCTCTGTGTAAAAAAACTTGGCATGCACATCTCCTTTAAACTTTGACCCTCTCACCTTAAAAACTATGCCCTCTAATATTAGATGTTTCCATTCTGGGAAAAAGATTTACCCTATCAATGTCTCTCATAATTCTATATGCTTCTGGGAGGTCTCCCCGCGATCTCCAGCATTCATGAGAAAACAATCCAAGTCTTTCCAACCTCTCCCTGTAGTTAATATCACATAATCCAGGCATCATTCTGGTAAACCTCCTCTGCACCCTTTCCAAAGCCCCTACATCCTTCCTGTAACGGGATGACCAGAACAGTAATACTCCAAATGCAGCCTAGCCAAAGTCCCATAAAGACATCCTGACGTATCCTCATTTCCTTGGCCAATGGAGGCAAGTATACCGTATTCCATTAGTTTTTGGGTTTGATTCAAGATTTGAAATAAATTATCTGGGGCTCCTGCTCCTGATTACTAACTCAAGCACATTCAGGGAGTTATAGACATGGACCGCAAGATCCCTCTGTACATCAATGCTGTTATGGTTCATGCCATTACTTGTATATTTTCCCTTTACATTCGACCTCCCAATGTAGAACTCCATCTGCCATTGCTCCAGCCATTTCTGTAGCTGACCTATATTCCACTGTATACTTTGACAGCCTTCCTCCCACCCCAGTTGGTGTCATCTGCAAACTTGCTATAACAATGTATATGTCCAAGTCATTAATGTATATCACAAACAGCAGAGATGGCAGCACAGGTCCCTTCAGAACGCCACTGGTCACAGATCTCCAGCCTGAATATCCACCACAACCGCATGTTTTCTATCAGTAAGACAATGTTTTACACAGGGTGCATAGAAGTCATTGATCCAACCTGAGCTTCACAAGACACTGACATGGGTGCCCTGCACAACATTAATATGTGTTTTCAAGTTTGCACAACTTTTTAGTCATCCTCAAAAAATATTTTGTTACATTCACCACATGATCTATGATTCATGTTAACAGACCATGCAAGGCGGCCCATCCCACATTAATCTGATAATTATTTATTGGAACTGCAGCTATGTTTGAAAGAACAGTTTATAAGAAAAGCTGGGGAGTACATCCATAGGATCCAGACTAGTTTACTAATATGTTCCCAATCTCTTTCTTGACTCGAGTACATCATTAGTCTTTGGGTTTGATTCAAGATTTGAAATAAATCATCTGAGGCTCCTGCTCCTGATTATTAACTAAAGACATCACTGGAAAATGTACACTGTGTGGTCTGGACATGAAATTTGAACTTGTCTGTGACTCAAACTCAGTCTGCCAATACACAAAAGTTAATTATTGAAAATCATGCAACCAAGAGGGAGGTATTTCAGCCCATCATATCTGTGCTAGCCCAATCCCATTCTTCCCTCAGTATTGCTGTTTCTCCTCTCTGGAGTATTATTTTATTATTTATTTATTATTTTAGAATGTTCTGACCGAATCTGCTTTCACCATTCGTTCAGACAATGGTTCCTTCCATCTATTCCAAGTTAGACTGCATAAAATATTCCTCCAACAACACATGTTATAATTATGTTATAATTACTCCATGTTATTAGGCAACATCACATCAATTGTTGATAGATGGTATAGAAGTGCTTAGTGCAGCCTTGCCTCTTAACATTGAGGTACTTGGGGTAATCTGCGCAACGGGCTTCCTCCCCTCTCGCCTGCTGTTCCCTCCAAGGTGGAGTATGTCGGCAACGCCCGGAGTGGAGGAGGAGGCAGCAGCAGCGGAGGAGGGGGGAGGGGCAGACTGGACAGAGCGACGGGAGAAGCAGGGGGCAGGTCACTCCATTCACATTCCGTTTGCAAAACCATATGAATTTCAACTGAGCTCTTGTAATTTTGTCCAGATTATAGAAGGCAGCAGAGTACCAGTTGACGGAAAATCACTGTTCAATCTGTGTATGTTTAGTTTAGTTTAGTTTAGTTTCGAGATAGAGCATGGAAACCGGCCCTTCGGCCCACCGAGTCTACGCTGACCAGCAATCCCTGTACACAATCAGCACTATCCTACTACACACTAGGGTCAATTTACAATCTTTACCGTAGCTAATTAACCGACAAACATGCATATCCCCGGGGTGTGGGAGGAAACCAGAGCACATATATATATAAATGTATGTATACAAACTTTTTTTGGTGTTTACTATAGTATTGACAGAGTCCTATGTTTACATATCAGTTGTGCCAGTGAAAGTAAGAAATTCATTGTTCCGTTTTGGGATATAAAACAATAAAACTATTTTGACTCTCCCTTGACTGTCAATTAACCACTGTCAATTGTTCCAAGTGTGTAGATAGTATCCGGAGGGAGTTAATGGGAATATGGAGAGAATAAATTGGATTAATGAAGTGTGTGTTTAATGGTCATTGTGAATGCAGTGGCCAGAAGGGCCTGTTTTCCTGCTGTTTGACTCTATGACGTCTCGAGCTGGCAAGCAGCCTGGGTTCATCCACACCGAGGAAGCAGCTAAAATATTAATAAAATCTGCCCCTCTGGCATATACTAATTCTTAGAAACCTTTCTTCAGCAATGACCCCCTAATGGTGAATCTTTTCTTCAATTCCAAAAGCCGTTGAATTACTCCGATTTAGGTTATGTTTATTTACTGAAATGCACAACTTGGCATACAGCAAATAATGCAGCAAAGGCAGGCAGGGCCGCCTTTGTTTTACTACAACACTACTGTAAATTCTAAGCTGAACGTTTTTCTCTTCCCTCAGATAAAAAGACCGAACATTTATGGTTGATTACTTATCCAACCATGCTCGCATATTTTTGGATGCACTACACAGAAGTTGAGAAGTGGCGCCAAAAAAGCCAGCAATAATCAGCATCTCACAAACAATCACTGGCAGCACTAATGTGGTACTCTTTAGGAAAGAATTTCCAACAGTTCTGTGCCCTTTGATTTGTTAAAGCCAGCCTTAGTAACATGCATCATCTTCATTTCTGTGAATACGTTTCCCGGAGTTAAGCTGCATAACTTTGAATAGTTAATATGAAGCTTTCACTGATATTTTGCAGTTGCCCAAAGGTGTTGGCATGAGGCCAGATCCAACTGAAGGCCTGCAACATCTTTCTAGGTCTGGGCTGCTGCCCAACCTGCCCAGAGAAAGATAGGCCCCAGTTTGAATGAGTCAATCTTGGCAGAGTTGGGAGGAGATTTGATTTGGTAGCAACACAAGCAGTTATATGTGGTGTCTTGCACTATACTTGTTGCTCCCAGCCCCAGAAAAATAAATGAAAACTCACCTGCTGGGCTCCATTTGGCTGGAACTGTGCAGAATGAAGGCTGCAGTCAACATGTAAAACAGCAGTCCTGCATTGTTGCATAGTTTGCTCATTGATAGGTCCCACTGCCTAACCAAGCGGAGCACTGGGCAGCGAGTGGTAGATGCATGTTCAGCAGCTGTGGCAGTCTATCACACTCCATTATTATGGGAGCACATAATTCTTTTCTCATCAGGAAAGATTGTTCAAAATTAGCTCTAACCATACCGTTGATTATATTTTACAAATGCTCCCTTGTCTAACATTCCTATGTAGTTTGCTTTAAGAAATGCTTTTGCTTGTTTATTTTATTAAGACGTTGTTGATAAAAAAAAATTGAATTTACACTGGTTAGAATAGAAAATTGAAATGTAAAGTAATCAAATGAAAAAGGGCATTCAGAGATGCTGCCTGACCCATTGAGTTACACCAGCACTTTGTGTCCTTTTGTCTAAACCAACAAATGCAGTTCATTGTTTCTACAGTATTCATAGAAACATAGAAATTAGGTGCAGGAGCAGGCCATTCAGCCCTTCGAGCCTGCACCGCCATTCAATATGATCATGGCTGATCATCCAACTCAGTATCCTGTACCTGCCTTCTCTCCATACCCCCTGATCCCTTCAGCCACAAGGGCCACATCCAACTCCCTCTTAAATATGGCCAACAAACTGGCCTCAACTACCTTCTGTGGCAGAGAATTCCACAGATTCACCACCCAGATTCAAATGATATTTCTTTGTCCACTGAATATTGTACATTGTACAGCATCACCCTTAAATTTAAAACGGATTGAAACCTCACAGAAAAAACTCAAATTCATCTGGACCATTTCCGTCCCGTTTCTAAACCGCACTATCTCCATTGCAGGTAACAGACTACTTCCGACATCTACTACAAACCCACTGACTCCCATTGCTATATGGACTACACTTCGTCCCAACCTGCTTCCTGAAAGGACTCTATCCCCTACTCCCAATTCCTCCGTCTATGCCGCATCTGCACCCAGGATGAGGTGTTCCAAACCAGGGCATCAGAGATGTCCTCATTCTTTAGGCAACGGGGGTTCCCCTCTTCGACTATTGATGAGGCTCTCACCAGGGTCTCCTCTATATCCCATAGCCCCGCTCTCACTCCGCATCCCCCCACTCGTAACAAAGACAGAGTCCCCTTTGTCCTCATCTTCCACGCGACCAGCCATCACATACAACAGATAAGCCTCTGACATTTTCGTCACCTCCAATGGGATTCCACCACTTGCCACATCTTCCCATCCCCTCCCCTTTTGGCTTTCCGCAGAGACCGCACCCTCCGTAACTCCCTGGTCAATTCGTCCCTTCCAAACCACCCCCTCCCCTGGTGCTTTCCCTTGCAACCACAGGAAATACTACACTTGTCACTTTACCTCCCCCCTCGACTCCATCCAAATACCCAGGCAGTCTTTCCAGGTGAGGCAGAGATTCACCTGCACCTCCTCCAACCTCATCTATTGCATCCGCTGTTCCAGGTGTCAACTGCTCTACATCGGTGAGACTAAGCGCAGGCTTGGCGATCGTTTCGCCCAACACCTCCGCTCAGTTCGCATTAACCAACCTGATCTCCCGGTGGCTCAGCACTTCAACTCCACATCCCATTCCAAATCCGATCTTTCTGTCCTGGGCCTTCTCCATGGCCAGAGTGAGTCCCACCGCAAATTGGAGGAGCGGAACCTTATATTTTGCTTGGGTAGTTTACACCCCAGTGGTATGAACATTGACCTCCAATTTCAGGTGGTCCTTGCTTTCTCCCTCCTTCCCCTCCCCTTCCCAGCTCTCCCACAGCCTACTGTCTCCGCCGTTTCCTTTATTTCTCCCCCTCCCCCTCAGTAGTCCGAAGAAGGGTCTCAACCCGAAACGTCGCCTATTCCTTTGCACCATAGATCCTGCCTCACCCGCTGAGTTTCTCCAGCATTTTTGTCTACCTTTGATAAAAATGAGGATTTGTTGCATAAGATATTTTTCTCCTCTGTGATATTTTCAACTGTAAAATTACATCCCTAATGACCGTCTCAATATTTCCATCCTGGTGCAATGCCCCATTTGGAAGGTTGCTTCCCACCAGATTGGCAGCACTTTGAAATCTGTCAGAAAAAGCAGATGACAATTGAAAAGCTAAATTCCAAAATGTTTATTTTGGGCCAGGTGAAACTAGAGTGCTCATCCAGTCTCCACAACATCAATGTGGGACAGTGCTACTCTGCAAGAACATCTTCCTCCCCCCCCCCCTCCCGCCACCCCCCCCGACCCCCCACTCTGGCCATAGGACCAATATTTCTTATTGGAGTGGACTCTGGGCTGCAACGGCAACACACCCCTTTGCAGTGTGCAACTCACACTGTGTTGCTGAGTGTGTCGAAATGGACTGAAATTTTCAATAAGACACTCAGAAGCTCATGGAAAACATTCATTAATCTCCTCAGGTTTTTGGGTTTGTATTTCTGTAATAACTCATAAAAACACTTTTACATTTATTGTTTGGCTCGTTGGCTGAGGTATAACATTTAGTCAGGATGTTGGGGACAACTCACCTGTTCTTCTTGATTAATAGGTTCCTTTATATGTACCTAAAGATTAGACAGTCTAATCTTGTACAAAAGATGAAATAGTTCTTTCAATACTGCATTGAAATGTCAGGTTAGATTTAAAATGCCGTGGGATTTGAACTCATGACCTTTTGACTTGGGGAGGTGAGACTGCCACCATTGAGTTATAACTGTCACCTTTAACCTTTGTAAGAGCAGCAGCCTTGGCTCAGTTCATGCTTCATCCTTCCAATCAGTCGCACCCAATGCTTCCACTGCAGCTCTTTGGGCTCTGAAGTCGTGTGGCTGGGGAATACTCAGTGGGAGGAAACAGGCGATGCCCGACAATGATGGTGGATTTGGGATTTGGTGCACTCCGTCCACAACCTCTGCGTGCCCCTTTTGTCAAAATCCCAGGAGGTTGCTCAGTGCCTTTGTGGATGTTCCTTCTCTAATTTGAGATGTCACAGGCCAGGGATTCCCATGAGACTTTGAGGACGTCAGTGAGGTATTTTCTTTCTCAGGAAGTAATTATCTTCCTGTGACAAAGCTCAGAGTGCTTGCACCGGAATTCTAGTGCCAGGCATATAAAACATGTGACCTGTCCCCAAGCTGGTCGAGGGTGGTCAGGGCCTTGATGTTGGGGGTGTGGCCTGGGAGAGGATGCTGACCTTGGTCCAGCTTTCCCATCAACCTTCTGACCCAGGCATGACTGCCGCCACTGAGTTATAGCTGTCAGCTTTAGCCTTTGCAAGAGCACTAACTATGGCTCAGGTCTTACAACACGTTATACGAGTGGTTAATTTCCCCCCCCCCCCCCTTACTGTTCTTGAGCTGCGTTAAGGCCAATGTGCTGAATTGGATATGATCTGATTTTCAGCTCATAAACAAAAACAATCCAAATCTTGTGCAGAGTACAGACGTGTAAGGGGAGGAGGCATGTTGATAAGTTGCAAGATGCCTGAACCCAGGAAACCTCAGCAATGCCTGGAATGTGGAAAATTTCCTCAAAGCCAGCGCGGATCAGATTGCTTGTGTTTTTACAACAATTAGGAGAAATGTGAACTATATATACTGCAGATATTTCAGAATGATTACTTATGCTTTTCTCTGAAACAAAGGCGATGACCCTTTTTTTCCCCTTGAAGAAAGGAATAGACATTGCAGAACCCCCAAGTTATTTTCATTCCCAATTAATGTATGTTCTTGGGTAGGGGCTGGTACTTTGATGTGTGGATAATGTATCCAATAATATGGCAAATGTCTTCATTTATTATTTAACTCAGTAAGAAATCACCTCTTTCTCACACATATTATATCTAATGTGCATCTCAGATCTCTCTTTGTTCATCTACTATTACTCAACGACATGTTGCTCCTCAGTAATATATCTAAAAACTTGGAATCTAATTTTCACATGTAATCTGACAAAACCCTATCCACCAACTCTCCTACCTCTCCACTTTTTCAAAATTCTCAAACTGCATAATCAAAATCCAGTTCTGGAGGACTTCTACAAAATGTGCATACTTTGAGGAGATTTTGCAACGGAGAAGTAAAATGGAGATACAAAGAACTGCAGATGCAGATTTACCAAAAAACACAACATGCTAAAACACAACATGCATTAGTTTTCCAGCGCACTCCTAGCTAGTTATTCACTACACTGCCAACCACAGCTTGTACCGTTTCCCATTTACCCATCACCCTCTTCTTATTTGTCTACGATGACCTCTGGTTCAGCAACATCGCAGTTTTAACATCCATGTTTTCAAATCCCGCCCTTCCTTTCTCGGTAATTCTAGGATCTTGAGCACTTCCAGTCATAATGTTTCTGCCATTTCTGGCCACCTTTTCAGCTGCCAAGGCCATAACTTTCAATTCCTGCCCTAAATCTCTCAACTTCAAGTCTGCTCCCCCCACCCCCAACATATTTTGTTGCCACCAATAAAAAATGAATGGTCAGGCATGAATGCATGCAGCTAAGAACTTATCCTAATTTTTGTTCAAAGTTTTGCTGCCGTTTTACTATCTAATGATCTAGTTGCACATTCTTGGGACTATTTCTTTTCCGCTATGCCGCAAATTAATGTCTGGACAAAAATTTGTTTAACATCTTACAGCTGAGAGCATTTTAAAATAAGCAATCGTCGACCAAAATAAAAGTCCAAACTGGCAGTAATTTTCTAACCTTGCATTTATTTACTTTGAAATGAATAATTAGCATAGAAAACATTATTAAGTTTCCATTTGAAGCCAGATAAAATTCTCTTTTCAAGAAAAAGTTGGAATTAAGTTTTGCAATGGAACTGCATTCCCGGAATAATCAGGATTGACCTGCTGTGGATAAACCCATTCAAATTCACTCACATTGCTCACTGACATATGCTTGTGTGTAATGTGAAATATGGCATTGTTTATCGTGTGCTGGTTTTGAATTTCTAGTTTGAAGTTCTGTAAACAAAGCTTCACTGATTGATGAACAGATAAATGCCGAGCCTAATCCTGCAGTGAGAACAAGAGAGGAGCGAAAGAAAGATTTTCTTGCAGGATGTTAAAATGCACCTTCCAGCCAAAGTACTTTAGTTTAGTTTAGTTGAGAGATACAGCGTGGAAACAGCCCCTTCGGTCCACCGAGTCCACACCGACCAACGATCCCTGCACATTAACACAATCCTACACACACTAGGGACAATCTACATTTATACCAAGCCGATTTACCTACATACTAACATGTCTTTGGAGTGTGGGAGAAAACCGAAGATCTCGGAGAAATGCCACGCAGGTCAGACAAACTCTGTACAGACAACACTCGTAGTCGGGATCAAACCTCGGGTCTCCAGAACTGCAAGCGCCATAAGGCAGCAACTCTACTGCTGCGCCACCGTGCTGCCCTACCTCTTTCGTAATATAGGAAATGTGGCAGCCAACTGGAGCAACATGATAATGAGCAAATAAATTCATTTTGTTGTATGAGGGAACCATCTTTTGCCGGGGCAATGAACATTATTCCCCTGTTATTTTTTGACAATGCTGCACACTTGAAGGAACACACTAAAGTGTCAGCTTATATGAAGACACAAGGAACTGCAGACGCTGGAATCTTGAGCAAAATACAAAGTAATACTGAAGGAGCTCAGAGGGCCAGCAGCATCTGTGGGGGGAATGGACAGGCGACGTTTTGGGTTGGGACCCTACTTCATTTTGATATGTTTTTTTGTCATCAAGTGTCTGGATTGATACATTAACTTGCATTGGAAGCAACACAATCCCAGATTGTATAATTGATGGGTATTGCTGGTTAATCGCAGTCTGGAAAGTCACTTGATCCTCTGGGGGAAATCATCATTAACTAACAACCTCTGCTAGAAATCAATCCCATCTCAGATTGCCACTAAAGGACAGAGTCAATCTTGGATGCGATGCACTCCATGACTAAATGGTCTCATTCTCCTCAGGGCTCCCACAGGAAGAATGTTCATTTGGATAAAGTATCAAAAATGTGTTTGTGGCTGTGGCAACTCAAGGCAGCACCTTCAGCAGTGAGATGAGAGGTTTGAGACTTAAATAATCTGCTTAGTTGCGTGGGAACTTTAAAAAGCCATCTCTTTCTCATCCTTTATATAGAATTAATTATTTCATCTCTCAAGACGTCATTCAAGTAATTCCACCAGACAATACCTTTACCATTAAATACAGGTACTGTGAAGTAAAGCCATGATTGGACTTGCATAGAAATTATCAGAAACTATTAGTCTTTCTCATGTGCAGCTTGAACCGAAGCTAACCTTTTCATATGAGCCAGCTGCACTCAATGATATCATGAGCTTAGAGCACAAAGGAGCACTAAAACAACCCACTTAACCTGCCTTCAAGGTGATTAAGGAGAGAAACAATCTTCAGCTATTCAAACGCCAAGGGTCACAGCACACATTCAACACACCAGGCAGCGACAAACGTAAGACACCAAAATAAGTTTCCTCAGGCTATCTCCATCTATCAATACTGTTTTACCATCCTTATTCAAAAAGGAAGTAATTGGTAGTTAACTGTTACTTTAGCAATCTTAAGACATATTTGTATTCTTCCATCTACATAGATTAAATATAATTCTATATTAAAACCAGAATAGATATGTTGTGGTTGTTTTATTTCTTATCCTAGATCACTGCTGTCTTACAGCCTATAATCTGACATCAAATACTCCATATTTCTCAAGCCAGGTGTTACAAATCCTCTTATCTAACTTAATCTTCAACCATCAACCTTTGACACAAGAGGTAGTTTTTGCCCCAAGCTTTCGCCTCCTCTGCTAAAACAGTCATTATTCACACAATATGTCCTGTCGAGAAGGTTTACACATAAATAAGCCTGTGCCAGATATTCTGCACCATATCATCAATGTGTCCTCAATAGTCTTCATCTCAGCCTTTACAGGAACATTGCTGTGATAATTATGAGCTTAAACCTATAACACCTTATATCCCTTCCAGACAGAGATAAATGTTACAGCACACATTATAGCAGCAACAAAACCAAAATGTTGTGATTGGTTTGAGAAATGACAAAAAATCTGATGTTTTTATTCAGCATAGAAACAGTTGAAACATTGTTTAAGTTTGCACTTGAACAATATTATCCATATAATGCAATGCTTCAATAGTAGTAATTGTTTGTCATTACAGCCTGCGATAACTTCAAATAATAAATGCTTGAATGATTTGGATGGTAATTGTTTGGTAAGACAAAACTGAGGGATATTATTGCATTAAGAATTCCCCGATGAACATTTTAAATAAAGGCAAATTATCTTTATCAGTAATATGAAGACTATTTTTAATATTTTGTCATTTAATCCGTGCAATGTTGCAACAAATGTCAGATATCAGAAAAGAGCAGGATTAAGCTTGGTTGGGATGTTCCCTGAGGTCAGATTCCCCACTGACATTTATTGTGAAGGCTGATCACCCGCAGGGAAGCAGTGAGAGAAAATTCTAAAAATGCAAGGTTCCTAACTTCAGTGGAAAACTTAAAGTAAATCACAATCTTTTTGTATGCAATACAGGACGTGAATGTCACTGGCAAGGCCAGACTTTAATGCCAAGTTGCTGCTGCAGTTATTCATGATGGAGTTACTCCCACAGTTCGTAATGTAGATCAAGAATTTTGACCAAGCATCAATGAAAAATCAGCAATAAAGTTTCATGAGGATGGTGCATGTCCGAATGAGAAATTGCAGATGGTGTTGTTCCTATCAATCTGTACTAGTAGTAGAATTGTCCATCTGAAGTAGGGCAGCACGATGGCGTAACGGTAGAGCTACTGCCTTACAGCACCAGAGACCCGGGTTCGATCCTGGCTCTGGGTGCTTGTCTGTACGGGGTTTATATATGCTCCCTGTGACATGCGTGGGTTTTCTCTGAGATCTTTAGTTTCAATACAATTCAATACAATACGGATTTATTTGTCACATTGCACAAAAAGTGCAAGTGAAATGAACTCCCACACTTCAAAGACATGCTGGTTTGTAGGTTACTTAGCTTGGTATAAATGTAAATTGTTCTTAGTGTGTGTAAGGTAGTGGTAATGTGCAAGGATCGCCGGTCAGTGCGGACTCGGTGGGCCAAAGGGCCCGTTTCTGCGCTGTATCTCTAAACTAAACTAATAAAATTGGCAGGTTTTGGAGGTAGCAGTGCATCTTATAGATGGTACACATACAATGCATATTGTTGGCCAGAGTAGCGGAGGGAGTCCACAGTTAGATAGTGGATGGAGCAGCAATCAGATGGTGCTGAGCTCCTGGACTGTTGGTGCTGAGGCACTTATCCAATATGGGAAGTCTGAAGATTTGCCGCTCGACACATCATAACCAGCCTCTGCTCTAGTAACAACAGAAGTTATGTGGCCATTCTATTTAGATTTCTGCAGCGTTGAAGCATGAAGTGTCAGTGAGGCTAACAGTGCTTGGTGTTATCTGGATAGAAATGCCACAGAATCTTTGGTGATGAGAGATGTACGAGTGAACATGGAAATGAAAAAGCTGCAGTCAGACATTTACCGCATCACCTTTAGCTTTGCGAAATCAGCATTTTGTTGACTGGGGCCTTATTGAAATACATTGAGCATCATGAAGTGCCTGCATCCTCAACATTAAGTAAGCCTCTTACCAAAAGTTAAATTAAATCAAATAATTTCAATTCTAAAACCATTATAACAAAGTGCTAAATGTCAATTACTGGCAGTCAAACTTTCTGAAACTGAAAATTACATGTTGTAAGCATGGTGTATCGTTCAAGTTTTTTTTTTGGAGATAGCCATTTGCTTACAAAATGTATGGGGTTTGGAACATTATGGTTAAATTCAGGCCCAAAGCCTAAAATAAAATTTGCCATATATTTGCAATTAACGTAATGCATTCCCCTCTTGTAAAGGAGTAAACTGTTCAGAAAAGACAATATAATTTAAAGAACTGACTGATTGGGGAAACAAATTCCCAGAATTGCCAAATCCTCAAAGGAATGGGCAGCGAGATAGAATTACACCAAGGGGAAAGGGAAGCACTCAAGCAAAGAAAGCTTAACAGCCTGCAGGAGGATTTATCAGAAGCCACCGCAGGTACTGGGCACACTACGGTCCCATATGAGCCAGTAAGTCTGTAAAGAGTTTTGCCTGTGTAACAGTGGCTCAGTTTGTAGCATAATCCCCTGTAGCTTCAGAAACAACTGAGAAATGTAGTCTAGAGCACTGTTGAGATGCATTATTTTAGATGATAACTATGACTCAAGTCATATCTGCTCCCTCAGATGGATTTCATGGCCCTATTTTAGAAAAAAACAATCCTGCCATTCTAGTTAAAATGTCTCATTAATAACATCTGACCTTAATACACAGTTGGATATGGGTGCTTGCTTTTTGCAAATTGTTTTCTATATTGTATCCGTGATACAAAAATGACTTTATCGGCTGTTTTTGTATTTTATAATTATCTCAAAAAACTGCAGCTTCTGTACAACAATTACAGTTGTGAACAATATTCAGGAGGCATGAATGAATCATTTATTCTTCTCCATTGATTGATAAATGCCAAAATCAATTAATAATTCAGTATTTTACAGTGTCCCTGGTGTTGCGGCCAATATCTGTCCCTCAACTATTGCTATGTGGAACCATTGTTATTTCTAAATTGGCTGTCACATTTCCTATGAATATATTTCAACAGTACTTAATTAACTGCAATCATCAAGACATCTTCGAATAATGAAAAGAGCTATTTTAATCTGTGTTTTTTTTTCATTCTTTTAATTGGATGCATTCCAAATTCATTTCCTAGTTGCAATTTCTTACCCATACATTTAATGCCTGTGTTTGCAATGTAGATGTAATAAACATGACCAGTGCAACACATGCTCTTACTTTACTCATTAGACCGTTTCAATTCCAATGTAAAGTGTTGTGTGCAGCTTAATTCGCCCTGCGATTCTATACCCTTTCACTGTGAAGATAGTTATTGTATTTAGTTTCTTAATGTGTATTCTACGGTGTCACTTAATTGAAACAAACATTCCAGCCCTCTGTTCTGAGCATATCTGTTTTTGGCCTCATTACAGTCCTTGGTGATGGATAGGAGAGGCTTAACTGATTCTGACCAAGCATGTCTGCTAAAGAGATGACAGAAGTGAAAAATGAAACGGTCAAAGGAATTTTTACCACTTTCACTGCACACAGGTGAGAAAATGCTCAAAGGTAACTAAGGAAAATGTCTTGTTTTTTGCTATGTGGAACCATTGTTAACTGTGTAAAATTAGTCAAATTCACTTAACAAGGATTGTGATAATACACTTTCTCTGAAGTTAAAGCTTAATTAAGTACATAAATATCAGGAGCTGCCAATATTATTTTAAAATAAGCAATTTTTTGTGAGCCCTGTAACGTTCAACCTATTTCATGAGAGTGTTATTACACATCAATGTTTGTTAACAAAGACAAATTAGTCTTAAAAGGCAGAACAAAAGCTTACATTCATGCAATGTACAAAGAAGCACTGAGTCACATTATACTTTAATTAACTAAAGAAGCATTGTCCCCATCCTAAAACCATAAAGAAACGTTCTATTCTATTTTCCAATTATTATTCTCAGGAACTGGGACAATGTGACATTTACTCCACTTCATCATAATCCCCTGAACGCAATTCCTGATACATTACCGAAGAAAATAGTCCACAAGCATAAACCATGAGGTGTATCACAATTAATTGAGCTTCCCCCCCCTTCCCTGCCTTCAGTGAGGATCCTCAATGTCTCTGTCATATTTGCTCTAGTTATAAGACGTAGTCTGCCCTGTTCAACGACTGCAATCAACCTGGCGTGCACAATCAAATAAGATTAAATAGAACAAGTTGTCCTATAACTTTAGGCTGTGCGCGCCAGATGCAAGACGAAGTAGTGATAAGACCTCACTACCTTTCTTCTTCCGTAACACTGGCTTCCCCCATGCAATGGTGGACAGAGCCATTAACTCTGTCACCACGGATGACACCCCCATGGTGGTGGGGCTCATCTCTGGGGGATGAACGCTTACAGGGATGAGGTGGAGCAGCTGACAGTGTGGCGTGGAGAAAATAACCTGCTCCTCAACATCTCAAAGACAAAGGAGCTCATAATAGACTACAGGAAGAAGAAAACAGACATTACACCACTAATCATCAGAGGGGACTGTGTGGAGAGGGTGGCGGATTTCCGCTTCCTGGGAATCCACATTGAGGAGGACCTGACATGGAGCGTGAACACCTCTGCGCTGCTGAAAATGGTCCAGCAGAGACTGCACTTCCTGAGGGTGCTCAGGAAGAACAACATCACCAAGAGACTCCTGCTGTCCTTTTATCGGTGCTCCATTGAGAGCATCCTAACATACTGTGTATGCGTGTGGTACACCAGCTGCACATCGGCCCAGAGGAAAGCGCTCCAGAGGGCTATTGACAACGCCCAGAAGATTGCCGGCTGCCCTCTCCTCACTTTGGAGGACCTACACAGTTCCCACTGTCTCAAGAAATCCCAGAACATTATAAAGGACATTTCCCACCCTGGCCACTCCCTGTTTGAACTGTTGCCGTCAGGCAGACGGTACAGATCAATGAGGACAAAGACAAACAGATTAAAAAACAGTTTTTATCCCACAGCAATAACTACACTTAATGTAGCCACCAAATGAGAGCAGGTGCGCTACATACCAAATGGATTGTGAAATTGACAGAAGAATGTATGTATGGTTGTGTGTTTATGCTTATTTTATGGTGGTGTGTGTATGCTTACATATCGTTAGCTTTTGGAAATGTGTGAACGGTGCACTGACTGGTTGGCATTTTAATTTTGTTGTACATGTTCACATGTTATAATGACAATAATCTATCTAATTGCATCTCATATATTTCCCATATTCTGCTCTCACCCTTTCTCTCCCTGAACAGGCCAAAAACAGAACAGCACACACAATTCCCACCGTCCACCCCATCAGCCTCCATAACTGGTCTTCAGAGTCTTCTTCTTCTCCTTCAGAGTCTGAAGAAGGGTCAACCCAAAACGTCACCCATTCCTTCTATACAGAGATGCTGCTTGTCCAACTGAGTTACTCCAGCATTTTGTGTCAGCCTTCACATCAGATCATCCTTGGCAATTCCACTGGCTTCAACAAGATTCTACTTCCAGATACATCTTCGCTTCTCCTTCCTCTTCTTTCGTGTGGCGTGCACAGCCTAGTTGAAGGACAACTTGTTCTATTTGATCTTCCGTTTGTGCACGTCGAGGTGCTTGCATTAGTCGAAACAGGGCGGACCACGTGAAGGTTGCAATCTTCCACCGTCCCCTCCCCTTACAACATTTCACAGTGGACACTCCCTTTGTGAATCCTCAGCTGGCTGTTCCATCCTCATCAACCACTTCCCATCTCACTGAACTTTTCCAAGCAACCACAGGAGATACACCACCTGTCCTTTTACCTCTTCCTTTCCCATCATCTAGGGTCCTAAGCGTCTCTCCATATGAAGAAGCAATTTAATTGAATTTTTTTGAAATCTAATGCCTTGCCTTTGTTGTTCTGCCTTTGTTGCTCATAATGTGGCCTCTTCTACACTGAAGAAACCAGATGCAGGTTGGGTGATCACTCTATGGAGCTCCTGCTTTGAGTCTCCTCCTGAGCTTGTGTCTGACGGCCACCTTAATTCTCCACTCCACTGCCACTGTGAGCTATGTGTCCATGGTATTTCACACTGTTACAAAACAATACAATTCAATGTGAGGAACAGCACCACATGATCCATCTGTGCAAATTGCAGCCTTCTAGACTCAACACTGAATACTCCAATATTACACGATTCATTCCTTTTTTTTTGCACGTATCAGAATCGGCTATTTCTGCCATCATTTTCACAGGTTTTTTCTCAGTCAGTATAGTCACACCTGCTGGAAATGCCCCTCAAACTTGCTATTGACAATACGTAACAAACACAAAGAGATATAATCTGATTATAACTGCTACTCTAACTGTTATATTTACAGATTTGATCTCACCTTATCAGGAATATTTATTTTGTTCTATCCATCCCTCCTCTTTCTCTGCTACTGAAAACTAAATTGTTTCAGCTCATTACAGTTCTGGTGGAGGATTTGTCACCCAACTAAATCTCCTTCCACAGGTGCTGCATGACCTGTTCATCATTCTTAGCAATTTCTAATTTTATTTGACAGCTTCCAACAATGGACAATCACGGGCAGAGGGGGGTGGAGAGGGCCATCAAAATGGGAATTCTGACTTTATCCTAGAATTACTGAGGCATATTCCAGCACTTTACCTTCATTCCAATTGAGACATGCAGACATTTTACAGACTGATTCCAACCATTAAATTTCCAAGCAAAGTACTGTGCAAATGCAACTGCTATCAACCCTACCACCAAAGAGAATGTGATAACTGGGATGTGCACATTGTCTATTCTTGTTTTGAATATCAATTGTTTTGAATATCAATTGCAAGAACCATGTATTTTTCCTAACTCCTTACTGTCATGCACAAACAATTTATTGCAATTTGATTATGACAGACCTTCACTGCTATAAATCAGCACACCGCAGAGAGTATCAATTATTTAGCCAAATGGAATGCCACTCGAGAATTTTTGATCAAATGCCAAACCTTAAAAAAATTACCATCATATTTGTTTTAAGAGCAACAAGCTTATAATACAAGCCCATGTTTTTTAATCAAATATAGCTTTTTCATCATAAGACATTGGGACGGCACTGTGGCGCACCGGTAGAGTTGCTGCCTTACAGCACCAGAGCCCTGGGTTTTATCCTGACTGCAGGTGCTGACTGTACGGAGTTTGCATGTTCTCTGTGTGACTGCGTGGGTTTTCTCCGGGCACTCCAGTTTCTTCCCACATTCCAAAGACGTGCATGTTTATAGGCTAATTGGCTTCTGTAAATTGTCCCTAGTGTGTAGGATTGAACTAGTGTATGGTGATTGCTGGCTGGTCGGCGCAGACTCGGTGGGCTGGACTGTTTCCATGCTCTAAAATTAAAAGTATTATCTCTATTAATCCTGAAGCTGCTGTTTTAATTTAATGCACTGGATCTATTTTTTGCCTTACAAATTGAGACATGGGTTTAAACCTTATGACAACACAAGGGTCTCTCCAACTATTATGTCTAAAGCTTTATTAAGCATTAGACTAAGTGGGACCCGTTGGGTTCCATGTTCACACGGGAGGGCTGGTCCCCCGAAGCAATATACCACCTCTCCACCAATTCCAATATTGGTGGCCAGTGGGGGGGGGGGGTTACTGGAGTGCTGGTATGTGTGTTGTCGGCTGCAGCGACTACTGGTCTCCAGAGGGCTAGTATGGACATTGGGGGCCAAATGGATTCTTGGGGTGGCAGCTCAGTCCCTCAAGCCTGATGTGCTGGCAGCTCACTCACGGCTGGTGGGCTGGCAGTTGACTCACTGCTATTCCTTGAAATTCCATTTCAAGCAGAGTGCAAGGCCACCAAACTCAAATCCATTTTCCTACCATTTCAAGCAGGGTGCAAGGCCACCAAATTCAAATGCAGTTTCATACCATTTCATGCAGGGTGCAAGGCCACCACATTCAAATGCAGTTTCATACAATTTCAAGCAGGGTGAAACCATCATAAAACCACCATAAAACCACACAAAACACCATACTCACAGATCAGTATACATACAGTATGTTCAGTTGATTCACAGCTCAGACAGAGTTGTGACCTCTCCCTCCCCCATCATGCAGCAACTGAGCCACACCCACACTTCTGGGTTTTATAATCCCTCCCCCTCCCACCGGAAAAGGGGTGGCCTTCGTGGCGTGATTGACAGGAGAGAGATTCTCAACATTTTTTAAACACTAATAACACTTTTATTTTTAATTGATGGGAAGAATCCTCTGCACCTGAGCGGAGGGGGGCTGAGTAAGATGGCCAAAAATCACAGCCATAAGTGGTAGCATTTTATCTAAAATCAATATAGTGCAAACAGGAAGTTGTCAAGTTTAGCCAAACAACCCTTTGCACTGCCTTGTAACTTCAACTCTTAACCCCCCAAACAATCCTTTGCGCTGCCTTTTTACTTCAACCCAAACCCCCCCCCCAAACAACCATTTGCAGTGCCTTTTTACTTCAACCCAAAACCCCCCATGCAACAATTTGCACTGCCTTTTTACTTCAACCCCAAAACCTCCCAAACAACCATTAGCACTGCCTTTTTACTTCAACCCACACCCCCCCCCCCCCCCCCCCCCACAACCATTAAAGCATTAATATATCCCTGATTTTTCATTGATGGGAAAAATCCTCCAGTCCAGGCAGGCGGAGGGGGGCTCTGAGCGAGGTGGCCAAAAATGGCGGCCGTAGGAGGCGGCGTTCCCTCGGAAATCACAGTACAGCGAGCCAAAAGTGGTCAAGATCTTACTTTTAGTAATATAGATTGCAAAGATCATCCCCATGGAGAAAAGTCCACTCATTAAGTGGAGCCAAACTATCCACATCCATGAGATAGATTTTTTGATAGGCAGATGGTTGAACAAAGGACAGAGATGAAAAGACAGGTGTGAGACAAAAGGGTTGACGAGTTGGGAATTGTGAAGCTAGAGAAAGGAATGTAGATGGAAGGGGAGGGGGAGGAAGAAATAGGTGTGAGTCCATGTGGGGCACAGAGAAGAGAGGAGGTGGAAAAAAGGTGCGGGTTCGTGAAATTGGAGAATTCAATGTTCATGTAGGCTGTGCAAGTGGAATATGAGGAGTCGTTCCTCCAGTTTACGCGTGGCTTCACTCTGGCAATGGAGGATACACAAGACAGAAAGGTCAGTGTGGAAATGAGAAGAGGATTTAAAATGGTTAGCAACTGAGAAGTTAGGCGAGGTGCAAAATTTCATATTTTGTTCTTAAATAAGACAATTTAATTTGATAACAATGTATTTCTGTTATGATATAGAATTATTTTTCCAAAGGGAAAGTTAGTCACACTTATCTTTGTGCAGTAAGGTTAATATTTTAATGTTGAGGGTTTTTGGGGTATGGAACATACTATTATGGACACAGAATCCACCAGAAATTTAGGAAGGGATGTGGACTTGTATTTGCAACTGATGTTGTACAGGAAGTTGAGGTATTTTTTAACATGTCATAGGCAGATAGATCAAATTGAAGATACAGGAAATCCAGCAGATTCTGGAATACTGCATTGAACACAAACTGCTGGAATAACTTAGTGGGTGAGGCAGCATCTCCAGAGAACAAAGTGCTGGAGACTGAAGAATGGTCCCAACCTGAAATGTTACCTATCTTGACCTCCAGCGATGGTGCCTGACCTGCTGAGTTACTCCAGTACTTTGTGTCTTTTCTTTATAAACCAGCATCTGCAGTCCCTTAAGTCTAGCTTGGAGTTCTTGTTTATCCAAGAGGAGAAAGACACGGATTTCAGAGTCAAAATATGCCGCCATACGTTTAGTACATGCGGCTTTAGCTCATGCTTGCTCCTTACGGGATTGGGCAACCAGCACTTTTGTGTTATACTGTAAATAGATCAAATTGCTGTTTCTTCTATTGTAAACCAATGATCTTTGCTTTGATGCGCCCATGGACCAAAATAATGAGAGTTTCCAGGCACTTGAAACATAGAAATATAGAACCATAGAAAAATAGAAATAGGGTGCAGGAGTAGGCCATTTGAACCAACGAGCCAGCATCGCCATTCTATATGAACATGGCTGATCATTCAAAATCAGTACCCAGTTCCGGCTTTTTCCCTACATCCCTTGATTCCTTTAACTAAGAGCTAAATCTAATGCTCTTGAAAACATCCAGTGAATTGGCCTCCACTGCCTTCTGTGGCAGAGAATTCCATAGATTTCCAACTCTCTGGGTGACAAAATTTGTACTTATCTCAGTCCTAAATGGCCTACCCCTTATTCTTAAACTGTGATTCCCTTGGTTCTGGATTCCCCCAACAACTGCAGTAGAACCTCCTTGCTCATAAACTCAAATCCTCTAGCAATGAAGGCCAACATGCCATTGGCTTTCTTCACTGCCTGCTCCACCTACATAGAAACATAGAAACATAGAAATTAGGTGCAGGAGTAGGCCATTCAGCCCTTCGAGCCTGCACCGCCATTCAATATGATCATGGCTGATCATCCAACTCAGTATCCCGTACCTGCCTTCTCTCCATACCCTCTGATCCCCTTAGCCACAAGGGCCACATCCAACTCACTCTTAAATATAGCCAATGAACTGGCCTCAACTACCCTCTGTGGCAGAGAGTTCCAGAGACTCACCACTCTCTGTGTGAAAAAAAGTCTTTCTCATCTCGGTCTTAAAGGATTTCCCCCTTATCCTTAAGCTGTGACCCCTTGTCCTGGACTTCCCCAACATCGGGAACAATCTTCCTGCATCTAGCCTGTCCAACCCCTTAAGAATTTTGTAAGTTTCTATAAGTACATGCTTACTTTCAGTGACTGATGCACATGCACACCAAGGTCTCGTTGCACATGCCCTTCTAAACTGACACCATTCAAGATAATAATCTGCCTTCCTGGTCCTGCCTCCAAAGTGGATAACCTCACTTTATCCCCATGAACATATGAACTAGGAAGCAGAAGGAGACCACTTGCTTATTCAATAAGATTCTGGCTCACGTTTAACCTCAACTCCGTATTGCTGCCTAACAGGTACGTGCCGTGAGTAATTACTCAGGGTAGGCAGTCAGTCGGCATAAAAAAAAAATTAAACCGCGCGTGCGCAGATTGTTCTCTCCGTAAAAATTAAAAATAAATATAAAGACAGTAACAATTCAATTTGCCCAAGGCTTCCTAATCTCCTTTATTCTGAATTACTGAATGGGTGGGGGGTGAAGGATGATGGCAGGTGGACAGATGGTGGGAAAAACGGGAGCACAGGGAAAAGTTGAACCAGTTGTCATCTAATTGAATGACAACACTTGTTCAAGGGACCAATTGGGGGGAGACTTCCTTTCACAGCGTATGGAGAGTCTGTGCCAGGGGTAAAGTTGCAGAGAGAGCAGGAGTGTTTGGTCGGGGATAATGCCAGTAACTCACTCACCGCTACCGCAGCTCTCCGGGCGCGAAGTCACGCACTATAGCCGGGGATAGAAGCAGCTCGGGGAGCTGCGAGCGGCCGCCGGGACCCGACAGCAGAACTGACCACCACTTCAGTGCCTTCTGCCGGCCCGCTTACTTCTGGCAGTGCTCTCCGTCTGAACACCTCTCACCTGCCGCTCGCTCATGTCAGCCGCTTCCTGCAAATCCTTAAATTCCCACAGCCGAGTAACCTCAACCTCAACCTGACATGAGTGAGGCCAGCGAGCGGCAGGAGAGGTTTTTAGACGGAGAGCTGCCAGAGATGAACGGGGGCCGGCAGAAGGAGCTAAGATGGCGGCTGGTCCACTCTCCAGCACAGCAAGGGGCGTCGCAAGTGGCATGCTCCCGACCGCTCCTTCACAACATTTGTGCCCACCCCGCAACTTTACCCCAGGCCAGACTCCCCAAATGCTGTGAAAGGAGCTCTCCCCCCACCCCCACACCCCGGGAAATACGGTATTTAAAAACATAAACATTAAATGTACTTACCACATTATTGGTACACAAACTCCATTCTTCTCTCTTTGTTTCCTAAGATACACTTAAAATAATGACAATCCATATTTGAAAACCCCGCCAAGAAACTAGCGCTGCGCATGCGCAGTGCTGCAAAGGCAGAATTTCAGCTGTCTTCAGCCCCGCTTGAAAGTCATGGCTTCAGGCAGCGCTAACGGCACGTGGGCTGCACAGACCTTCCCGTGTTACAATTTAAGGGGGGGGGGGGGAAGAAAGAGAGAGAGAGAGACAATATTCCACCACTCACCCGTTCCCCCAACACAACCCGTTCCCCCAGCGCAATATTCCACCACTCACACATAGCCCCCAACTGCACAGGTGCAGCTCATTTACCTTCATCCCCCAGCACTCCCTCTCCCTCCTCTTCACCCTCCCTCTTCTTTCCCCTTTCCTCCTCCCCTCCCCAATCCATCCCTCTCCTATCCCCTAACCTTAGTCACCCCCTATCCCCTCCCTACCCCCCCTCCTATCCCTCTATCCCCCCACCTCCCCACTCCTCACCTCACCTATCCATCCTTACCTCTCCCACTGCCCTCCTCTCCCTCTATTCCCCACTCCCTACCACCCCCACTCCCTCCTTATCACCCTCTATTCCCCCTCCTCTCCCACTCCCCCTCCTCACCTTCCCAACTTTCCCCCCTCTCCCTCCCTACCCTCCACACTCCCTCAATCCCCCCAAACTCCCTCCTCACCTCCCCAGGGTCTTGGGGTGCCACTCCTTTCCCTCCATGTATGCCCGGAGCAGCAGCGTCACCACCCTCAGCGCCCAGGCCTCGGATCTGCAGTTTGGCCTCTCCCCTCCCTGGAGCAGCAGCAGCAGCCATCGGCCTCAGAGCCAGCCTGAGCACCCAGGCCTCGGTTCGTCGGTGCAGCCTCTCCCGTCCCCAGAGACGGCCTCTTCCCACGGCCTCTCCCCACAGGCCAGGATCAACAGTAAAACGGAAGTAATGTTATCCGTGTCGCCGTTGTGAAAAAAAGATTGCAATCTGAATTCTGGAAAGGCCCCAACTGCACAGGCGCAGCTGAGGACCCATTGTGTGCCTTTTGTGACGCCAGTAAAGACACGCACAGGAACCCTCCACTAACTGCACATGCACGGGTGGGGGCGCTATTTTGTTCATTTAAGTATTAAACATTAATAACTTTTAAAATATACCATCAATTTGAACAAAACTTGTTTCATTTACACCACAGGATAATCGTGACTAAGGTGGACCAAAAATTGTAGCGCCAGCCTGTGCAGTTTTTGCGCAAATAGAGGTACATCACAAACCTGCAAACAAAGAAGATGAGAGTTTGCGGAAGCATTCAAACTCATCTTCAGCTAAGCAACGTTCGCAACTAAAGCTTGGACCTGTAAGTGTAACCACGGAGAATGTCGGAGGAATTTGTTTGTACAGTGCTTGCTTTGTGCATATTTTTCATCCTGAATAAAGTTTATTTCAATATAAAATAAAAAAATTAAAGCTTGGACCTGCGTGGATGTCTGTGTCCTTGGCCTCATTGGTAGCGCAGTCATCAAATCAACCACATATGTGAATTGACATCATGATAAACCCTTATGGAATCAATTGACACATAGTTCTTAGGGAGCCAAATTTTGCAGTCTATATTTCTTGCATAGTTCTCTGCCAGAGAACTATATTTGCCTAATGGTCTGAGCTAAATGTAGCAGTTGGGTACATAAATTCCCTTAAGAATGCATCACACATGGCCGGTGACATTTAGAACTGCTTTTGATTGCTCCTATTTTAAATATATCAGGATTTTTAAATAATAATGATCACAGGTGGGATACATTAGCCACAGCATTATGTTGCAAAATGTTTAATTTTTAATTTATATATACGTATATATAATGGCCTGAATACATTGAACAGGTTTTCATTTAATCTAAATTTCACCAGAGCTAAACACAATCAGTCATTTTATTGCCAACTATAAAATTTATAATTAAATGCATTTGCCGGTAATCTTCTGTTCTTTCCAACAGCTAACAAGGTCTTTTGACAAGGTGAAAAAAAAGATCAAATTGACTGAGCAAATAATAGGCTAGTGGTGATATTAGCCTTCAGGCCAAGAGAGAAGAACAGAATTAAAATGCAGAAACTGGCTTGTAATAATAACAGTGCATGTTTCTTTATTTCCAGTCTTTTTTTGTAACACTCCTGGCCCAATGATATTACTGTTACATCTGAATTAGAGGTCTTAATTCACAATGCACATTCTATGATCTGAGCATGGAATTTATTATTAAAATTCAGTGGTTATACTCTCCCAAAGCCTTGCCCGACATTCTTACCTCAGCCAACACATCTTTAAAAAAACTATCAGATTACTTGGTATCATTTGACCAAGGTATTTTGTTATTTCTAGCTGATTTCTAGGTGGTTTACCCTAGTCATTGTTCCTGGCATACAAAACCCTCCTGGGACTCCAAGGCAATTAGTTAAGCAATCATTTTCTTTGTGTCAGGATTTCTAGGGATGGAGGTATTTCTTAATATTATTTAATTAATGCTATTTTGATAAAATTGTACCATTGACCAACATATTTCATAGTTCATGCATTTTGGGTGAGTTACCACTTTTCAGACCATTCCATGAGCCCTGCAATTTGTCCAAACATTTATGTTTTCAGAAATAGAATTCATCTTAACGGTGAACGTCTTTTACATATTCCTTTAACTTCTTGAAGCTGTTATTTAGTAATGTCTTGCAACTGGGATTGTCCTTTCCTTACATACTCACGAACGTAATGTGTAGCAAGTTACAGAACTTAAAACTAAGTTCCAATAATAATTTTACTAATTAATTGTTTATTAGTTTAGTTTAGTTTAGTGTAAAGATACAGGTCCTTCGGCCCATCGAGTCTGCACCGACCAGCGATGCCAGCACATTGACACAGCACATATCCTACACAGACTGGGGACAATTTATAATTTACACTTTGCCAAGCCAATTAACCTACGTCTTTGGAGTGTGGGAGTAAACCCATGCGGTCACGGGGAGAACGTACAAACTCCATACAGACAGCACTCGTAGCCAGGATCTAACCAGGGTATCCAGTGCTGCAAGCACTGTAAAGAGCAACTTTACTGCTGAACCACCATGCCGCCCTTTTTTGGATTTATAACGTTGTATACTGTCTAAGGTCTCCCCTCAGCATACAACGCTTGCTTTTGTAAAATGTCAATAATATTATTGCAATGATAATAATGACAGTAAATTTCAGGTTGTACCTTGAACAATAATAACCATATAACCATATAACAATTACAGCACGGAAACAGGCCCTCTCAGCCCTTCCAGCCCGTGCCGACCATTTGTTTTCCCCTAGTCCCATCTACCTGCACTCAGACCATACCCCTCCATTCCCTTCACGTTCATATACCTATCCACTTTACTCTTAAATGTTAAAATCGATCCTGCCTCCACCACTTCTGCTGGAAGCTGATTCCACACAGCCACCACCCTCTGAGTAAAGAAGTTCCCCCTCACGTTACCCCGAAACCTCTGTCCCTTAATTCTCATGTCATGCCCTCTTGTTTGAATCTTCCCTACCCACAATGGGAAAAACGTATCCACGTCAACTCTGTCTATCCCTTTCATCATTTTAAAGACCTCAATCAAGTCCCCCCTTAACCTTCTGCGCTCCAAAGAATAAAGACCTAACTTGTTCAACCTTTCTCTGTAACATAGTTGCTGGAACCCTGGCAACATTCTAGTAAATCTCCTCTGTACTCTTTCTATTTTGTTGACATCCTTCCTATAACTAGGCGACCAAAATTGTACACCATACTCCAGAATTGGTCTTACCAATGCCTTGTACAATTTTAACATTACTTCCCTACTCCTATATTCAATGTTCTGATTTATAAAGGCCAGCACACCAAAGGCTTTCTTTACCACCCTATCTACATGCGATTCCACCTTCAGGGAACTATGAACAGTTATTCCTAGATCCCTCTGTTCCACAGCATTCCTCAATTCCCTACCATTTACCATGTACGTCCTATTTTGATTTGTCCTGCCAAGATGTAGCACTTCACACTTATCAGCATTAAACTCCATCTGCCATCTTTCAGCCCACTTTTCCAAATGGCCCAAATCTCTCTGTTGACTTTGAAAATCTACTTCATTATCCACAACACCACCTATCTTAGTATCATCTGCATACTTACTTATCCAATTTTCCACCCCATCATCCAGATCATTGATGTACATGACAAACAACAGTGGACCCAACACAGATCCCTGAGGCACCCCACTGGTCACCGGCTTCCAACCTGACAAACAGCCATCCACCATTACTCTCTGACATCTCCCATTCAGCCACTGTTGAATCCATCTTGCTACTCCACCATTAACACCCAAAGATTGAACCTTCTTAACCAACCTTCCATGGGGAACCTTGTCAAAGGCCTTACTGAAATCCATATAGACAACATCCACTGCTTTACCCTCATCAATTTCCCTAGTTACCGCTTCAAAAAATTCAAGAAGGTTTGTCAAACATGACCTTCCCGGCACAAATCCATGTTGACTGTTCCTGATCAGACCCTGTTTATCCAGATGCTTATATATATTATCTCTAAGTATCCTTTCCATTAATTTGCCCACCACTGACGTCAAACTAATAGGTCTATAATTGCTAGGTTTATTCTTTGAACCCTTTTTAAACAATGGAACAACATGCGCAGCACGCCAATCCTCCGGCACTATTCCCGTTTCCAATGACATTTGAAATATTTCTGTCATAGCTCCTGCTATTTCTACACTAACTTCCCTCAATGTCCTAGGGAATATCCTGTCAGGACCTGGAGACTTATCCACTTTTATATTTTTCAAAAGTGTCAGCACTTCCTCCTCTTTGAATCTCATAGTTTCCATAGCTACTCTACTTTTTCCCCTTAACTCACCGAGTTCGATATATCCTTCTCCTTGGTGAATACCGAAGAAAATAAATTGTTCAATATCTCCCCCATCTCTTTTGGCTCTGCAGATAGCTGTCCATTCTGGTTCTCTAATGGTCCAATTTTATCCCTCGTTATCCTTTTGCTATTAATATAGCTGTAGAAACCCTTTGGGTTTACTTTCACCTTTCTTGCCAAAGCAACCTCATATCTTCTTTTAGCCTTCCTAATTTCTTTCTTAAGATTCTTTTTACATTCTTTATACTCCTCTAGCACCTCATTTACTCCATGCCTCCTATAATTACTGTAGATATCTCTCTTTTTTCGAAACAAGTGTCCAATTTCCCTTGAAAACCATGGCTCTTTCCAATTTTTACTATTTCCTTTCAACCTAACAGGGACATAAAGATTCTGTACTCTTACAATTCCCCAATAGACCAGTTACAGCCCAAATGACCTATGCAAACACACATAGGAAGGTGCCAGTGTACATGTTGATACAAAGTCCAAGTGCTTCATCCACTTTATACATATGTCTTCTTTTCTACAATTTGCCTATTAGTTCATCCGTCCACTCTCCATAGATAATAATTCTTTCACAGTATACTCACAACAGAACTTCTTGATTTTCTTAACAATTAAACTTTAACATTTCCATTGCAAGTAATTAAAATGGCAAAAGTATAATTGACAAAAAATGGCTGAAACATAGGGATTTTCTATGAACATATAACAACCACAGTTACAACATCAGTTTTTCTATTCTTCAATATTCAATTCAAAATGAAGTAAACATTTTAAAGTAAAGAAATTCAATTATTTGTACTTAGAGACAAACGCATTAGCCAAAATATCTCTGCATTTGATGAGAACTAGTTCAGACTGCTAAGTTTCAGTTTGCCTGTTTTAAAGCTCACTAATGCTAAGAGACAGTTTGATGATGCATTCAGCTAAACAGTTTAATTGCATTATAGTTGTCAAAGTGGGTTCTGATTTATCAGTTGTGTATAATTTAGCAGACATATTGAAAGTAGGAAATGCCAATGATTTGGAGCATAGTAAGTCAATGAGCTTTAAGCAGTATTCCAGCAGGGTTCTCTCTGAGAAAAAAGTTGTTCTGTGAACTTTAGCCAGAAGGTCAATGCTTCAGTATGAAAGTGTTTGATCTCTAATCTGAAATGCACTATATGCAGCAAGTCTTTGAAGATGAAAAATAACTGCATAGCATTATTAACTCAATGGGCATTCCCTCTAAACCCGATCCCCCTTTACTAAAGAAGAGTTTTCTGTAGTTGCAGTATAATGTTGATAATGTCAATGTGCGTGCCATTAACTCATACACTGAATTTGAAATATATAAATGGTGTGATCCCAATTTAGAACATTCCAGGCACATTGGCATCAGATGTGGAAAATGCAGTCTTCCAAGATATTTGAGCGTAAGAAAAATGTGAGAAATTAATTCATTCCCACTTGACCCCCATAATGTGTTTTGTCAATCTTTCATGTGAATTATACATGGCTCATTAATAAATCAAAACCAGAAGTGCACCAGATTTTACAAAAGTTTGTCAAAAGGTCCAAGGTATGTTCAAAGGGCAGTCTTATTTATATATTTCCTTTGTTCTCTCAATTAGTTTCAAATGGTTAATTTTAACTATACAATATTCTATGGTGGACTAGCATAGGAAAATTCTGAAGGGTTCAAATAACAGAAGGCATATGTAGAAAATGCAACAACTTAATTGTAAGAAGAGTACAGTACAATGTTATTACACAGACTAACCAGAGAAAACTTTGAGGCAATCATTATCAGTGGATTTACAGTTGCTCAATTGGACGTAGATGTAGATGATTGGGTAAAGGAATTGACAACGTATCAGCTACTTGTTTGACATCTTTACTGACTTGTATTTCTAGCAACTCCAAAGTAAATACAAATGGGGAGTGTAGGAAAATGACCAATTAATTCACTTGTTTCACATCATCACACAAAGTCTAAATCTACCACAATGTATTTCCTGGAAAGAAGCAGTTGAACGATAGGCAGTGTGTTATAAATTACAGATACCTTCTTATTGGGCCAGAAATAATTGCTGTGCCTAAAAATGACTTTAGATTTAAAATAATCCATTATGACATAGATATATCAATTAAAATTGATTCTGAGCAAATCTAGTTGCTAACTTGAAATGAATTATGTCAACAAAATCTTGAATGTTGCAGGCATATTTTTGTTTCCCTCTTTTCCAAGGCCTACCATTTAAAATATATTGGCAACTTTCTGGATTCAGTATTGTTTTGTAATGCCCCTGTCCCACTTAGGGAACCTGAACGGAAACCTCTGGCGACTTTGCCCAAGGTTTCCGTGCAGTTCCCGGAGGTTTTTGTCAGTCTCCCTAATGGTCGTAAGTGGTTTCCGCTTCTTCTATAGAACATAGAAGAAGCGGAAACCACTTTCGACCATTAGGGAGACTGACAAAAACATCCGGGAACCGTACGGAAACCTTGTGTGGGACGCAAAGTCTTCGGAGGTTTCCGTTTAGGTTTCCTAAGTGGGACAGGGGCATAAGTGGGACAGGGGCATAACTCATCATGTATTTATTTTACTGTTTGCTTTTTTATTTTCTTCTACTTTATTTTTTCTATTTTCTGGGACAATAGTAAAGAAGATTATTCAGTTAATTGATTCTTTGCCAGTATTCTAAAATAGATCTAGAAATGTGCCTGTGGATTTTTTCTGCCATATAAATATCTTCCTAATGTTGTTTTAAGAGCAAACCAACATAAGGTTTGACCAGGTAGGCATGAGGAATCCTTCTCATAGAAAAATGCACGGAAGCGGAGGGGGGGGGGGGGGGGGGGGGGGGGGGGTAAGAAAAGCTCTACGTTGTGGGAACTCATTGAGGTGGGGGCGGGGAACAAAAGTGAGGCCTCTGCTGTGTCTGAAGAAGGGTCTCGACCCAAAACGTCACCCGATCCTCCACTCCAGAGATGCTGCCTATCCCGTTAAGTTACTCCAGGTTTGACCGCATCTTCATCAACCTATCTAAGTGGAAGTCCGTGTCCTTGACTGCATTGTTACCACCACACACAGTCCTGGGGGTGGGGGGGGGGGGGGGGGGGGGGAAGAAAGTCCCTTCTTCACATTAGTACATCCTCCCTCACATTTTTTGGCACAGGCATCGTACTTAATGGGATAGATACAGAACTAGTCTGAAGAAAGGTCCTGATCGAAACACTGTCTTTCCAATACTACCACTGACCTTGCCTGACCCACTGAGTTTCTCCAGCATTTATTTAGCTCAAGATTCCAGCTTCTACAGTTTTCTGGGTCTAAAGCGATTTTTTAGGCGACTGCCGGCGACTATGACAATGGAATTCACCGAAGTCAGCACCGGCGACAACCTACGCCATCCTGGCGACAAACTACACCATCCTGGCGACAACCTACGCCATCTTGGCGACAACCTACGACAGCACCTACTTCAGGAGAAGACAAGCTACGACAAGCCTAGTCGCCGGCAGTCGCCTAAGTGGGACAGGCCCTTTAGACATTCAAGGTGCCATTGGGACTTTTGCTGCTTTTTCAGATCTCCAGTCTTTCCAACCAAAATGTCAGAAGATCAATTGTGCACCACAATTGCTGCCTGAGAATTATACAGAAAACCAGGAATACCACCGCCAACTCTGTGGTATGCAAGCTCATGTGTCGTTCATGTCAATATGTTGACTTATTCTTAGAAAGAACCAATTCATAGCTTTTATGATCTATGCACTATCTAGGTTTTGATTCTTATCTCTGTTCCATTAAGTACATGTTCATTAGCATCTGCCTCCTGTGCACACTTAGTGTGAACTGAGTCAGAGATTCCAGCCATTGTGCCACTCATTCAAGGTATACAGGTTTGACTGAGCCAGTGTCAGTGTCTGCTTCCGAAATAACAGAGGCAATCTATCACTTCCAGGGAGTGAAATTCAATCACCCCATTGCAGTGTCAAAAAATACTCCAGCCATTGTTAAAGGAGACCGCAACTTCAATGTTTTTTGTAGTGTAAATATGATCATTTATCTTGATGAAGAAAATACCACTGGTAAGTGAAATGAGACCAAATTTCATCATTAATTCAATTTGCAGAAGTGAGCAGTTCTTATATTATATTTTATATGAACCATATCATCTCCTTCGAATCTGCAGCAATGCTACAAAAGATCTGTTGGCATTTTAAATAATAATGAATGTCAGTACCTGACATTACAATTGTACTTTAATCTTCTAATCGATTGATTCACTCTCAATGTATTTGACACCAGTTGAATCATTAGAATAGAAGACTGCTTTAATTTTAATTTGCAAATTGTTATTGCCTGTAAACCATACATTGATAGTGTTCAAAATTTACATTCCTCATACTGTGCTGCATTAATAGAGCTTTGTCTCACAGAATCTGGAGCTCTTCAAGCCACTCTAGCAATAGCTAGTCTTCTCAATTTTCATGCTGTAAGAACCCTGACATTTGGCAATAAATTATTTGGTCAATACATCAAAGGTATCTACCATTACATCACAACTTTTGCGAAGACACAGCAAGGCAGATGACTAAGATTAATGATATTTGGGTTAAAGAAGGAGTCACTTTAATAGCTATAATCCCTCACTAATGGCTCATGCTCCCCGCTGGACCTGTCTCCTCATTGCAAACAAGATTCAACTGGTTTACTCCGATGGAAAATTAACTATGATTTATTCATGTTGAGTGTTTATTTGCATCATTCCATTTGAAAAGCTATGACATGACTGAGCACAGGACGCCAGTACATATTAATTTGCTAAAGGATTAAGGAAGTGAAAGCAGCCCCATTATGGAGTTTCACCAGATAAATATTTCTAAGTGTTTCATTTATTCATTCCATAATGTCACTGTAAGTCTATGTCCAATATGTGACACTGGATATGTATAATAGTGACAGCTTCCACTTATATTGCCTTTTACCGCAACAAAAATGACCAAAAATGCTTTACAGAGGCATTATCAAACTAAAATTAATGGCAAACCACATGAAAAGATATGAGGGCAGAGGACCAAATGCTTGGACAAAGCAGTAGCTTTTAAGGGAGCTTAATGGATGAAGGAGAGGAAAAGAGGTTTACATAGTAAGTTTAAACTATTAGGAAACTGGCAAGTAAAGGCACTGCAGCCAACAAAACTGTGATAAAGTTAAAGAATTAACACCCACTTCTACTTGGTTATCACACATATGCAACATTGATTTAATCACGGAGATGAACATCAAAACGCCAATACCAGCATTAATTTCGCCTGGGCAAATGACAAACTTGTACAATGAGGCCTAGAGAAGGTGGGAGCCTCTTCTCATTTCTATTTCAGGCACTGATTTGTGCACTGCTCCTCCAGACGTCACTGCCTGGTCATCATTTAGAAGCCACACTTTAGGTGGCAGTGGCTTCTGACAAAGACCCATGGGAAGAGCGCAAAGGGCAAACGGATAGAGAAACACAACCAACCTCATCTACTATATACGCTGTTCTAGGTGTGGATTCCTATATATCACATATAGAGCACATGGTATTGGGGGTAGGGCACTGACATGGGTAGAAAATTGGTTGGCAGAGGAAACAAAGAGTAGGGATTAACGGGTCCCTTTCAGAATGGCAGGCAGTGAATAGTGGGGTACCATAAGCCTCAGTGCAGGGACCGCAGCTATTTACATTATACATTAACGATTTAGATGAAGGGACGAAAGGTAATATTAGCAAATTTGCAGATGACATAAAGCTGGGTGGCAGTGTGAACTGTGAGGAGGATGCTATCAGGATGCAGGGTGACTTGGACAGGTTAGGTGAATGGGCAGATGCATGGCAGATGCAATTTAATGTGGATAAATGTGAGGTTGTCCACTTTGGTGGCAAAAACAGGAAGGTAGATTATTATCTGAATGGTGTCAAGTTGGGAAAAGGGGAAGTACCACGAGATCTGGGGTCCTTGTTCATTAGTCACTGAAAGTAAGCATGCAGGTATAGCAGGCAGTGAAGAAAGCTAATGGCATGTTGGCCTTCATAACAAGAGGAGTTGAGTACAGGAGCAAAGAGATCCTTCTGCAGTTGTACACGGCCCTAGTGAGACCACACCTGGAGTATTGTGTGCAGTTTTGGTCTCCACATTTGAGGAGGAACATTCTTGCTATTGAGGGAGTGCAGCATAGGTTCACAAGGTTAATTCCCAGGATGGTGGGGACTGTCATATGTTGACAGAATGGTGCGACTGGGCTTGTATACTCTGGAATTTAGAAGGATGAGAGGCGATCTTATTGAAACGTATAAGATTATTAAGGGATTGGACATGCTAGAGGCAGGAAACATGTTCCTGTTGTTGGGGGAGTCCAGAACCAGGGGCCTGTAGTAAAAGTAATGCTATGGTTGTTATGGGAGATTTCAACATGCAGGTAGACTGGGAAAATGTTTGGTACTGGACCCCAAAAGGGACATTGAAGAGTGCCTTTGTGATGGATTCTTTGAACAGCTTGTATTGGAGCCTACCAGGGAGAAGGCAATTCTGGATTTAGAGTTATGTAATGAATGTTATGTTATTGATAAAGAACCTCAAGGTTAATGAACCATTAGGAGGCAGTGACCATAACATGGTGAGGTTTAATCTACAATTGGAGAGGGAGAAGAGTAAATCAAAGGTATCAGTGTTGCAGTTGAATAAAGGGGATTATGCGGCCATGAGGGAGGAGCTGGCCAAAGTTGACTGGAAAGATACACTAGCAGGGATGACAGTGGAACAAAAATGGCAGGTGTTTCTAGGGATAATACAGAAGGTGTAGGATCAGTTTATTCCTAGGAGGAAGAAAGATTCCAAGGGGAGAAACGGACGACCATGGCTGACCATGGAAACAAATAAAATTAACTTTAAAATTAAGAAAATTATCACTTCTTTCTCCAATAGCTAATAATCCCTCATTCAAACCATCCATTATTGATAAAAGGTTTATCCATTGGGAAAGAATAGGAATTAAAACAATGGGAGATATGTATGAAATGGGAAAATGTCATTCCAACAACTACAACTAAAATATAATTTGAAAAGTAATCAATATTTCAAATACCTTCAAATTCAAGATTATTTGAAAAGGTATATACAAGGATATCAAACTTTAACCCCAGATTTATTGGAGGAAGGAATGAATAGAAAGGCAGAATCATGCAATTTAATATCTTACTTATATAATATAATACTAAATATAGAAACACCAACGACAGAGGCAATTAGAAGAGACTGGGAACAAGAGTTATTGATAAAAATTCCGAACGATAGATGGGATAAAAATTTATTATATGTAAACAAATGTTCAATGAATGTAAGACATAACCTAATTCAATTTAAAATTTTACATAGATTATATTATTCGAAAACAAGACTGAATAAACTATTTTCAAATGTTTCCCCCATCTGCGACAAATGTCTAATTCAAAATGCCACTATAGCACATTCCTTTGTCTCTTGTACAAAATTGTATAAATTTTGGAATTAAATTTTTGGAATTTTTACAAAACTATTTAACACAAAATTGAACCCCAATACAGAACTGATTATCTTTCGATCAATGGAAGAGGGAAGTAAACTAACTATATTCCAAGAAGCTTTTCTTAATTATGGTCTATTAACAGCAAAAAAAACTTATACTTAAATTTTGGAAAAACGCACCTACGCCAACATTCAAAATGTGGATCTCAAGCATGTCTGAAACGCTACATCTTGAAGAAATGAGATTCCTTCTACTAGGCAAAGTAGACCAATTCTTAAAGATTTGGTCTCCTTTTAACAACTTTTTACAAGCATATGGTGCAACATAACATAACCTTAGAAATTAAATGGTTTAGAACTGGGTGACGGATGGGCAAAAATACGAGATAGTTAGATCTCTCCTAATCTCTCTTTTCTTTACTTTCTCCTTTTCTTTCAATCTTTTAGCTTCTCATCTCTGTCCTTTATTTCTTTTGCTTTCTGTTTCTACTCGCTTGTCTATCTATTCCGACACTCTTTATTTATTTTTTCTCTCACTGTTCTTTTATTATTAAATCAAAAGTATGAAGTTGTACAAGAATGAAAATATGTATTTATGTATTAGATACTTAAGTACCAGACTGTTGTACTTACTTCTAACAAAAATAAACAAAAAAAAAATTAAAGGGAAGAAGTACAACGTAGCAAAGATGAGAGGGAAGCAAGAGTGGATAATGTTTAAAGAACAACAGAAGATAACCAAAAAGACAATACGGGGGAAAATATGAGGTACGAAGGTAAGCTAGCCAAGAATTTAAACAGGATAGTAAAAGCTTCTTTAGGTATGTAAAGAGGAAAAAAATCAGTTAAGACCAAAGTTGGACCCTTGAAGGTGAATTTATTATGGGGAACAAGGAACTGGCAAATGAGTTGAACAGGTACTTTGGATCTGTCTTCACTAAGGAGGAAGCAAGCAATCTTCCTGATATAGTAGTGGCCAGAGGATCTGGGGTGACAGAGGAACTGAAGGAAATCCACATTAGGCAGGATATGGTGTTGAATAGACTGATGGGACAGAAGGCTGATAAATCCCCATGGCCCGGGGATCTGCATCCCAGGGTACTTAAGGAAGTGGCTCTAGAATTCGTGGATGCATTGGTGATAATTTTCCAATGTTCTGCAGACTCAGGATCAGTTCCTGTGGATTGGAGGGTAGCTAATGTTATCCCACTTTTTAAGAAAGGCGGGAGAGAGAAAACGGGGAATTATAGACCAGTTAGCCTGACATCAGTGTTAAAGAAGGAACTGCAGATGCTGGAGAATCGAGGGTACACAAAAGACTGGAGAAACTCAGCAGGGTGCAGCAGCATCTAAGGAGCGAAGGAGATAGGCGACGTTTGAGGTCGAGACCCTTCTTCAGACTGATATCAGTGGTGGGGAAGATGCTGGAGTCAATTATAAAAGATGAGATAGCCGCACATTTGGATAGCAGTAACAGGATCGGTCCAAGTCAGCGTGGATTTACGAAAGGGAAATCATGCTTGACTAATCTCCTGGAATTTTTTGAAGATGTAACTAGGAAAATGGACAAGGGAGAGCCAGTGGATGTAGTGTACCTGGATTTTCAGAAAGCATTTGATAAGGTCCTACATAGGAGATTAGTGTGCAAAATTAGGGCATGTGGTATTGGGTGTAGAGTGCTGTCATGGATAGAGAAGTGGTTGGCAGACCGGAAACAAAGAGTAGGGATTAACGGGTCCCTTTCAGAATGGCAGGCAGTGACTAGTGGCGTACCGCAAGGCTCGGTGCTGGGACCGCAGCTATTTACAATATACATCAATGATTTAGATGAAGGGATTCAAAGTAACATTAGCAAATTTGCAGATGACACCAAGCTGGGTGGCAGTGAGAACTGTGAGGAGGATGCTAAGAGAATGCAGGGTGACTTGGACAGGTTGGGGGAGTGGGCAGATGCATGGCAGATGAAGTTTAGTGCGGATAAATGTGAGGTTATCCACTTTGTTAGCAAAAACAGGAAGGCAGATTACTCTCTAAATGGCGTCAAGTTGGTAAAAGGGGAAGTACAACGGGATCTGGGGGTCCTTGTACATCAGTCTATGAAAGTAAGCATGCAGGTACAGCAGGCAGTGAAGAAAGCGAATGGCATGTTGGCCTTTATAACGAGGAATCGAATATAGGAGCAAAGAGGTGGATGATCAGCCATGATCACATTGAATGGTGGTGCTGGCTCAAAGGGCCAAATGGCCTCCTCCTGCACCTATTACCTATTGTCTTTTGTCTATTGTCTATTGTCAATCCAGTGGTACAAATATTGATTTCTTTATTTTCAAGTAACCTGGCATTCCCTCTCTCCACCCTAGTCATCCTGCTAGTTTCACTGTTCATATCCCTTAAATATCACATCGTCACAACCAACAATTAACCATTGTGGGCTGGGTCTTTGGACATCGGTGCCGGGTCTGATTTGTTTTGATCCTTTTCACATGTCTAGTTTTCCTCTTCCCTGACTCTTAGTCTGAAGAGGAGTCTTGACCCGAAACATCCCCTATTCCTTTTCTCCAGAGATGTTGCCTAACCTGTTGAATTACTCCAGCTTTTTGTGTCTATCACAATTGTACAAAAATGACTGAGATCAGTTGAGGTAGGAAAGGACAGAATAAGAAGGACGGGAATAAGAAGGTGTTCTCATAGCCTTGCCAAAAAAACAATAATAGTTTAAAACTTTCATACCTCATCTAATGCAGCTCCATGCTTTAGGTTAATGGGAATAGCGCCATCGGTGGTGCAGTACCGATGACGCAATACCCATGAGGCAGTAGCCAAGATGGATCCTGAATAAAAATGGCCGAACCCAAGGCTCGAGTGTGAAGCCTCTGTTAATTAGTTGTGAAGCTGTAATTTACAGTAAGGATACACAATATTAAAACATGGTGTCAGATCGGGGCCTGTTTCAGGATTCATCGAGAGTTTTGTTTGGGTGCACGGCAGCGGGGGACGACTACCAAGAGATGATCGTGCAGCCTACATTGTTTCCATCGATAGAGGGGCGGATTTGTCAGGAAAATGGAGCAGCTAAAGCCCCCTAGGCAAATGAATTTTGAGGCAAGGGACCTGCCAATGGAGTGGAGACAATGGAGGGAGGTTTGAGCTCTATGTTGATTTGAGCATGGAAGGGAAGGATGACAAGACAATGAGGAAACTGCTCATATAGCCAGTTGGACCGCAACGGAGAGAGCTCTGCCAAACGCTAGAGACACGGACGCCGGAGGGCAACGTACAAGAAGTTACTCTAGAACAGGCTCTCGATGCTTTTGAACAGCATTGTCAACCTGTGAGGAACGAGACCATCGACAGGTATAGATTCTTTACGAGGAGCCAAGAAAGAGGGGAGACATTTGATTTGTTTTTAATAGGACTGAAGCTCTTGGCAGCTCATTGCGGTTTCAGAGAGTTGAAGGATTCACTAATACGGGATAGAATAATATGCGGCATAAGAGATGACATTCTGTGAAAGATACTTCGCCGAGAAACCTCATTTGACTAAGAAAAGTATGCGACGGCATGCCAGGCTTCAGTGCTTGCCAAGGCCAGAGTTGATGTCATTTTAAGTGACCAACGACAAGATGAATGTGCAGTGAGACAAGAGGGGAAAAGATACCAGCCAACCATACAGTGCAAATACTGTGGATACAAACATGAGAGGAAGAAGGAGAAATGTCCAACATCTGGCCGGTAGTGTTTTAAATGCCACAAGATAGATCATTTTGCATCACAATGCATGGAAAAGCAGGTGCAACAGAAGAACCAGAAGAAAGAAAAAAGGGATAAAACCTGTGCATGCCGTGGAGGAAGTGGAGAGTTCCAGTGATGAGTATGATGACAGTCAGGAGGATGATGAAATTCACACAATGGAACTGCAACCAGAAGCAGTAAAAGCAGAAAGAGTGCACAGTGTTGGGGAGACTCAATTCCCAAAGAAAATCTTTGCGACCATGATGCTGAAAGGGAAGGAAGTAAAACTCCAGGTGGACAGTGGAGCCACGTAACATCATTCCCAAGATGTATGCAAAGGATGTGGATGAAACCAAGCAAGTATTGTTGATGTACAACAATACGACAGTGGAGCCTCTTGGGAAAAGCAAGGTAAGACTAGTGAACCCTAAGAATGGAAGGAAATACAAAGAAGAGTTTGTAGTCCTGGAGGAAGACTGCATTCCAATCCTGGGAAGCAGGGCAGCCCAGCATATAGGGTTCATCTCAGTGTGTAAAGACAACATAATGACATTGAATGGCAGTGAAATCTCTCCGAGCAAGGAAACTGATGGCTGAGTATGCTGATGTGTCTGAAGGGACACATTCGAGGTGTCTGAAGGGACACATTTGAAGGTAAATTTGAGGGCAAGTACCATGTGCGGGTAGATGACAGCGTAACGTCGGTGATCCTTCCACCAGGAGTTAGGCAGACTAAGAGAAGCTGAAATAATTGCCCCAGTAGAGACCTACACTCCATGGGTATCCAGCCTTGTGTGTGTAGAAAAGCCCAATGGAAAGTTGAGAGTGTGTTTAGACCCGAGGAATCTGAACAAGGGGCTTAAAAGAAGTCATTACCCAATGACGATGATTGAAGATGTCCTCACAGACCTGAATGACGCCAAGGTCTTTAGCATGTTTTACGCCAAGAATGGGTTTTGGAATGTGGAACTGGATGATGAGAGTTCTCAGCTTACGACACTTTACACACCATATGGCAGATATAGATGGAGACGCATGCCATTTGGTCTGTCCACGGCCCCTGAAGAATTCCAGCGAACACAGAACCAAGTGTTGGAGGGCTTGGAAGGAGTGAGGTCTGTTGCTGACGACAGCCTAATGTTTGGGAAAGGGAAAACTGCAGAGGAAGCAGAAAGAGACTATGGCAGGAAGGCCAGAGCTCTGATGGAGAGATGTCGTGACAGAAACCTGAAGCTGAACATAGAGAAGGCAAGGTTGAAGGTGAAGGAAGTCACTTTCATAGGACATAGAGTCTCTGCTGCGGGACTGAAACCAGATCCAGGGAAGGTAGAAGCAGTGCTACAGCTGCCTAACCCAATGCATGTCCAACGAGTTCAGAGCAAATTCTTTCCTGAACTAAGCGACCTATGTGAACCGCTACGCAAGCTGACACAGAAGGATGTAGTTTGGAGGTGGGTAGAGGTGCATGACAGGGTGGTGATGGAAATAAAGAAGCTAGTAACCGCAGAGCCAGTACTCAGATACTATGATCCATCCAAGGAGCTGACAGTACAGGCCGATGCGTCAGAAACTGGACTCGGTGCCACGCTGATGCAGGATCATAATCGCCACAAAACCACTTCATCGTGCACCAAAGAGATTGCAGAGGATGCTGGTGAGGATGCAGACCTATGATGTGACAATAAGATACAGACCAGGGAAGGAGATGCAGCTTGCGGACACACTGAGCGGAGCATATGTTCAGACTGGCAAGACTGACACGACCATGAGAGAACTGGAGACTGTAAACCTGGCAAGGCACATCCCAATATCACAGCCTCTGCTGAATGGCATAAGGGATGCAACAAAAAAAGATGAAACTATGCAGAGACTGCAAGAGGTGATCAAACGAGGCTGGCCAGAGAACAAGAAGGATGTTGACCCAGAACTTATCTCCTATTTCCATGTGAGCGACGTGCTGAGTGTTGGAGATGACCTCATATTCAGGGGAGAGAGAGTAATCATCCCTAAAGTCAGGAGTCGAGACATGATCACACGAGTACACGGCTCCCACATTGGTATGAATGGCTGGCTAAGAAGGGCAAGAGAATGTCTGCACTGGCTACGGAATGAGTGCAGAAATCAAGGACTTTGTACAGAAATGTGAGACATGACAAACTCAAGGGAAAGAGCAACCAAAAGAAACACTGCATTCCCATGAAATTCCAGAGAGGCCATGGGCGAGGATGGGTGCAGATTTGTTCCACTTGGATGGAAGGAACTATTTGATCACTGTGGACTACTTCTCAGGATATTGGGAAATAGACTATCTAGAGAAAACACTGGCATTTAATTCAGCTTTCAGGGGAAGTAGATCTTGGGATCCTCTGTTGTAGTAGTCTACTTGTCATCCATAAAATCAAAGGCCAGTTCGCAAGATATGGAACACCAGATCAGCTCATCACAGATAATGGGCCACAGTTCACAGCTAAGGAGTTCAAGAGATTTGCCAAGAAGAGGCAGTTTGAACATACGACCGCATCACCTCATTATCCACAGAGTAATGGAAAGGCGGAGAGCAGTGTGAAAGTGGCAAAGTCATTGCTGAGGAAGGCTAAGGCTGCAGGAGCTGACCCTTACCTGAACATACTAGCTTTTCGCAACACACTAATACCTGACAGACGTACCAGGACCATACCTGGTCTCCTACCTTTTCAGAAAAAGGTAGGAGATGAGTTGAGAGCAGCTAGAGACAGACAAGCAGACTACTACAACAGAGGATCCCAAGATCTACTTCCCCTGAAAGCTGGTGATCCAGTTCGAGTGAAGCCAACTGGTGACCGACATCAGCCCTGGAGGAAGGCTGTGGTTGTAGGCTGTGTTGCACAACCCAGATCGTATGGTCAGAACCGAGGACGGCGTCATCTATTGTCGGAATCGGCGCCATCTGAGGAAGATCAAGGAGCCATTCATGCTGATGTTGACCTGGATGACCTGGTGACGACGCCTAAACCGGAGCGAGACAATCGATCCCCAGGGAGCATCAAACCCTGACAACAAGATCTGGTAGATGCGTTCGAAAACCACGCTATCTGCAGGATTATGTACCCAAATAAGGATAGCGCCTGCACATGCAGTCGATTATAGCTTTTAAAGCCTATTAGGTTATGTTTAAAATGTTAATGTTATATTGTTCTTTTATAGTTTGATATGCATAGTTTTATTTAGAAGTAGTGGTAGTGGCCATTTTAAAACTAAACAAATTAATGAATAAAAAGGGGAAAGGAAATGAGGAACCAGACATGTGTTGTTCAAAGTTTAGATAATTCCGAGCACTGAACTGTCGCAGATCCAGGAATGAGAATTTGAAAGCTACCAAAAAGGAAATGGGCTGTCAAATGTATGGTGGAAAATGGACTGTTGGACACATGTTGGACTCAGTGAAATAAGATGCCATGGAAGAATTGAATTTATTGCTATACGTGTAAAGTGCCTGTACATGTGTGTTTTGTAAACAAAGGGGGATGTTATGGGAAATAGCGCCATCGGTGGTGCAGTACCGATGTGTGCAATACCCCATGAGGCAGTAGCCAAGATGGATCCTGAATAAAAATGGCTGAACCCAAGGCTCGAGCGTAAAGCCTCTGTTAATTAGTTGTGAAGCTGTAATGCAGAAGTAAACACAATATTAAAACACCATACATCTGCATGATGACGCTTTGTAGGACTTTAGTTAGGCTGCATTTAGAGTATTGTGTGCAGTTATGAGCTCCCTATTTCAGGAATGAAGGGGAGGCTTTGGAAAGCATGCAGAGGAGGTTTACCAGAATGATGGCTGGGCTAGAGGGTATTAGCTACCAGAAAAAGCAAGACAAACTTGAATTGAAGTGGAAGGCCAAAGGGTTGCTAGGAGACCTGATTATGAGAGACATAAATAGGGTGGACAGTCAGAATATTTTTTCCAAGGATGAAAAATCAAATACTAGAGAACATTGCTTTAAACTGAGTGGGGCAAAGTTTAAACAAGATGTGCAAGGCTAGTTTTTTTTTGACACAGATGATGGTGAGTGCTTGGAAAGTGCTTCCGAGGGTAGTGGTTGAAGCAGATAGATTAGGAAAATTTAATAAAGTTTTAATGGAGGGATATAGGTTATGTGCCGGTAGATATGTGATGGTCGCAGGGCTGCCAACATTGGGTGAGAGGTGAGAGTGATAAATTGCGAGAGACCAAGCCCGAGGGAGCGTAACTCCTCATAAAATAAAGATCAAACTTCAAACTGGCAAGTTCTCATTTAATCTTATTATTTTACTTCGGTCACATGAGTGACTACGTGAACATTTCAAAGCTCTGTGATTTTATGCCGTGACTATTCCAAACTTTGACTCTGGATGCACACTTGGCCTTGCTCCTAGCCCCTCTGCACTGACAATATATTTGGCCCACACATAAAGGCCCCTATCTGACCCCCTGGACTTAACCTATTACGTTCAAGTCCACAGGTTCTTAATTAATGTGGTAATCTTTTATGGGGCACTTCACAGACCAAATTTTGTATAACTAGATTTGCTACATCCATTGGCTTCCTTGTTATCTAACATACTAGTTACTTTGTCAAAGAAGTCATCAATTGGTTGAACACAATTTCTCATCCATAAAATTATACTCACTCAGCTGTATAAGTATGCTGTTACCATTTCCTTCACTTTCCTGACAAACTGTCCTGAAGTAATTTTCACCCCCAATATTTTCAGTATTTTGCGGTCTTCCTCTCAGCTGGGCCTTATCCAAAATGCAAAGTACAATAACTATATATTTAAGCAATATTATTCTATTAAATGTGATCTTGAGAGTACATAATATTTTCTGTGGTATTCATAACACAACAATGATAAAAAGATCTTTGTTTTGATTGCACCTACCAACATGCATACATTATTATATTGCAGTTAATATGTACCGAGGGCAAATTTTTGTCCCACTGCTCCCCATTCCCAATTATTTTTATATTGAAATGATTGAAATCCAAGGGAAGTTTAAATGGCAGAAAAATAAAACCTCCGGAATGGATGATATTCATTACGTGGTTGGTTGGAGTCAGTATAGGCACAATTACTATATTAATCTTTGAATCTTCAGATGTCCTGGTTCAAACTAAAACTAATGACAAATAATAACCTCCTCACACATTCCCCTGCAAGTATCTCTGTCACTCTTTTAAAATATGCCCCTTCTTTGAACAAGCACTTAAACTTCGCATCTGAATCAGTTTCCAACTGATTACACTTCTTGAGGATGTTGATCTACATGTTCAACTAATAAAACAACGAGATTGGGGACATTTCTATTCAACCTGTCAAAGGAATTTGGGGGGGGGGGGGGGGGGGGGGGAGTTAGAAATAGTCAGTGAGGTAAACAAACATAATAGTTGACTGACAAATGACAATAGTGCTACCTTCCCAATATTTAACTGAAGGAAATAATGGGTTATCAGGGCTGTATGTTATGACAGCCAGCCTGACACCTTGCATGTAATTTTAATATTACACTTATCCCATCCCCCTGGATATTCCGAATAAATAAATTAAGGTTTTGTCAACTTACAATTACAAATCAGGCTAATTACAAATCAATAACATTAGCCAACACCGAAACACGAAGCGCTGAGCATTGACATCACGGACAACTGGCCTCAGTTCCCCGCTCACATCTGGCAGTGCTCTCTGTCTGAACCAGGGGCCACGGAGCGTTTTTGAAAGTGGGGAGGCTGAGTGATCACTGATCACTGGCCTTGGGGGTACCCGGTAAGGTAGTGGAGCAACCCAGTGGGGGGAGGATGTGGGAGGGGACTTTTTGAAATTTGATGTATTAAAATAGTAAGATTAAATGAGAACTTACCTGTTCGAAGTTTGATCTTTATTTTATGAGGAGTTACGATGAGGGATTACGTGAAGAAGCCACGCATGCTCGGCATACTTCATAGCAGCGGCGTGAAAAACACAGAACCAATAGCCGAAGTAAGATAGTAAGGCTTGCAGAAGACTAGAACTACCAGATGATCATTTAGATTATGAGGGTCGGGAGCGGAGGACTCGTAATCCCTCATCGTAACTCCTCATAAACTAAAGATCAAACTTCGAACAGGTAAGTTCTCATTTAATCTTACTATTTTACTTCGGAGTCACGTGAGTGACTACGTGAAGATTTTGAAGCTCTGTGATTTTCATGCCGTAGATTCATTCCATATGACACACTGCTTCAGTTGACACAGTAGTGAGTAAATAATATTATTGAACATCGCTTGAATAATGCAATAAGTATTTTAATAATAATAATAAAAGAAAGAAAAGTAATACCCCTCTATCATAGGGGAAATTACAACAAAAGATATGAATCATTACATAAAAGAAGCAAATAATCAAACAGAACCCAACACTGCATGTCCAAACTCTGGCACCGTGATAACAGGTTTATTGTAAAACTTGGAAAAAAGTTTCTTCTTTACACCATCCTGCGGCCTCTAAAATTTGGTCGAGTGGCACGTCCTGTGCCATCGCCGCGGACGTCGACGCTGCCCTGGTGGAGTGAGATTTAAACACATCAGTGTCTACTCCAGCTAAATCCAAAACCTGTTTTAACCATCTAGAAATAGTTTGTACTGACACTTTTTTGTATGTTTTTTTTATGGGCAATAAGCATTGTTGTCTCACAACCTCGGAGACTCTTGGTTACTTCAAAATATTGAGTCAGATGCTTAACCACACACAATGTTTGGTCGACAGGATATGCTCTATAGATTACCTTGGTTCCAGACTTCCCCGGTCTGCTTTGTTTGATTAGATCATAAACATAAAAAGTAATGTTATCTGCAGACAAATGCATACAATCTAAACGTAACATTTGCAATGTTTGTACTCTTTGTGCTGACACTAATGCCATAAGCATTACTACTTTAAATGTTAATTTCTGAAAAGACAGTGACGTAATTGGAGCCCATTGCTGAAGCAATGTGAGAACTATACTAACATCCCAAATTTCTGTATATCTGGGTTTGGGAGGATTTTTATTAAAAATCCCGCTCATAAATCGGGATATTAATGGATGAGACCCGATAGATAGATGTTCTGAAAATTGTCGTAAATAGGAAGACAAAGCACTATGAGCACTATTAATGGCACTATAACTAAGGTGCTGATCAAAGTGCAACATAGCAAGGAACTCCAATACATCCAATATGTTTGCAGTATGATAAGATATATCTGACTGAATACACAAAGCTTCCCATTTCTTTCTGTGAGACATATATTGTTTCTTAGTGCTATCTCTCCAAGCTGACGTTATGGTCCTATCCGACAGTCCAAGCCCTTGTAATGGTCTGGTCAGAACCTGCAGATTAACAAATTAATATGACCATGGATGAACTTGTTCTGTCACCGGTTGTACCAACAAATCCCTGAAGCTGGGAATCGTCATAAATGGTTCAATTATCATTCTAAGCATCAATGGGAACCATGGCTGTGTAGGCCAGTTTGGAACCACCAAAACACCCATGGCAGAGTCTTGCTCTATTTTACTGAGACATTGCCTAATCAGGCAAAATGGGGGAAAAACATGGAAAAACATATTTCCCCAATGTAGGGAGAATGCATCCAACGCTACAACTCCTGGGTCAGGCTCCCATGACACGTATTTAAGCAATTGGTGATTTAATCTGGACGCAAACAGATCGGTACACCATACCGATTGACAATTTTTTGGAAAATTTGTGGATTTAACATCCATTCTGTATTGTCTTTAAACTCCCATGATCTGTTGTCTGCCACAACATTGTCTTCCCCTGGGAGATAGATAGGTGAAAGCCAGATATTCCTAGATACACACCAATTCCACATCAGGTTGACCAGATGATCACATGATACTGATCTTACTCCACCCATGTGATTGATATATGCTACAGCTGTGGTATTGTCTACTTGTAATTGAACATGCAAGTCCTCCATTGTAGAACAATAAGCTTTTAATCCAAAAAATGCCCCCAATAACTCCAAATAATTAATACCATATGTTTGGAGAATTAAATCATCTTGGACAGTCCATCTACCACCACAGCTGGTGTCATTGTCCGTAGCCCCAAGTCCGAGAGCACTAACATCAGTTTGCAATACCACTGTAGGTTGCTGAATAACAGTAATTTTTAGTAGCTTGTGCAACATTCCCAATCCACCACTGTAATTCAGCCAAAGCTTCCGTTGGCAACGGCATGGGTCTGTCAAAATGACCTGCATGTTCGTTTAGTGCTTGTGCTTTTGCCCTTTGAAGATTTTGATAATGCAAAGGACCAAACTCAACAGTGGGAAATGCTGCTACTATCTTACCAATAACCCTAGCTACTTCTCGGATGGAGGGATAAGGTTTGCCAGCAAGGCAACTATACGCATTTGTAGTATCCACAACTTTATCTGGTGGTAAAGTTACTGACATAGCAACTGAATTAATGACAAACCCCAAATACTCAATTGTTTGCAACGGCTGTAGCTTAGATTTTGTTGGATGGATCAGAAACCCTAGCCTTTCCAACAGGCTTATAGTTGCTGAAACTGAATCTTCAGCTGATTCCTGAGTGGCATTAACAATTAAAATATCATCAAAATAAGCCATGACAATGTGATTTTGAGCCCTTAACAATGCAAGTGCTGGTTTCAATAATTTTGTGAACAGCCTGGGAGCTGAACATAACCCATTAGGTAATGCTTTATATTGCCACAGCTGACCCATCCAATTAAATTTCAAGTACCTACGATAATGGTGATGAATTGGCACTGAATAATACGCATCTTTGAAGTCTTTAGTAGCCATGTAACACCCCGTGGACAACAACTACTTTGCAGTGTTGAAGGTGTCCATTTTGAAATGTCTATACTGGACATATGAATTCAATTTTGTGAGATCCAGAATGACTCTACAACCCCCATCTTTCTTTGCCCTGGGGAAAATATTTGACACAAATTGTTGCGGATGATTCCCCATACTTTCAATTACCCCTTTTTAAAATACATTTTTTACTTTTTCTTTTACCTGAGAATTTTCAGGTGCAGAAAACACCAAAACCTGATTAGGTTTATCCTGTACAGATGGATCAACTCCTTCCATAAATTCTATAATAGCACCTGACACAGTATCTAATATAAACTGATCAGATGTTATACAGTACCATTCATCATAAAACAATTTCAATCTACCACCAACCAGAGGTTCCACAACAGTTTCCTCTGTGATAGAATAAAGTTTTTGTACCTCAGCAAATGACCGTGACGGTCTCCTTCTCCCACTATATGGATTGACATAGGGCTGTGATGGGTAATACTACCTTCTCACCATACCCCTGCCTCTGCTTGTTCCTGCTCCTGAATCAAACCCCCTTCTCATCCAGCCAGATTGTCTCCTTTGGCCAAATATAAAAGGTTTCATGAGGCTGATAGTCTTTGCCTCCTCATCGATATCTTTAATTTGTTTAGGCAGGTTTTCTCCGAATAAATAATCTGGAGCTTGAACATTGCTTGATTTACACAAACCAGCAAATGTTGGGTGCAGGATGGGCCGAATGGTGATTTTCCTCATACAATTCATCTCAAAATAAGAGTTACAAAACAATGCCAACATGTCCTTTTAGATTTTGGACATAGCATGCCCTTCCAACTGCCTCCCAAAAGCAGTAATGCCAGCTGCAATGAGCTTGAGGACCCTCTGGAACCGTATCTCCTGTCCTCGCATTGTTGAAGTCATGGGTGTCCAAATAGCTGGACACATTATAGAGGTCTGCTGTCTCAATCATGACATTCTCCTGAAGCTGGTGAGAAACCAAATAATTAATGTTGGCCGCCAGGTTTTCTTCCATGACCTCACCACTCCCCTCTGGTATAGCAAAGGATTGTGCTACATCTAGTACACCTGTAGTTTGACTCTTGTGCTGTGGTGGGTATTCATGACCAGAAACACCACTTTCAGGGTCAGTCTCCTGCTGCCCTGGTAATCCTGAGACTTGCTCAAAGGAGACTTCTTCCAGACCTAAACAAGGCTCTGGAGGTTCACATTCCCATGTTGTAAAGGCACCATATTCATGATATGGAACCCACTCAGGGGCTGCCTGGGAATACTCTGGGTCTTTTGACCCTTGGTTAATAATTGTTTGAAGCATTTTCTCCTTTTGGTCCATCCTGAGCCACAGGGCTCGTCTGCCTGGCCCTGCCTCTTCTTCATCAGACTCATCTGATATTACAGCCCTAGCAGACTTCCTTTTATTTTTCCTCTCCACTGGAGTACCCTCCGTGGCCTGTGGCTGTGGAGCATCTAAAGGCTGAACTACAGCAGGGTCAACAGCTACCGGTATCGGAACCGGCTCCGTACTAATCTGTGGTCCCGATCTTAATTGTGTTTCCACCCGGGACGCACGCTTTCCCTGCGCCGATTTTTTCACCGTGTCCATTTTTTTTAAACTTCCCAAACTCCTGGCTATTCCAGCCAGCGTCAAGGAGTTTCTACCCAGGAAGTAATTTCAACCCACTTACCTGCGGGCCAGTTACTCACCGCTGGTGGAGCTGCGATCTGCAGCCCGTTCCTTACCGACATGCGTCGACGTAATGCCGAGCATGCGCCTGGCGGGGCTTCTTCACGTAGTCACTCACGTGACTCCGAAGTAAAATCATGTTTTAGTGCATTGTAGAAGTATGATTTCAATGTTTTTTGTATGAAGTATTTTTAAGCGGTAACATTTTAAGGGGTAACTTTTTCCACACAAAAGGTGGTGGGTGTATGGAACAAGCTGCCAGAGGAGGTAGATGAGGCAGGGACTATCCCAACATTTAAGAAACAGTTAGACTGATACATGGATAGGACAGGTTTGGAGGGATATGGACAAACGCAGGTAGTGTAGCTGGGACATGTTAGCGGGTGTGGGCAAGTTGTGCCGAAGAGCCTGTTTTCACACTGTATCATTCTATGACTACATTATATCTCCACCATGCATGAATGCTTCAAAATCAAGTGGTCGAGTTTTATTGCCATAAACACAAGCATAGAAACATAGAAACATAGAAAATAGGTGAAGGAATAGGCCATTCAGCTGTTCTAAAATCAGTACCTCTTTCTTGTTTTTTCCCCATATCCCTTGATTTCACTAGCCCCAAGAGCTAAATGTAACTCTCTTGAAAACATCCAATGAATTGGCCTCCACTGCCTTCTGTGGCAGAGAATTCCACAGATTCACAACTCTCTGGGTGAAGAAAGTTTGTCCTCATCTCAGTCCTAACTGGCCTACCCTTTATTCTTAAACTATGACCTCTGGTTCTGAACTCCCCCAACATCGGGAACATTTTTCCTGCAGTTCCGTTAAGTGGTAATCTAGCAGGCAAGCAGGATGCTTTTTCCAACCACTCCCATTTGAAGGTCACTATCTTCCATTGTTTCTACCCAGTGCTTGGTACTTACTTCCAGCAGTCACTGGGTGTTCTCCAGGATGCACCGAGCCACAGCCTGATCCATGCTGGTCACCTGGGCGAATTCGGCACAGAGACTCTCACGACAGTGGCACAAAGCTTCTGACGCCTCCGACGGCCCGGGACTCTTGCCCTGAGGCTGCTCCATGGCCGGAGCTGCAGAGAGCGACTCGGCAGCCCGGCAAACACTCTCCAGCCCCGGCTCCCCGTCTGCATCTGTCCCCGCCGCTGCTTCTGTTTCCGTCCCTCCCTCAGCCCCGGCTCTCCAATACCCGCGGCCCATGCAGTTGATATGAGTTTTGAAATTCTCGTTGATCACAGAATTTCTCACGTGAGAGCATGAGAAATTTATGATTAGCGTGCGAATTTGGCGAAATGCGTGAGTCTCACGCTCAATGCGTGAGAGTTGGCTGCCCTGTGGTCGTGGCCTAATGTTTGGCACAGATATTGTGGGCTAAAGGGCCTGAGGTTGAGCTGTACTGTTCTATGTAAAATAGCAAACTAGATCTGAAATAGTAACCATCACCACCTCCCACTATAGGAATCATCCAAAAGTGACAAACAAAGATTAATAAAGTGGAAAGAAACACAGGCAAAGAGAAGGCACTATGTTATTCTTGAACTGTACTGAAGGATGTAAAATGGCATTTAGAATCTCAGCAATAAATACAGGTTTTGTGACTTAATTGACTTGTATAATAGTAAGATTAAACGAGAACTTACCGTTTGAAGTTTGATCTTTATTTTATGAGGAGTTACGGTGAGGGACTACGTGAAGAACCCTGATCGCCCGCAGTGCGCGCCAATCTTCAAAGCAGCGGTGTGAAATCACAGATAATAATAATTGAAGTAACATAGTAAGAATAAAGAAGACTAGAACTACCAGATGATCTTTATGAGGGCTGGGAGTGGAGGGCACGTAGTCCCTCACCGTAACTCCTCATAAAATAAAGATCAAACTTCAAACTGGTATGTTCTCGTTTAATGTTACTTTTTTACTTCGGAGTCACGTGAGTAACTACGTGAAGATTTCAAAGTTCTGTGAATATGAGAAACGAGTCTACACAGCACAACTGCTTCATTACAAATGAGGGGAAAAATATTCATAATACATACAGTCATGACATAGATTTAAACATGCAGATGTTATTAAATAAAGTAATAATAATTGTCCCACCTCTCACTCGGATGGAAACTATAATCATAATGAAAATAGAGTTGACAAATTCCCTAGTACCTGTGGAACAGAGGGATCTAGGAATAACAGGTGGAATCGCATGTAGATAGGGTGGTAAAGAAAGCCTTATAAATCAGAGCATTGAATATAGGAATAGGGAAGTTGTTAAAATTGTACAAGGCTTTGGTAAGACCAATTCTGGAGTATGGGTGTACAATTAGAGAGAGTACCTAGAATGTTGCCAGGGTTCCAAGCAACTCTGTTACAGAGAAAGGTTGAACAAGTTAGGTCTTTATTCTTTGGACGCAGAAGTTAAGGGGGGACTTGCAGAGTTGACGTGGATACGTTTTTCCCATTGAGGGTAGGGAAAGATTCAAACAAGAGGGCATGACATGAGAATTAAGGGACAGAAGTTTAGGGGTAACGTGAGGGGGAACTTCTTTACTCAGAGGGTGGTGGCTGTGTGGAATGAGCTTCCAGCAGAAGTGGTGGAGGCAGGATCGATTTTAACATTTAAAAGTAAAGTGGATAGGTATATGGACCAGGTAGATGGGACACGGACTGGAAGGGCCGAGAGGGCCTGTTTCCATATGCCCCAGGTCGATAATGGAGTTTGAGTTGACCATGCTGCAAGCGTCAGGACTTGGTCCAACGGCACGTAAAACCCTTGCTGCTGAGCAGCCCTGATGGAGTGAGATCTAGAATCAGTATCTACTCCTACATAAATCAAAGTCCATTTTATCCTCGGGAAGTGACCTGAACAGATATGTTCTTATAAGTTTTTGTGACTAACAACATAGCTAATTCAGAGCCTCGAAGACTCTCAGTGACCTTATCGTATTGTTTTATATGTGTGTCCTCACTTTAACAAAGGTCCCTGGGTATGCCTTTAACTATTTTGAGATCTGACACTCCTTCTGCACTGCTTAAGTGAATTATAAGCATAAATATTATATATTATTATTTACAGACTTAACCATCCTGTTCCGTCGCAACTATGTAGCGACTAAACCTGTTTCGCTAAACCAGCACCTGGAGGATAACCACCGTATGAGATCCGGCTAAACTAAGGATGTAGCTGGACCCCCCTGGTGAAATAGTGTTCACACAATGTTGACATCCCATACTGCATTGTACTTGTCCTAGGAGACATTGTGTTAAAGTTATGCTTACAAACTTGATATCCAGGGTGAACCCGACAGAGCGGGTCTTGTTTGCTGCAGCCAATACAATGAGCAGGCACGTTGGCACAGTTAATGGCCATACAACTCAATTATTGACAAAGATCATTTAAAATGAACTCCAAAACATCAGTAATCTGTACCGTTTTCAATGTAACATGAACATTCAACAAACACTTTCCATCTCCTGGAAAAGAAAAGTCCTGCTTTTTGGTGCTATCCCAGCACGCTGAACACATACAAGGACTGATGTAACAACCCAAACCATAGAGCAGTCTATTGAATCTGCAGAACATAATTTGATTTTAACATGCAACGGCTGATTTCACAAGCCACAGGCTGAACCAGCAAAGTTACGTTCAAAATAACCATATATGGTTGTATTACTATTCCCGACAACCAGGAATCAAAGTTGCATAGGCCAATCACACAATAGGAAACCTAAACGGGCTATTAATGACTTTATTTAAAGCCCCAACTAATAAGCAAAAATGGAGGAAGACATAAAAGACCTTCCTTGTAGCGAGAATGTATCTTTCGCCACTGTTATGCCACATATTTTGCAACCTGTGAATAAGCATGAAAACAAACATATCTATATTTGGTGTTCCATTGAACCAGAATTTCATAAATATGGTGTGATTCAACACCCATTCTGTGTTGTCATTGGCGTACACCTGGTGTTACTCCAGTGGCAAACGAGATTATCTAACCATTACAGGATTCTTTACTTAATTGCACCCAGGTGACTAACATATGCCACCATCATAACATGTCAACATGGAGTTGAGCATGCAGATATGCACATTCGCTCAATTACTCTTAACCCACAAAATGCCCGTAGGGTCTATAGATATTTGATACCAATAAATGAGGAATTGGTAACTCATGCGAATCTCCTCCACCTCCAAACCAGAGATGATATTCACAATTTCCCATTCTTAGGCCATTAGCATCACTTTGCAATATAATGAGATATTTACTGATTAAACTACTGGAACAATGCTGAATAATGTCTATCCATCATTGTGACGTTGGCAGCTTCAGTGATAATAGCAAAAATGTGTTAACCATCACCTATATGGCACTTTAGAGTTCTCCATTTAGCATGATTTCAATTCTCCCACTTGCACAGCTGAACCACATCTACTATATTGCCAATTAGTCTTAATGAATAGACTGGCGCTTTATAACAACAAGGCTGTTACAGGCTTCTATTGACTCCAATCTGTTGCCTAGGGTGGAGTCATAAACCAATTGATAGCTCAATGTAAATCCCAATGACCTGACAGAGTGCATGGAACCTCTGTCCAGCTTTCATGCTGCCACCAGCTTCAGTGAACTGCTTACCTTCATCCTCCAGGATTTGCCTGTTGAATAGGTCTTACCTGATGAACAGATTTGGCAGCTGGCTCTAATGTCCCCCTGATAGCGGTGTTCACTGCATATGTGTTGGGATGACAAACCTTGCTGTCAGTAATGATCTCTGACAGATACACTTCATCCCTTTGGGTATGTTCACGGCTATACCATCAGACTCAGCATGCTCTCCTCCTCCATGAGGAAGACATTAAACAGCCCTACTACAAGGCTCTCCAATTGGCTGACGCTGCCATGGGCCCGGCGTCAGACTAATACTGACCCGTTGGCTTTCATGTCTTGGGGTATGCTGCTCTGCAACACCTCCAATAAGTCTATTTTATCACAACTTAATTTTAATTGAATAGAGCCCAATTTCTCAAACATGGTTTGAGACTGAAACAGTGGATTTTATCAAATACAGCGTTAAAAATTATCCATACTTAACAAATGTTTTGGAATTCTGACTAACCCTCTTTGAATGCTTTATTGTCATTATACTATTATATTGCCTCATCACAGCAATTCCTCCTCCAAATATCTCCAATGATCACTGTAAATGGGCTCACCCTATGAATCCAGTTGTTAATCAGCCATATTTCATACTGAACAGGCCACGCCTGTCATCCTTCACGTCTGCCTTGAACAGCAACTTTGGCCCGATTCCCGAGCCTGTCTTGTAAGACCAACCTGACCATAATAATGAGCCTGTCTGCTAATTCTAATCTGTCTAAAACAACTCTGGCTATAATTCTGATCTGTCTCGAAAGACAATTCTGCCCATATTTTTGAACCTATCTAGAATGCAACCCTGGCCAAAGTACTGCGTCTGCCTTAACACAATTCTGACCCAATTCCAGCCTGCTTAGAATCCTAGCATTGTCCAATTTTGCATGGTTAGATGCCTCTAAATCGATGAAAATGTCTTAATCATGTGTATTGTTCAATCAAGTGTAAATCTTACCCACTTGTAAATGGTCCCTTTGTTGTAGAACTTCAGTGTCAGAACAAACTGCCCCGGGAAGCTCACCTCTCCCATGAGGGAAACATTATGCAGCCCTTCTACAGATGTTGCTGCCTACATTAGGCAGTCCTGCTACAAGGTGCTGCTAGCGTGGCTCTCCCATATGCCGGTGCTGCCATAGCCTCAGCCTCAACATAAAGCAGCCTGTTACATGGTGCTGCTGGTGTGGCCTCTCCCATAGGCCGGCGCTGCCATTGACTCGGTCTCCCATAAAGCAGCCCTGTGCGATAGGTGCTGCTGGCTCGGGCTTACCTATATGCCCGGCATCCCGTCAAGAGCCCTGTGCAAAGGCGCTGCTGGTTCGGGCTCTATCATATGCCCGGCACTGTCACAACTCCTGCAGTTGGAGTGTATCTAGATGGAGCCTCCTCTCCATTTGGTCTTCATCCTGGTCAACCTAAATGTTTTACATTACCCGGAGGGGAACCCTCCCGGCATCAGGGCTGACCATATTCATCAGTTTACCCCCTATCCTAGAACTACTGCGGTCTGGACACTGCATTGCTGCTGGGTTTCCCCTCCCCGGGGAACCCTAGCGTCTGTGTGCCTTACCAAGGGGAAACCCCCCCCCACGGCACCCGGGCTGACCGTTCTGGTCAGCTACAGCTCCATACCGCACTTCTGCTGAAATTCCCCTCCACGGGAACCCAACGTTCCGAACTCACTGACCGTTTTGTCAGTGACTGAACTCCGCTAATATTTGCTTTAGGTTTTTGGATGGGGTTTAAGAGTGATCTAGTGTCATGATTCAATCATTGTGACATAAGAGGACTTAAATATTTAAATGCTGAAAGCAAATGTGATCTGAAGGATGTTAATATATTCTGAATAACCTGAAGAGGGAAAAGCTCCTACAACTATTTAGTATGAACACACAGTGGCATAAGATACCATCATTTGAGACAATGAGAAAGGAGTCAGGAGAGATTATGATTGAAAAATAAAATGATTGCAGCTTTGATCAGAAACTATGTATCAGTAGTTGGTTAGTAGTGTCTAGAATCTACACTACTAACCAACTACTGATACATAGTTATTTGTAGAATTATTTAGAACCTGAGTGCAGAATAAAACCCCTGTCTCAAGCAGTTAGACCCCGAAGTACTGAAACGTGGCCATCGCCAAAACTAAAACTAACAAACAAAATTTTGAGAGTCACTACCGTTTGAAACGTTGGCCCGTTTGTTTACCTTAAGTTTATTATTTTTTTTATAATCTGAAAGGGACTGACATATTATATATATTAATATATATTTCAATTCCAACCCCGAATTGAGAGGCATTTCTTGGGGCCCGTGTAATTTTTAACGATTTTAAAAGTGAAGCTGTTTAATGCTACAAGAAGGACTTTCAGCCATCGATCAATGTCATGTGTTGTTCTCTTAATTTTGCGCATTCTATATACTTTGATGAAAGGAAATTATAGATCAGAGAACTTTGGAACTAATATATTTGAACTGACCCAACCTACTCGGGGTCATAATCATAATGTAAGTTAGACAATGAATGTCCCCCTCTTTTGACATGTGTGAGCATCAGTTTTCTGACCACTGAGCAAATTGGAGGTAGAGGTGGACAAATAACTATTAAACACTTACAACTGTGAAAAGACTTCTGGTGCAAAGGTTAAGCAAAGCATGAACAGGTGTTTCTGTTGTGCTTTCGGGAATAATTGAAGTCACATAACAAGTATTTGCTGCGACCACCCAGAGAAGAGCTGGCAACTAAACAACATGGAATGGCAAATTATAACAGCATTGCTATGTACTAATGAATCAAATTTAAATTCTCCGAACAAAATTGAAGTAGGATTATCACAAATGAAATAATAAAATAGCCAGTTAACAAAGTAATCGTAGATACATTACATCGATTCTGATCTAAAGATTGTTACACCCATGATGCTTAATCTTAAATAATAAATAGTTGGCAAAGTCCACTGATAGGATTATTACGTTGATTTAAAATATAATACAGAATTATGAATATTACAGAATACGATCAGTAGAGGATATATATTAATATCAAATGTAATCATTTGAACAGATTATTTATGCAAATTTGCACACATTTATTACTGGAATATACATTTAATGTCCAATGTTGCAAGAGCAAAATCTCTCAAAAGCATAAGTGATAAAGCCTGGTGCTTACAGATATATTTCATAGCAAGGTCCAGATCCTCTCAAGGACACTCTCTTCTCCTCCTGCCACCCACCGCAAGTCTAAGCATTTATTTCCACATCCTGCTCTCCCTGGAACGCCACATTCTCCTCTTAGAAGTCAAGGAGGTGGGGGTCCCTTCCCTCTACTCTGGGTGGTGCACATTTAATATGTATTGAATTACTTTAATTGAATTCAACCAATATGCTATAAGTCTGTAACAACCTAAAGGAAGTCATTGGATTTCAAAAGATTACTTCAGACATTAACACATTCATCTACTATTAATAATAACTAGTTAAGAACATAGATATGAACATACTAATGTATAAATCAGGAGCAGACAATGACTATAATTATCTAATTAGCTTTAGCATTTTAAATGTAGACTGGTTACTTTGCAGAATTATAATTACATTTCCCACAAATCCTTAAATTCCGACAGCCTAGTAACCTCAGTTGTTCCTTTCAACGTGTTGTCGGAATTTAAGGATTTGCGGGAAGCGGCTGACATGAGTGAGGCCGGCGAGCGGCAGGAGAGAGGTTTTCAGACGGAGAGCACTGCCAGAGGTGAGCGGGGTCCGGCAGAAGGGGCTGTCAGGTCCCGGCAGCCAGTCGCAGCCACCCCAGGTTTTGATGGGTTGTAGTATTGAAGGTAATGGTCAATGCAGTGTGTTGGTAATAAAGAAATTTGCTATTAGACTATTTTGTCCAGGACAATAGCGGACTGTAACAGAAGTGTTGCCGCACTGCACAGAACCTAGTGTGAGGAAAAGCTTCTCCTATCCTTGTGTAAATTATGATTGTGCAGAATTCCCTGAATGTCCTGTGCCAAGATGTTCATTGTGTGTAGGTATGTGTTTTTGTAACAATAACATATTGTACTTTATCTTAGAAATCCATTACATTGTTATCATTATTAAACTAAAATTGTTATAACAATTCACTCAGTTTCAAAGGCCTTGCATATTATTTTCCTTCATGTGCTAATCTAATTCCTTTTTGAATGGCCTGATTAACTCCTCTTCCACAAACTTTATAGGCATTGAGATCCACATCCTAAAGCACACAGCCATGTAAGCCTTTTGGCAGTGCACTATGATGTTTTATTATTTAAATGGTGCCGATTAGTTCAACCAGTCATTGAAAGTAGGCATGCAGGTGCAGCAAGTGAAAAAAGAGCGAATGTATGGTATGTTAGCTTTTAGCAAAAGGATTTGCTTCCCCAGGTCTTGGTGAACCACACTGGTATCCAGTGGTCTCCAAATCTGAGGAAGGACATTATTGCTAGAGGGAGTGCAGAGAAGGTTCACCAGACGATTCTGGGATGTCAGACTGTCTTATGAAGGACTGGATAGACTCGGTTTATACTCTCTGGAATGTTGATCTTACTTACAAAATTGGGATGGACAGGCCTAGATGCACCTCCTTTAAGACCGAGATGAGAAAGACTTTTTCACACAGAGAGTGGTGAGTCTCTGGAACTCTCTGCCACAGAGGGTAGTTGAGGCCAGTTCATTGGCTATATTTAAGAGTGAGTTGGATGTGGCTTGTGGCTAAGGGGATCAGAGGGACAGGTGGGATACTGAGTTGGATGATCAGCCATGATCATATTGAATGGCGGTGCAGGCTCGAAGGGCTGAATGGCCTACTCCTGCACCTAATTTCTATGTTTCTATGTTTCTATGTTTTTTGTCTGTTCAATGAGAAAAAAACAAATGCTTTTCCTCCCTATAATGGTATCCAGCTTTACTTGTCAGAAAGGCATTTCTAGTCACTGTGATGATGATACACCTGTCAAACTTCTGGTCAATGTATGCACAAGGAACTGCACGTGCTGTTGTCAAACAAAAAATACACTAAATGATGGAGTAAATCAGGCAGCATCTCTGGAGAACGTAGATAGGCAATGTTTTGGGTCGGGACCCGTCTTCAGACTGATTGTAATATGGGGGAGAAAGCTAGAACAGGGAAACCTCTGGTAAAATCGAGGAAATGTCAGGCACGCAATAGGCCGTTGTTGCCTATGGGATAGGTGACAATGAGTATACAGACAGAGGAACTCAACAGGACCACTGTTAAACTAGTACGATGACTAGGATGGGGGAAGGACACAGAGAGAGGGAATGTTCGGGTTACTTGAAGTTAGAGAAATCAATCTTCATATCGCTTGTAACTGCCTGCTTCAGTTCCTTCCTACTTACTTTATATTGCTAATAGGCCCTGACAGATTTCAATCTTCCTAAATCTTAGATATGCTTTATTTTTGTTTTTGACCAAGTTTACATCCTCTTTGGTTATCCAAGGGTCCTCCTTTACCTTGCCAACATTGTCTCGCTTCCTTACCGGATCTTGCCGGTACTGAACTCTGATCAGTTGGTCTTTAAATAGCTCCCACATGTCAGACATGGGCTTACCCAGCAACAACTGCTGTCAATTTACTCTCCCAAACTCCTGCCAATTAATGTCATAATTTGCCTTACTCCAATTTAGTGCTTTCCTCTTAGGTCTCGACTTTTCACACAGAGAGTGGCGAGTCTCTGGAATTCTCTGCCACAGAAGGTAGTTGAGGCCAGTTCATTGGCTATATTTAAGAGGGAGTTAGATGTGGCCCTTGTGGCTAAAGGGATCAGGGGGTATGGAGAGAAGGCAGGTACAGGATACTGAGTTGGATGATCAGCCATGATCATATTGAATGGCGGTGCAGGCTCGAAGAGCCGAATGGCCTACTCCTGCACCTATTTTCTATGTTCTATGTTTCTATGTTAACTATCTAAAAAATTATGGAGTTGTAATCATTGTTCTCAAAATGCTCTGAGGGGTTGTGGCTCTTGCATATTGCAGAGCCAGGACATTCAATGGATGAACATTAAATTGTCTGGGGAGCTTGGGGAGGTGGATGGTGAACAGGAAGACTTTAAGAATTGGGAAGCAGAAGATCAGCCTGTTGGGGGACTGCGACAAAGGATATTGAGTGTGAGATCCATGGGTTGGCTTTGTGAGGAAAGGGCACAAGTGGTAAGTCAGGACTATATCATGCAAAGACCCTATACAACCTTGTTGGGTAGGAAGTGGCCAATGATAATTGCTTCCAGAACCGTTTGTTGTGATTTCACTTAAAATGGACCCAAGGAGATTGGCTTCACACTCTGTTGGATTCATACAGGAATCGTATTTGACATGCAAGGATTAAGCACTCCAGGAAGTTTCTGGTCACATTTCTGGAGTGAGAAGGATTGTTATGCCTTTCCCCTTGGATACATTTGTAGTCGAATAACTTTGTATAGATGACTGTTATGCAATTACATTTCCATGTCTATGCACAATCCATGTTTTCTACTGTAATCTACTGAGTATCAAGTTTAAAGTTTACAAATAATAAATAATCCCTTTCCTGATGCCGATGAAGGTAGAACATTCAATTTATCAGACCCGGTCTATTCACTTTTTCATACAAGGATGAACGATTTGAGTTAGATGTTAAACTGTGATCTCCAAAGACTAGTCAGGAAGGAAAAGGGCTACAATCGCCTATCAAAGCATTAACTTTGTGGGCTGAAGGGGCCGCTCCTGTCCTGTGTTGTTCTATGTTCAGTCACTTCAGCAGAATGGATCAATCTGAGAAACTCTTATTTATGCAGCCATCACAAGATTGTTCATTACATTGACCTACCAATCTGTCAAGGGAGTCTGGCATATGTTAGGTTGACGTATTTTGTTTGAGCATTCAATCACCTAGATGATGTGACTCATACCACTGCTGTCAAGTTCTGTTACTGATTGAGCTGCTGCCAATTGGTTGGAACTGTTTCTAATTAAGTCAGCTTGCCGAGCAGATTTTCAACCAGAGACATTCAAGTTTTTCCAAACTTGCACCTGCAGAGAATCTAAAAGCAAAACATTTTAAACTTTTTTTTGAGAGATCAAATTGGTCAATATAATTAATTAGGTGTGCAGATGAAAAGTAAAATAAAAATATAGACTAACAAAACTAAATTGAAGAAAAAAATTAGAATTGATTTTTGAAATGACACTTTAATGTTCTGAATTTTAGACTTGCCCGGTAAATACTACGAGAATAAAGTTTAACTGGCATTTTAAATGTTTTTTATTATAGTTGCATGCATTTACTTAAATGTGAATCAAAAAATTGTTTTCACAATTTAAAAACAAACATATTTGGCTCACAATTGATGTGCTATAACACACAACTGCAGTCTTAGATTGAAACCTTGGAAAACTGAACATATAGATATCCACTGAACCCAGAAATAGCATTCCATCTACAGAACCTATTATAGGCACAAAAAGCTGGAGTAACTCAGTGGGACAGACAGCATCTCTGGAGAGAAGGAATGGGTGATGTTTTGGGTCGAGACCCTTTTTCAGACCTGAAACGTTACCCATTCCTTCTTTCCAGAGATGCTGCCTGTCCTGCTGAGTTACTCCAGCTTTTTGGGTCTATCTTCGGTTTAAACCAGCATCTGCAGTTCCTCCCTATACAGAATCTATTATAGTTTAGAAATACAGCTTCTTTAACGATCATGTGGATTTTAGAATTTAAATGCAATAATGGAATCTTCTATTTAAATTAATATCTGAGAGGATAGGAAGTGTTTCCATAATGAGGCTGGTAAAATGAGATGCAAAGATTTTCAGTGGCATGTCTTAGCTGCCTCAATGTAAATACAATTAATAGCAGCAAGCTGCATGATTTGTGTGGGTTTTAAAGACTGGCACACCCATGTTGTAACTGGGAAGACTGCCATCCATGATATTTTAATTTATTGCTTCAGGAGGAAGAACACGATCAGTGAGAAGCCATTAGCTTGGCTATTTTGTTTATAATGACAGTAAATTGTCAGCTTTTACCATGATTACACAGTGAAACTGACAGCATCTGCACCTACATAAATCTATATTTCCTGGAGTTGCTGCTTATGACACCTTGTTTCTCCAGAGATAGTTCTTGCACTTTTATGAAGCCACATAATTGACAGTAACTTCAACTTTTTATGAACTTTCTTCATCATTAAAACTCGCAAAAAAAAGAATCATTTTAAAATAATAATGAATGAACAATCTCCCAAGCCTTGATAAATCAACCTCACATTTGAGGAATGTCAATTTTCTCCATTCATAGAAATTCCATAGGTTTTAAAAAGGATCGCATGGAATCCAAAATGAGAGCCGCTTGGATTCTTAATTGACTTGGAGGAAGGAGTCGAAAGGTCATTGTGGAGGGTTGATTTTCTGTTAGGAGGCCTATGACCAGTGGCGTGCAACAGAGCTCAGTGCAGGGTCCACATTGTTTGTTTGAATTACTGATTCAGAGATACAACATGGAAACAGGCCCTTTGGCCCACCAAATCCACATCGCGCCACATCGATCACTCGATCACACTAGTTATCCTGTTTCCGCATCCACTTCCGAAACATAGGGGCAATTTACAAAGGCAAATTAAATTACAATCTCACACATCTTTGAGATGTGGGAGGAAACCGGAGCATCAGGAAGAAACCCATACGGTTACAAGGAGAACATGCAAACTCTGCACAGACAGCACCCGAGGGCAGGATCGAACCCTGGCATTGTCTCATAATTGCCACACCATTATTTTTGAGATATTGATCCTAGGCTTAAGATATCCCAAACAAGGGAAACAACAATTTTGCCTCTTTTCTGTCAAGACTGATAATAATTTTGAATGTCAATTTCATGGATTATTTTACTTTTTTTTACAGTCCTGAAGTCATAGAACAAAATGCTAGGTGACACAACTATGGTGCAGAATAGCACTCGCAATATTGAACAATTAACTGCCTGTTTTAACATTTTTTTTTAATTGATAGAGCACCAATGAATTTTAAGGTTATTGATTTTCACCAGGATTTACACCACATTGTTTATCATAGACTTAATCCACCTCCGCAGGCCAGTACTTAGCTTCATCGCCAACAGGAACGTATCTTTTCAGGTGTAAATTTAAACATAAATCATCAACCTGACAGTCTAACAGAAAATAGCCTGGACGATCGCAGGTGGTTCCAGGTGGTTAAGTTGTGTCCCACTGAATCAAACTTCTGCACTTAGTTCTGTTCCAAAGTGCCATTGTCCATTTTGAGAGGCCAGTAGAGAAATCTGCAAGCCATTCCATCTCCTGGGTTCCCCTGTCTGTTGCACATCTAAGATTTCCCATCACATTGATCCAGCTGGAGACAGGATCAATTAGCTCTGGGAAAAACAAAATTCATTTTTGTTCTTAAATAAGCCTTGGGAAAGAAAAGGGCAGAAGGTGCCTTGTATTAACCAATTGATAATATTCATTCTGCATTTCTACAATATTTGGGCAGGGAGCAAACATCATTGACTGATTCAAAACTTGAACAGTAATTCATATGTAGATGCATTTCCAAATTCACCACATAAGAAATGGTTGATGGGCATTAATTGTAAATGTGAATACATCATATTAAAGCCTCTGATTGTTGAAGAGTTACGTTAGGAGTTGGAGAGTGGAACTTATTTCCAGACTTGATGATGTCTATGAAGGACATCTTTCAGATCACAATTATATATGAACATGATCTTATCAAGTCCAGAATATGTGCACATTATGGAAATTACAGTCTTCACTTCACTCCTGGGCTTTTTTGGTAATACAGTTATGCGTACTATTTCCTAAATCACTAAATATGCACTTTTAAAGCAAGGATATTTCCTTTAAAAATGGGGCAAGACAATTGTTTTTTTAATAATTACATTGTGCAGCAAGGTGTGTCAATGTTTTTCCCCTGTCTAGGGGAGCAGTAACCAGAATGTCTTCTTATTGCGTATTTGATGCTAGCTCCATGCATCTTAGACAATTAGACAAACTACTCTGCACACATTAAGAACTTCAGCGATGCTAAATCCTTTTGGCAAATAAAGTCACTGTTATTCTTTTCTACATGGTAATACACCCTACTGCCGCATATTCTTACACATCAACCCTGCTAGAGGTTATTACAGCTGTAACAGGCTGTTGCGACTGACTGCCTAGCTGGGAACGTCAATTCAATTATGATAGGCCTTTTTACAATTGGATCTCTGTGTGCTTGTATCTACAAATTACTGTAAATTTAAATTCAAATCTCAATTCATAACAGATATGGTCCCATTAATGAATGGAAAGAATAAAAATTGCTGATACTTTTAGATTTAATTGGCAAAGCTATTAGCACATTGTTTATGAACATATAATATGAGGTGTGTGGAATGATATGAATTTCCAGTTAAAAACACAAGAGGGTGCTGTTGCTTATAATACTGTATACGAGGGGACATAGGTATTCGAGAGCAATTTAGTTCTTGACTCTCTTTGCTGATGCCTTTGAGAAGATTTCTAATTTTAATCTGCACTGAGCAGAAATGGTTCAGGAATTGCATTTAAACAATACAGTTAACACATCAATAGACACAAAATACTGGAGAAACTCAGCAGGTCAGGCAGCATCTCTGGAGAACATGGATATGTCACATTTTGTGTTGGGACCCAATTTCAGACATGTTATTACATTTGACAGATTCCATGTTGAGGAGTGCAATGTACACTTATATCTCAATATATTCAATGACTATTTCTACAGTTTTAATTCCTGCTTCAGTAATTACCATTTAGCAGCTTTAAATCTTGAGCAACAAATTTGGAAAAGGCAAAAGATCAGTAGACAAGGATAAACATGGAAGCATAATGTTTTACAATTAGTAGTTCTGTTGTATTCACTGGAGATTTAGTTTGAGGACTGATTTACAGCAAGGCAAGATAATTTATTCTGATGCCACATAAAATTACATTTGTCAGTAAAAGGATATAAGGTTATATTTTTTGAATGAGAGAAAATGAAACAACTTTATTATGCTGCATATTATTCCAGAAATTATGTCTCCTTGTTAGCCGGCTAACCATAATTTACATCAGAATGTTCTTTTATAAATTGCAGACAGCAATCTCGTGATCAGTACTGCCAACAGTACAGAGCTGCACACAACCTTTTACACAATTGTAGCTAAAACAGCCAATCACCCTCCTTGATCCTTATAATTGTTTTCTCCATCCCAGCCTAGAGTGCTGTTTCTCATGTTGGGATGGACAACTCAGAATGCTAGAATGGCTCAAAGTGAACCATGGCAAGATGCTTGTCCTTCGCATGCCATGTCCTCATTCTCCCTGTCATTCTGTGCTGTGAATTACAGTGCTGTGGAAATGACTCCAGGGTTACTGGTTGTGTCAGAAACTATATCAACTTTCCATATAACCATATAACCATATAACAATTACAGCACGGAAACAGGCCCTCTCGGCCCTTCCAGTCCATGCCGACCATTTAAATGGTGGCCGATTAGGAAAAGGGGAGATGCAGCGAGACCTGGGTGTCATGGTACACCAGTCATTGAAAGTAGGCATGCAGGTGCAGCAGGCAGTGAAAAAAGCGAATGGTATGTTAGCTTTCATAGCAAAAGGATTTGAGTACAGGAGCAGGGAGGTTCTACTTCAGTTGTACAGGGTCTTGGTGAGACCACACCTGGAGTATTGCGTACAGTTTTGGTCTCCACATAGAGGGAGTGCAGAGAAGGTTCTGATTCCTGGGATGTCAGGATTGTCTTATGAAGAAAGACTGGATAGACTCGGTTTATACTCTCTGGAATTTAGGAGATTGAGAGGGGAAGCTTATAGAAACTTACAAATTCTTAAGGGGTTGGACAGGCTAGATGCAGGAAGATTGTTCCCGATGTTGGGGAAGTCCAGGACAAGGGGTCACAGCTTAAGGATAAGGGAATCCTTTAAGACCGAGATGAGAAAGACTTTTTTCACACAGAGAGTGGTGAGTCTCTGGAACTCTCTGCCACAGAGGGTAGTTGAGGCCAGTTCATTGGCTATATTTAAGAGTGAGTTGGATGTGGCCCTTGTGGCTAAGGGGATCAGAGGGTATGGAGAGAAGGCAGGTACGGGATACTGAGTTGGATGATCAGCCATGATCATATTGAATGGCGGTGCAGGCTCGAAGGGCTGAATGGCCTACTCCTGCACCTAATTTCTATGTTTCTATGTTTCTATCTATTTGTTTTCCCCTAGTCCCATCTACCTGCACTCAGACCATACCCCTCCATTCCCTTCACGTCCATATACCTATCCACTTTACTCTTAAATGTTAAAATCGATCCTGCCTCCACCACTTCTGCTGGAAGCTCATTCCACACAGCCACCACCCTCTGAGTAAAGAAGTTCCCCCTCACGTTACCCCGAAACTTCTGTCCCTTAAGTTTCATGTCATGCCCTCTTGTTTGAATCTTCCCTACCCTCAATGGGAAAAATGTATCCACGTTAACTCTGTCTATCCCTTTCATCATTTTAAAGACCTCAATCAAATCCCCCCTTAACTTTCTGCGCTCCAAAGAATAAAGACCTAACTTGTTCCACCTTTCTCTGTAACATAGTTGCTGGAACCCTGGCAACATTCTAGTAAATCTCCTCTGTACTCTCTCTATTTTGTTGACATCCTTCTTATAACTAGGCGACCAAAATTGTACACCATACTCCAGAATTGGTCTTACCAATGCCTTGTACAATTTTAACATTACTTCCCTACTCCTATATTCAATGCTCTGATTTATAAAGGCCAGCACACCAAAGGCTTTCTTTACCACCCTATCTACATGCGATTCCACTTTCAGGGAACTATGCACAGTTATTCCTAGATCCCTCTGTTCCACAGCATTCCTCAATTCCCTACCATTTACCATGTATGTCCTATTTTGATTTGTCCTGCCAAGATGTAGCACTTCACACTTAACAGCATTAAACTCCATCTGTCATCTTTCAGCCCACTTTTCCAAATGGGCCAAATCTCTCTGTAGACTTTGAAAATCTACTTCATTATCCACAACACCCCACCTATCTTAGTATCATCTGCATACTTACTTATCCAATTTTCCACCCCATCATCCAGATCATTGATGTACATGACAAACAACAGTGGACCCAACACAGATCCCTGAGGCACCCCACTGGTCACCGGCTTCCAACCTGACAAACAGCCATCCACCATTACTCTCTGACATCTCCCATTCAGCCAATGTTGAATCCATCTTGCTACTCCGCCATTAACACCCAAATATTGAACCTTCTTAACCAACCTTCCATGGGGAACCTTGTCAAAGGCCTTACTGAAATCCATATAGACAACATCCACTGCTTTACCCTCATCAATTTCCCTACTTACCGCTTCAAAAAATTCAAGAAGGCTTGTCAAACATGACCTTCCAGGCACAAATCCATGTTGACTGTTCCTGATCAGACCCAGTTTATCCAGATGCTTATATATATTATCTCTAAGTATCCTTTCCATTAATTTGCCCACCACTGACGTCAAACTAATAGGTCTATAATTGCTAGGTTTATTCTTTGAACCCTTTTTAAACAATGGAACAACTTGCGCAGTACGCCAATCCTCCGGCACTATTCCCGTTTCTAATGACATTTGAAATATTTCTGTCATAGCTCCTGCTATTTCTACACTAACTTCCCTCAATGTCCTAGGGAATATCCTGTCAGGACCTGGAGACTTATCCACTTTTATATTTTTCAAAAGTGTCAGCACTTCCTCCTCTTTGAATCTCATAGTTTCCATAGCTACTCTACTCTTTCCCCTTAACTCACCGAGTTCAATATCCTTCTCCTTGGTGAATACCGAAGAAAATAAATTGTTCAATATCTCCCCCATCTCTTTTGGCTCTGCAGATAGCTGTCCATTCTGGTTCTCTAATGGTCCAATTTTATCCCTCGTTATCCTTTTGCTATTAATATAGCTGTAGAAACCCTTTGGGTTTACTTTCACCTTTCTTGCCAAAGCAACCTCATATCTTCTTTTAGCCTTCCTAATTTCTTTCTTAAGATTCTTTTTACATTCTTTATACTCCTCTAGCACCTCATTTACTCCATGCCTCCTATAATTATTGTAGATATCTCTCTTTTTTTTTTCGAAACAAGTGTCCAATTTCCCTTGAAAACCATGGCTCTTTCCAATTTTTACTATTTCCTTTCAACCTAACAGGGACATAAAGATTCTGTACTCTTACAATTTCCCCTTTAAATGTCCTCCATTTCTCTTCTACATCCTTCCCATGAAACAAAGTGTCCCAATTCACTCCTTTAAAATCCTTACGCATTCCCTCAAAGTTAGCTTTTCTCCAATCAAAAATCTCCACCCTAGGTCCAGTTCTGACTCTCTCCATAATTATATTGAAACTAATGGTATTGTGATCACTGGTCCCGAAGTGCTCACCAACGCATATCTCTGTCACCTGACCTGCCTCATTTCCTAACAGGAGGTCCAGCACTGCCCCTTCTCTGGTCGATACCTCTATGTACTGCTGCAAAAAACCATCCTGCACACATTTTACAAACTCCAAACCATCCAGCCCATTTACAGAATGTGTTTCCCAGTCTATTTTTGGAAAATTGAAATCTCCCACAATCACTGCCTTGTGCTTACTACTAATATCTGCTATCTCCTTACATATTTGCTCTTCCAATTCTCGCTCCCCATTTGGCGGTCTATAATACACCCCTAAAAGTGTTGCTGCACTGTTCCCACTTCTCAGTTCCACCCAAATAGCCTCCCTAGACGAGCCCTCTAATCTATCCTGCCAAAGCACTGCTGTAATATCTTCTCTGACAAGCAATGCAACACCTCCCCCTCTGGTCCCTCTGATTCTATCACACCTGAAGCAACGAAATCCTGGAATATTTAGTTTCCAATCACAGCCCTCCTGCAACCATGTCTCACTGATTGCCACAACATCATATTTCCAGGTGTCAATCCAGGCTCATCCACCTGGATGAACATCAAAGTTCATCCACCTTACTTACAATGCTCCTAGCATTAAAATATACACATTTTAGAAACCCACCATCCCTTATTCTCTGTCTATTTTCTTTTTCATCTTTCTCGCCTACATTTTGGATCCGAGTGCTTCCCTTCTCTGCCTCTTGGCCCACACCCTGACCCCTAGCCCCCTCTACCCGAGTCCCCCCCCCCAGCCTTTCTAGTTTAAAGTCTCCCCAGTAGCCTTTGCAAATCTCCCTGCCAGGATATTGGTCCCCCTCGGGTTCAAGTGCAACCCATCCTTTGTGTACAGATCATGCCTTCCCCAAAAGAGGTCCCAGTGATCAAGGAACTTGAATCCCTGCCCACTGCACCAGTCCCTCAGCCACGCATTTATCCTCCACCTCATTTAATTCCTACTCTCACTGTCACGCGGCACAGGCAGTAATCCTGAAATCGTTACCCTTTTGGTCCTTCTCCTTAACTTTCCCCCCAACTCCCTAAATTCTCCCTTCAGGACCTCGTCACTTTTTCTGCCTATGTCATTGGTACCTATGTGTACCACAACATCAGGCTCATCTCCCTCCCTTATCAGAATATTTTGGACACGTAAAAGGTAAGATTGGATACAGTGGATTTCAAGGTAAGATTGGATACAGTAGAAAACATGCAGGCAGAGGAGATTAGTTTAACTTGGTATAATGTTTAGCACAGGCATTGTGGGCTCAAGGACCTGCTCCAGTACTGTACCGTTGATGTTGTATGTTCAATGTAAAACAGAAAAGGGAGGATGAAGAGGCAAGAGAATGGGTAAATGTAATTGCTATTGAGGAACGTAAGCAAGATGTAGGATTTTACTTCGGAGTCACGTGAGTGACTACGTGAAGAAGCCCCGCCTGGCGCTTGATCGGCATTACGTCGACGCTGACGGCAGAAGCAAGAGCTGCAGAGCGCAGCTCCCCTCAGCGGTAAGAACGGGCCCGCAGGTAAGTGCAATTGATTTACTTTAGGGCGTTCTAAAAAACCGTTACGTTATAGAACCAACAAAATGAAAGTAAAAATTTTTACAAAAAATCAGAGTCACGCTGGCGTACTGATCCAGCAAAAATAATAAAAAATTGAAACAAAATGGACAAGTCTCAGAGGAAGATTTTGCGGGTAAAAAGATCGTCCCGGGGAGAGGCTAAAGAGTCGGGACAAGAGATTAGTGCGGAGCCGGTTCTGATACCGGTGGCCGTTGATTCACGTGAGACTATAATTCCTCCAGAAACTAAAACCACGGAGGAAAATGTGCCTAAGAAAAGTAAGAAGAAATCCGTGAGGCCCGTGGTTTCTGATGATGACTCTGATAATGAAAGTCCTCCGGATAATAAAGCTATATGGCTTAAAATGGAACATATGGAGAAAGTGCTCCAAAATATTATGAGACAAGGGTCAAAGAACCCAGAAATTTCCCAAACAGACCCTGAGGGGTTTGAATATCCAGTATATGGCTATGTGCCAAATTGGGAATATGAAACTCCAGACCCAGGAGGAAGTCTCCTTTGATGAAATTCCAGGAGTATCAAGGCTGCAAGAGACAGATCCTGAAAGTGGTGATGTGGATTATGAGTGCACACCACAAATAAAAAAGAAAAGGCCATATGTGCCTGATATGGCAAAATATTTTGCTATACCTGAAGGAAGTGGTGAGGCTATGGAAGAAAACCTAGCTGCCAGTATTAATTATATGGTATCTCACCAACTTCAAGATTCTGTTATGGCTGAAACAGCAGAATTATATAAAACACCGGAAAATTGCACCTCATTGAAGGTACCTACGGTGAATCCGACTATATGGACACCTATGTCATCAGTCATGAGAGGACAAGAAATAAGGTTTCAAAGAATCCTCAAACTGATTTCAGCTGCCATTACTGCTTTTGAAAAGCAAATGGAAGGGTCAGAAATGATCAAAATCCAAAGAGATACATTGGGCTTATTGTGCAATTCCTTTTATGAAATCAATTGTATGAGGAAAATTGCGATTCGGCCCATATTTCATCCTAGATTTGCAGGTGTGTGCCAATCAAGTGGTGTTCAATCTCCTGGTTATCTATTTGGAGAAAACCTGCCTCAACAAATAAGAGAAATGGATGAAGAGGCTAAATCTATTAGCTACATGAGACCTTTTGTTTTTGGACAAAAAAGGTACTATACACCAAGAAGGGGATCTGATTTTGGAACAAACAGAGGCAGGAATATGGTAAGAAAATATTACCATCCAACACAGCCTAATGTTCACCCATATACGGGGAGAAGGAGACCACCACGTTCATATGGAGAGGTACAAAAATGTTATTCTGTTCTTGAAGGAACTTTGGACAAATCTCTAGTTGGTGGGAGATTACAAATGTTTTATGATGAATAACTTTGCATCACATCTGACCGGTTTATTTTACAAACTGTTTCAGGAGCTACAATAACATTTGAAGAAGGTGTTGATTCTCCGGTACAATATAAACCTATTCATGGTTTCATGTTCTCTGGTATTGAGGAAGCAGAAATTAATGTGAAAATTGACAAATTGTTTAAAAAAGGTGTTATTGAAAAAGCTGTTGAGCATCCACACCAATTTGTGTCAAACATCTTTCCAAGAGATAAAAAAGATGGTGGTTGTAGAATTAATCTGGACCGTACAAACTTTAATACATTTGTCCAGTATAAACATTTCAAGATGGAAACGTTCAACACCACAAGACATTTGATATCAGCAGATTGTTATATGGCTACAATCGATTTAAAGGATGCATACTATTCAGTACCAATCCATCGGTTTTTTCGGAGGTACTTAAAATTTAATTGGCTGGGACAGCTGTGGCAATTTAAAGCATTACCTAATGGGTTAAATTCAGCTCCTAGGCTCTTCACAAAGCTGTTGAAACCAGCTTTAGCTCAATTGAGAGCACAAAAGCACATCGTTATGGCTTATCTGGATGACATTTTAATTGTCAGTAGTAGTCAGGAATCAGCTGGAAAATCAGTTTCAGCAACTAAAACTTTATTTGAAAAACTAGGGTTCCTGATTCATCCAATTAAGTCCAAGCTGCAGCCAGCACAAACAATTAATTATTTAGGTTTTGTGATTAATTCAGTTACTATGTTAGTAACTTTGCCAACGGACAAGATTGTTGATATTTCAACTGTATGTTGGGGCCTCATTCACAAACCTTATCCCTCCATCCGAGAAGTAGCAAAGGTTATTGGTAAATTAGTAGCAGCATTTCCTGCAGTGGAATTTGGTCCATTACATTACCAAAACCTTCAAAGGGACAAAACGCGAGCTTTAAAAAAGCGAGCAGGCCATTTTGATAGGCCTATGCAATTAACAAAAGAAGCTTTATTGGAATTACAATGGTGGATTGAAAATGTTCCACATGCTGCTAAAAACATTTTAATACAGCAGCCTGAAGTATTTTTACAAACAGATGCAAGTGCTCTCGGACGGGGGGACGACAGATAAATTTACCAGCTGTGGGGGCAGATGGACTGTCCAAGAGGAATTGTTTCTCCAAACATATGGTATTAATTATTTGGAGTTACTGGGGGCATTTTATGGATTAACAGCCTATTGTTCTACAAAAAAGGATCTGCATGTGCAGGTACAATTAGACAATAAGACAGCTGTTGCATATATTAATCACATGGGTGGAGTAAGGTTGGTATCATGTGATTGTCTGGTCAATCAGATATGGCATTGGTGTATTGAGCACCAAATGTGGGTTTCAGAAAGTTATATCCCAGGTAAAGACAATGTGGTGGCCGACAACAGATCAAGGGTATTTAAAGACAACGCAGAATGGATGTTGAACCCACAAGTTTTCAGTAAAATTGTTATTCGCTATGAATTACCAGACATTGATCTGTTTGCATCAAGATTAAATCATCAATTGCCTAAATATGTGTCTTGGGAACCCGATCCAGGTGCGGTAACAGTAGATGCTTTTTCTGATTCCAAATTGGCCCACACAACCATGGTTCCCGTTGATGTTAAATATGATTAAGGAACCATGTATGTCAATTCCTAGCTGCAGTGATTTGTTAATACAACCAGTAACAAAAGAAATTCATCCATTACATGTTTATATGAATTTGTTAATCTGCAGGTTTTGACCAGACCACTACAAGGGCTTGGACTGTCGGATAGGACCATGGATGTTATAGTCTCATGATAGCACTAAGAAACAATATATGACACATATAAAGAAATGGGAAGTTTTTTGTAGACAATCAAATATATCTTATCATACTGTGAACATTTCAAACATATTGGAGTTCCTTGCTGAGTTGGATTTTGAGTAGCATTTGAGTTATAGTGCCATTAATAGTGCTCGTAGTGCTTTATCGTGCTATTTAGGACAAATTTCTGACTATGAATCAATTGGATATCATCCATTAATATCCGGGTTTATGAAAGGGATTTTCAACAAAAATCCGCCCAAGCCAAGATATACAGAAATTTGGGATGTCAGCATTGTACTTTCTTTGCTTAGGCAAAGGACTCCAATCACAGTTATGTCTTTGGAAAAATTAACATTTAAAGTAGTAATGTTAATGGCGTTGGTATCAGCACAAAGAGTGCAAACATTGCAAATGCTACGTTTAGATTGTATGCATGTGGCTTCAGATAACATTGTGTTTTATGTTAATGATCTGATCAAACAAAGCAGACCAGGAAGAACTGGAGCTAAGGTAATGTTTCAAGCTTACCCTATTGATCCAACGTTGTGTGTAGTTAGACACATATAAAAGTCACCAAGAGTCTTCGAGGTGATGAAAAAGCGTTATTTATTACACATATGAAACCACACACAAAAGCATCAGTACAAACCATTTCTAGATGGTTAAAACAGGTGTTACTTTTGGAGGGAGTCGACACTGATGTGTTTAAATCTCACTCCACCAGGGCTGCAGCTACATCCGCGGCGAAGTTACAGGACGTACCGCTCGAACACATTTAGAAGCCGCAGGGTGGTGTAAAGAAGAAACTTTTTCAAAGTTCTACGATAAACCTGTTCTCACAATGACAGGCTTTGGACACGCGGTGTTGGGTTCACTGTAATCACCTGCTTTGTTTCACTATCGATTTATGTTATCACTTTATATCTTTTATCACTTTGTAGTGATTTTCCCCAGGTATAAAAAAGGGGTTATTATTTGTTCTTTTATCATTAAAAGATTTATGAAATAAACTAAAACTGAATTCAGGTAAAAGGTTATTTACTCATTTATGTGTTGACCTAGCCGGACTGTCGTATGGAATGACTGTACGACATAAAAAACACAGAAGCTACAAAATCTTCACGTAGTCACAAATGTGACTCCGAAGTAAAATAGTAAGATTAAACGAGAACTTACCAGTTCAAAGTTTGATCGTTATTTTATGAGGAGGAACGATGAGGGATTACGTGCCCTCCACTCCCGACCCTCATAAAATAAATGATCATCTGGTAGTTCTAAATCTTTGTTGAGCCTTACTATCTTACTCCGGCTATTATGTTCTGTGTTTTTCATGCCGCTGCTTTGAAGTATGCCGATCAAGCGCCAGGTGGGGCTTCCTCACGTAATCCCTCATCGTTACTCCTCATAAAATAATGATCAAACTTCGAACTGGTAAGTTCTCGTTTAATCTTACTATTATCCACATGTACATTGTATCCAGAAATATTTCAAGCATAACTCTTTGTAAGAGTTTGCCAACAATGAATGGTAGTACGTGCATTTAGTGAATGGTATTACTTAATCAAAACTTCCCCATTTATAGTCTCAACTTTCTCTGTTCATTCTTTCCGCATATTTCTTTAACTCTCTCTCTGCATATCTCTTTGACACTATTCTTAAGCATCAGTGCTCTCTGAAACATCACCTCATCATCATGCTTTAGTAAAAGAAAACTGGTTACCCGGCTAAATGTGTGGACAATAGGGAATGTAATGGAAGAACAATCTATGAACTAAAAGATCTACTGCTGCATCCCCACTGAATATGGATTTCCCTCCTCCCCTTCCTCGTCCGTCCCTTACCAAATAGGAAGGCCACCAGTGATCTGTGCCTGGAGATGTTAATGAAGGCAGTAAAACGTGATCCCACCACTTGCCACATCTTCCCATCTCCTCCCCTGTCTGCTTTCCGCAGAGACCGCTCACTCCGTAACTCCAAGGTCAATTTGTCCCTTCCCACCCTAACCACCCCTCTCTGGGCACTTTCCCTTGCAACCGCAAGAAATGCTACACTTGTCGCTTTACCTGTCCCGTTGACTCCATTCAAGGGCCCAAACAGTCCTTCCAGGTGTGGGAGAGGTTCACCTGCACCTCCTCCAACCTCATCTATTGCATCTGCTGCTCTAGATGCAGTTGCTCTACATCGGTGAGACCAAGCATAGGATTGGCGATCGGTTCGCCAAACACCTCCACTCGGTTTGCAATAACCAACCTGATCTCCCGGTGGCTCAGCACTTCAATTCCCCCTCCCATTCCAAATCCAACCTTTCTGTCCTGGGCCTCCTCCATGGCCAGAGTGAGGAAATTGGAGGAACAGCACCTTATATTTCACTTGGCAGTTTGCACCCCAGTGGTATGAACATTAACTTCTCTAATTTCAGATTGTCTGTACCTTCTCCTCCCCTTCTCAGCTCTCCCTCAGCCCTCTGGCTCCACCTCTTCCTTTCTTCCTCCCGCACCCCCCCTCACATCAGTCTGAAGAAGGGTTTCGACCCGAAACGTTGCCTATTTCCTTCGCTCCATAGATGCTGCCTCACCTGCTGAGTTTCTCCAGCATTTTTGTCCACCTAGGAAATAAGGCCTGGTCACATTCAATGGCTTCCACTGCTGAAGGTGCCTGCCAAGGAAGGGAATGTTGTGTATCTACTCAGGAATTAACAGTGATACCTCTCCTTCTGTTCAGGCCTTAATCCAAGATTTAAATTAGAAATTCCATCTATAAAAATGTATGGGCTTATTTAGTTTCTTTAACTGAGCTCCTCTCTTTTGGTGCGCCAGTGAATTGGTTGCATCCCTATCCTTCTCTGGCAGAAGGCCAACACAATTGCCAAGTTTCACCCTAGACTCTCCTGTCCTGGTGTGCCTTTGCAATGCAACTGAATCACAAGCAGGAGCAAACAATTTGACCGATAGTGAAACATCTAACCTCAACATTTATAAATTCTGCTATTGCTACTCACACTGCTGGTAAAATCTGGCTATCTGCAGACAATTGCTTCCTAGATACCCTCAAGGGAGTTGGCTTCCCATAATTTGTTTGAACATCACATAATATTCACATATTTTCCAAGGCATGTGACTTTTTTATAATGAGCCAACCAATTATCCCAATTATTAACTGTTCCATCCAAACTGTCAAATGCAAATAAAGTTACATTATTTCTTCAGAAGAGTAATTCGATTATTTCAAATCAATATATACTGCGATTTGTATAATTATTATTTACTTGTCATGTTCATTATGTAATTTATGCAATCCTGCCCCTCAGAATCTTGCATGTTTCATTCTACTAAATTCTATAGAAGGCAGATCTAACTTCTTTAGCCACTCCTGATCGGTTATCCCGCTTATCGTAGGAACTGGCCAAGGGAATCTCTGCTTCAAATTCAGTCTATCCTTTCTTTAATAAGTGGATCCAAACTGTGCACAGTATTCCACCCGTGGCCTCACCGACACCCTCAACAGTTGCAGCAATACTTATGTATTTCTAAACTGACGCTCTTGCTATAAACACCAATGTGCCAATTGCCTTCCTTGCCACTGCTGCAGCTGCCTGCTAACCTTTTGCAATTCAGGCACACAAACACTTCAATCCCTCTATGTTTTGTTTATCTATAGATTTCCTCCATTTAGGACCAGATTCCTCGAACCAAAGTACATAACCTCACACATTTCTACATAAAATCATGTTGACTTGGTTTCAAATATCAGGTTTCTTTAAACCTGAACTCTGTTGATGTGGAAAGGCTTTGGATGGCAGGAGGTGAGCCACAAACCACAGATACCCAACTTCTGACTTACACTTCCAACCACAGTATTTATGTAGGTGATCAAGTTTCTGCTCAAAAAATATGAACAGCAAGTGTTGAAACTCTGAGCACGTCAGGCAGCATCCGTGAGACAAGAAGGTAAACTTGAAACCACCGAGGGTGAATAAGGCAAAAGACACAGGTGGAAATCCGATTGGAAAGAGGAGCTGAGCTTTATCAATATTGGTATTCCAGAGGAGAATTTGCAGTGATTTTGACAGTAATTAAATAACTAAAAATACAACACATTGATGAGCATCCGTTTCTCCAACCCCAACCCAACCCCCACTTCCCCCCCCCCCCCCCGAGTCACACTCTCCTCTCCCCTCTTTTGTACATTCACCTCCCATCCTGAATCCCTTATTTGCCCTTTTTTGTTACCTTCTTTCCCCTCACACCAGTTCACCACAACGCACATCCTATACATCCTATACATTTCGATACATTTCAATCCTATCCCCTCAACTGACACCCAATTTGTCTCCTTTTCACCACTAATCTTTGTCACGTAACCCACCCCCACCTGACAATCACCCCCTTCATCTGTATCCACCGACTTGCCAGGTTTTGTTCTGCCCACCCCCCCCCCCTCTTCCAGATTTCGCTCCTCCAATTAGCCTGACTAAACGCCCTGCTAATCCCACTTGCATGTGTTTGGCCCATATCCCTCTAAACCTTTCCTCTCCGTGTACCTGTCCAAATGTCTTTTAAATGTTGTTATAGTACCTGCCTCAACTTACCTCCTAGAGTGATACAGCCTGCAAACATGCCCCTCGTTCCAACTTGCCCACGCTTCTGGCAGCTCGTTTCATATATCCACCATCTGTGTGAAAAAGTTGCCCCTCGGGTTCCTATTAAATCGTTCACCTTGCACCTTAAACTTGCTGAGTTCTGGCCTGCAGATTTCTCCGTGGCCTCACAAAATGAACAATGGCACTTCAGAACAGAACTAAGTGCAAAAGGAATTTGATTCAGTGGGACACAACTTTACCACCTGGAGAGTTTGATCTTGTCTTCATCCAGGCTATTTTCTGTTAGACTGTCAGGTTGATGATTTATGTCTAATTTGTACCTGAAAAGATACGTTCCTGTTGGTGATGGTGCTGAGTACTGGCCTGCGGATGTGGATTGAGTTTATGATAATTAATGTGTGAGTTGTCCATCCCAACCACACACACACACACACACACACACACACACACACACACACACACACACACACACACACACACACACACACACACACACACACCCCCCCCCCCCCCCCCCCCACCACCACCCCAACAACAAGACATAAGAAATTGCAGAATCCTGAGAAAAACACAAAGTGCTGGAGGAACTGAAGATCAGGCAGCATTTGGAGAGGGAATGGACAGACTACGTTTTGGGTGGAGACCCCTCTTCAGACAGTCCTTGATGAGTCCCGACCCAAAAAGATGGTCCTTTCCCAGATGTTGCCTGATCCAACACTGTTCTGCACATAAACGCATATAATTTTATTTTTATTGCCTTCCTGATTAATTTTACTGTTTGTATGCCTTGTTTTCACCTTTCCCTTAGCAAACAATGAACCATTCTACATTTCCTTGATCAATGTCTAGATTCCCACTCTCCTGACACAACCTGAAACATCACCCATTCCTTTTCACCAGAGATACTGCCTGTCCCGCTAAGTTACTCCAGCAGTTTTTTAAATCTTCGGTGTAAACTAGCATCCGCAGTTCCTTCCTAAACTAAACTAGGGTTGTTCCAACTCTACTGTTTTAGCTTCATCCTTAATTGCATCAGATCTTGACTAGTGTTGTTGTTAATGAAAGTTATCCTCACCTTCCTTCAACTGGAATCTTGAGCAAAACACAATGTGTTGGAGTATCTCAGCAGGTCAGGTTGCACCTGTGGAATAAATGGACAGATTGAATTAGTCTGAAGAAGGGTCCCAACCCGAAAACATCTTCTATCCATTCCCTCCACAGATGCCGCCTGACCTGTTGAGTTACTCCAGGACTTCGTGTTATGCTAGAAATGTGCTCTTGGTTTAAGGTCAGTCACAAAACATCTGTAATCAACTGTTAAAATACACAAACATCTGTCTACATGACAGAAGAACGATCTCAAATTGCAAAACACAGTCATTGAAAAAGAGTGCAAAAATGTAAAAGAACATGCAATGAGGAAGGTGAATAAATTACAATTTTAAATAATGCATTGCATGGTAGAAAGTTTAGTTTCAAAAGCTTAAGATGGATCTCTGAAACTTTTATGTCAGGATGCAAATAAAAATAATGTGAGAAAATGTTATTTTCATGTGCATTTCCCTATCAATAATCACAAATGATAAATCGGATTCAACATTTATTGCTACAATGGTTCCTTTCCTGACTTGTGCTCAACTGAATAATGAATTGCCTGCTGTGCTAGATATAGTGTGTGACATAATCACAAGAGACAAGCACATCATTTCCTCAATGCGAATTACACATTTATATCCTACACCAGTGAAAATTGTGGATGAAGTGTCAACCTGCTGTACATAGATAAAAGTTAATAGCCTATTATAACATATCTCTAATTACACGCTGAGTATTGAAAGAAGCATGAAATTCAGAGTGGTTATTAGATACAAATTATATAAACACGTTGTGTCATCTGTGCACTCAGCAGCACCAAGAGCATTTAATAATGGCAGAACCTGCTCAGAATTTGATATTAATTCGATAAACAACTACGTGTTTATATTATGTTTGCCAAAAGATTTGGTATTAACCTGTGACAAATCCACCATACATTGAATTATCTGACGTCTCACAACTCAGTTGGAACATCACTACCTGGGCATTAAATCTTTTGGCAACATTTCCAATGACATCCTCCACACCCAGCTAAACTGTCAACCTATATTTTTTCTCACTGTTCTTTGATGTTCATTTTTATTCTTGAGTCACATTGTGGCTAAAGGGATCAGGGGGTATGGAGAGAAGGCAGGTACAGGATACTGAGTTGGATGATCAGCCATGATCATATTGAATGGCGATGCAGGCTCGAAGGGCCGAATGGCCTACTCCTGCACCTATTTTCTATGCTTCTATGTTTCTAAGCTGGAGGGCGAGACGGATGTTCGGCAACCGTGGCAGGGCTTGAATGCCATCACCTCATACAAGGCAAAATCAGGAGGCAGCTCAAACGACAAAAAAATGTGAGAAATGATTTATCCAAATCATTTCTCACATTTAAAAATCAAATTCTCCCATTGGAACTGTTGAATCCATTCTATTCAATCACCCTTTAACATTGGGTATAATTTAATTTTATACAGTCAGATATTTGAAGAGCAATGAATCTATTTTTTATGTAGGAAGGAACTGCAGATGCTGGTTTACACCGAAGATAGGCACAAAATGCTCGAGTAATGGGACCGTAGTGGGAGCAACGCAGTCAATTGATAAGACTGCTCGGTCCCAAAACAAGCAGAAAACTTTAAAACAAGTCTCTGCAGTGTTGCAGCGATGCACACAGATGTTTAAAGTACCGCTGTATGTCCTCCAAATTCCATAAAGATGATAAAACGCACTAGTTCTTGTGTCTGGACGAGAGCTCCGAATCACCACACCTCCTCGCGTAACCAGCTTGGAGGGGATGATGGTATTGAATGCCGAGCTGCAGTCTATAAACAACAGCCTGTCGTAAGTGTTTTTATTGTCCAAGTGGTCCAATGCAGAGTGGAGAGCCAGTGAAATTGCATCTACCATTGACCTGTTGTGGCGGTAGGCGAACTGTAGTTGGTCGAGGATCTTGTCGAGGTAGGAGTTGATGTGCACCATAACCAACCTCTCAAAGCACTTCTTCACCACAGATGTTAGTGCCACTGGTCGATAATCATTGAGGCACCTCACCTTACTCTTCTTAGGCATTGCTATTATTGATGCCCGCTAAAAGCAGGTGGGAACCTCAATTCTCAGAAGTGAGAGGTTGAAAATGTCCGCAAAAACCCGCAGATGGTCTGCGCAGGTTTTGAGAACTCGACCGGGTATACCATCAGGTCCAGGCATTTTCCGAGGGTTCACCCCCCTGAAGGATCTTCTGACGTCGGCCTCTGTGCCAGTGACTGTAATACCATCGAGGCGAATGGGGGTTCGGGAAGGCACGTCAGTGTTCTCCTTATCAAAGTGTGCGTAAAACGCATTGAGCTCGTCAGGGAATGGTGCTTCGCTGTTGTTTGAGCTGCCTCCTGATTTCGCCTTGTAGGAGGTGATGGCATTCAAGCCCCGCCACGGTTGCCGAACATCCGTCTCGCCCTCCAGCTTAGAAGCATAGAAACATAGAAACATAGAAAATAGGTGCAGGAGTAGGCCATTCGGCCCTTCGAGCCTGCACCGCCATTCAATATGATCATGGCTAATCATTCAACTCAGTATCCTGTACCTGCCTTCTCTCCATACCCCCTGATCCCTTTAGCCACAAGGGTCACATCTAACTCCCTCTTAAATATAGCCATTGAACTGGCCTCAACTACCTTCTGTGGTAGAGAATTCCACAGATTCACCACTCTGTGTGAAAAATGATTTTCTCATCTCGGTCCTAAAAGACTTCCCCTTTATCCTTGAACTGTGACCCCTTGTGCTGGACTTCCCCAAAATCGGGAACAATCTTCCTGCATCTAGCCTGTCCAACCCCTTAAGAATGTTGTGTCTCTATAAGATCCCCCCTCAATCTTCTAAATTCCAGCGAGTACAAGCCGAGTCTATCCAGTCTTTCTTCATATGGAAGTCCTGCCATCCCAGGAATCAGTCTGGTGAACCTTCTCTGTACTCCCTCTGTGGCAAGAATGTCTTTCCTCAGATTAGGAGACCAAAACGAATCCTGGTGTGGCCTCACCAAGACCCTGTACAACTGCAGTCGAACCTCCCTGTTCTTGTACTCAAATCCTTTTGCTATGAATGCCAACATACCATTCGCTTTCTTCACTGCCTGCTGCACCTGCATGCCTACTTTCAATGACTGACGTACCATGACACCCAGGTCTCGTTGCATCTCCCCTTTTCCTAATCGGCCACCATTCAGATAATAGTCTACTTTCCTGTTTTTTCCACCAAAATGGATAACCTCACATTTATCCACATTATACTGCATCTGCCATGCATTTGCCCACTCACCCAGCTATCCAAGTCACCATGCAGCCTCTTAGCATCCTCCTCACAGCTAACACTGCCGCCCAGCTTCGTGACATCCGCAAACTTGGAGATGTTGCATTCAATTCCCTCATCCAGATCATTAATATATATTGTAAATAGCCGGGGTCCCAGCACTGAGCCTTGCGGTACCCCACTAGTCACTGCCTGCCATTCTGAAAAGGACCCATTTACTCCTACTCTTTGCTTCCTGTCTGCCAGCCTGTTCTCTATCCACATCAATACTGAACCCCCAATACCGTGTGCTTTAAGTTTGTATACTAATCTCTTATGTGGGACCTTGTCAAATGCCTTCTGAAAGTCCAGATATAACACATCCACTAGTTCTCCCTTATCCACTCTACTAGTTACATCCTCAAAAAGCTTAGAGTAGAAGTCTTACATTGGCCTTTTTGATGGCCTTACCAAAGTCATATCTGGACTTCTTTTGACCTCTGCATCGCCAGACCTGAATGCCCGGGATCTGGTCTTCAGAAAAATGTGGATCTCGTGGTTCATCGAAAGCTTCTAGTTAGGAAACACTCAGAACGTTTTGGTTGGAATGCAGTCCTCCACACATTTCCTTATGAAGTCTGTAACGACTGTGGCGTATTCATTCAGGTCCGTTGCCGAGTCCCTGAACATTGCCCAGTCTACAGACTCCAAGCAGTCCTGGAGTTGTTCCTCTGCCTCTCCTGACCAGCTCTGTACAGTCCTCACCTCTGGAGGTGCTTTCTTCAATTGCTGCCTTTATGCAGGAAGAAGCAGCACTGCTCAATGGTCGGATTTTCTGAAGTGTGAGCGAGAGATAGAGCAATAGGCGTCTTTGATAGTTGTGTAGCAATGGTCGAGGGTGTTTGATCCTCTGGTGCTGCAGGAGCATGTTGCTGGAAGTTAGGGAGTGATTTCATCAAGTTGACTTTGTTGAAGTCCCAGGCTATGGTGGTAAACGCCTCTTGGTAGGCCATCTGGTGCTTGTTGACCACAGCGTGCTGCTCCCCCAGTGCCAGACGGACATCTGCCTGGGGAGGGATGTAGACCGCGGTTAGGATGATGGAGGTGAATTCCCTCGCTAGGTAGAAGGGGCAGCACTTCACCGTCAGATTATAGTATTATACAGTATATAATTTATACTTACTTGTAAACATCTCATAATCATATTGGCTTTATTGTGCAGTTCACAAAGATCCATTTCGTATTCTGTAGCTGGCTTTTTGAGTTTTTGTTGAAATAAATTTTAATTCACCATGTCAAATTCAAAGGATGCAAAGGGTGTGAAGCACAAAAGAACTGCAAGCTAGTTTAAAGTTGAATGGCTTAACGAAATAGTAAAAACTGCTACACCAAAAATTCATAAGGTCATATATTTGCACAAGAATTCAGTGCGCACACACATTTGTAACAACATAAAAAATTGCACAATACAAGATTTCTGCGCACACGGACTACTAAACATTAGAGGGAACATTGGCCGAGACCCATCTTTAGACTGAAAGTCAGGGGAGAGGGAGACACAGATTTTACATAGAATGACCATCTAAAGATTAAAAGCTGAATTTTGGATGTACTACGGAATTCACAAGTTCACGTTATAGGAGTAGAATTAGGCCATTCGGCCCATCGTGTCCACTCTGCCATTTGCCCCCTAATCCCATTTTCCTGCCTTCTCTCCATAACCCTAGACACCCGTTCTAATCATGAATTTGTCTATCTCTGCCTTAAAAATATCCACTGACTAGGCCTCCAAAGCCCTTTGTGGCAATGAGTTCCACAGATTAACTACCCTCTGACTAAAAAAAATCCTCCTCACCTCCTTTCTAAAAGAGTACCTTTTAATTCTGAGGCTATGACCTCTGGTCCTAGACTCTCCCACCAGTGGAAACATTCTTTCCACATCCACTCCATCTATGCCTTTCATTATTCTGTAAGTTGCAATGAGGTCCCCTCTCAATCTTCTAAACTCTTCTTAATTCCTTAAATGGAGTTTACCTTTGGCATCAGAAATGAATTTGATAAAAGCTTCATCCAGGAGGTGACCTCAGTATAACTTTTTATGGATATTGTTATTTTCAGCAAGCATAGGAGCAAGCGAGTTCTGGTAAATAGGATTAACACAGATGAGCACTTCATAGCCAGGACAGATATGGTGGGACGAAAGATGTGTTTCCATGCTCAATGATTCTGTAACTCAAAGTCCCACTCATAGACTCCTACTTTTACACTGTTTCATGCTTGATATGAAGCTTTTATCTCTTTTGGTTCCCACTAAATTCCTGGCCTTTCTCTAGCTACAGTGCTGCATTCCTTTGTCAAGTCAATGTAAATAAAGATCAGAGTTACTCCTGAACCTCTCTGGTAGGGCAGGTTACTATGGTTATTCTTTTCCATACACATGTAGACCAATGAGATTTTTCAGAAATGTATTGATTAAAGTAACTGATCATCACCAAAATCTTTCCACAATCCACAAGGCTATTATAATAGGATTTTTATGCACATGAGATTTTTTTCTGTCACATCAATTAAAATTATTTGTGTGATCAAGTTGTATTTTCCTACATGGCTGTTGGGCATCAATTATTTTTAAGTATACTACTAAAAAATGACTTAGACCTCATATAACAAAGCTTACGATTTACTATTGCTGAGAAATAGTCAGCCAGAGTGATTTCCTTTAACACTGATGGGAAGCCTGCGTAATAATGCTACATCACTAACAGTAATTTTGGGATTTTTTGTCAATGGTCACGTTTGTTGTGATGATTTTAAAATTCCAAGTAAAATTGTTACTGGCCTTTTCTAATGGAAGAAAAGGAAGTAATGTTCTCATCTAAGTACCAGAGAAGGAAGTAGGGAATGTATCACTGAGTAGCTGGTCATTGTGTGACCTGTAAGTATGTACAAGTTCCTGTCAATAAATCATTCCCTGAACAGATTGCCAGGCACAATAGCATGGAACTGGAAAGGGGCCCTTGGGTTTGGTGTGTACAGGAAATCGGGAGCCATTTTCTGGAGGATAGAATCAATGAAGTCAGATGACCAGCTGGAGGAAAATGACAAAATAAATTAATGGTGGGTAGGGAAGTTAAGATGGGTAGGTGGAGGGCAGGGGTGGGAGCTAAGCTAAAGGGAAACAAAGGATGATATAGGTGACAGTATAGGTGACAGTAATAAAGAACAAAAAAATGTTGTACAACTAAAACAAAAAAAAGCTAAAACAAAACTCAGCAACGCAGGCAGTATGATGCCTGATCGATGAGAAAATCGTTTTTCACACAGAGAGTGGTGAATCTGTGGAATTCTCTGCCACAGAAGGTAGTTGAGGCCAGTTCATTGGCTATATTTAAAAGGGAGTTAGATGTGGCCCTTGGGGCTAAAGGGATCAGGGCGTATGGAGAGAAGGCAGGTACAGGATACTGAGTTGGATGATCATATTGCCATGATCATATTGAATGGCGGTGCAGGCTCAAAGGGCAGAATGGCCTACTCCTGCGCCTATTTTCTATGTTTCTATGTTTCTATCTGTGAAAAGTAAAATAGTCAATATATCTGGTCTGTGATCCTTTGCCAGAATTTAGTGCAGACTCGAAAGATTAACTGTTTCTCTTACCACAGATTCTAAGCTGCTAAGCTATTTGGCATTTTGTGATTTTGTTTCAAATTTCCAGCATCTAGTCTTTTTAATTTTCACACAATTGTGTATTTTTACACCATCTTTCACTTCACTTTAAGAATGCCCCAAAGTTTATTTATAAGCAAATGAAGTATTTTTGAGATGCAGCCACTGAGTGAAACACAGCAGCAATTCTATACTCATGAAACCCCTGCAAACTGAAAAGATTATCTTTTCAGTTTGCAGGAGTTTCATCAGTATAAAATTGAGTATTAAAATCTATTTTAATGTTGTTAAAAGAGGATAAATCCTGGTTGGAATCGTAGATTGGCTATTTCCTACTAACCAATTGTAGTGCTTGTTAGTTGATCCGCCTGATATGCGATTCATATTACCAAGAGCTTGCTTACGCCATTCAGTATGAGTGCTAGGAACCGTAATGTCCAGCAGACTGATGCCGTAAGTGGACTTTAATAAACATGTGTTGTATCTTGATGTGTGTTTGACTCAACTCATTACATGGTGTCAGAAGTGGGATTTACCTACTCCATTCACATTTATTGGGTTTTATTTTTTAAATATTTGTTTTATGTGCCAGTTATCTCTATCATGGCAAACTCGTCTCGTTGTCCTCGTCCTCTGATCATTGACTCTGACATTGCTGAACGTTGGCGCCTTTTCGAGCGTGACTACATTCACTATGTTCGCATCATTCAACGCAACGTTCCTCCAGCTGTACATGCTTCTGTATTACTCAACCTGGCTGGCCCAGAGGCAACGAAATGTGCGGACAGTTTCACATTTGAGCCTGCTGTTTTAGATGTGAATGGACAAGTCCAAGTGCCTGCAGAGTCGATTGATGATCCTGCTGTCTTACTTGCAAAGTTCAGACAGTTTGTGACCTCCCCTCCCCGGTGGGTCCCAGTTCCCTCCCCGATAACTTCTCCAGTGAAAGGAGGAGGAGCAGATTCGTACCGCACACGTGCCGGACCGGTTAGCAGGCCACCCATTAGATACGGTGATTTTGTGCAACTATACAAACTTCCCTATATGCGTTATTAGCGTTCCGGTTCCTATATTGTTTGGCCGCCATGTTCCCACGTATCTGTGCTTTATTTTGTTTTTACAAGGAAAGATGTAGATTGGTTATTTCCTACTAATGGCCCTGTCTCATGGTGTGAGTTGACCCACGAGGTACCCCGAGTGAAAGACTCGTGGTTGTGTACGAGACTTCAAGTTTTATGATCAAGTGTTTAACCGAGTTCCCACGGGTATGTCATTGCTGCGATGTTCCAACTTCCTCTCCCGAGTTACCAAGTTCCTCTCCCGTTACTCTTGAGCCAACCGTGAATGAAGGTATGTTTTAATAAAGCAACAATGTTAAAGAAGACATCTCCATCCTGTGGCTTTGAGTTAAAAATAAATTCAGCGCGGCCGCATCTATTGATATGACCTACAAAGGGAAAATGCGCACCCTCCAGTGCCAGAGCAGTTATACTTATGATTTGTTTGAAACACACATCACGTAGTTAGAAGACCAGCAGGCGGAGGTTTGTTATATTTTAATTGAATTTACTGTCAGGTCTACACACTGCGGGGAGATGAAATCTTTGAATGTGGACGGATGTCTCCTTGCCTGCTCGTTCTAAGCGGTCAGAAGCGGTGAAAAGGTGAAGAGCGAACTGGTCGAGATGAAAGAGCAGGTTGAGGGCTCAATGATCATTTTGTTCATACAATTGAGGAAGTTATGACTAAATCTGAAGCACAAACCGAGTGCTTTGGAAAATCGTTTCAATTCCGTCGGCACCAACCACGGAAGAAGAGTTTGAAGCTGTTTAAGGTGCAGGTTTAACTAAATATGTAAGCACTGCAGCTTTGATTTCGCAGTAAGCATGGGTCAATATCGACCTTCGTTTCACAAGCAACTTTTCCCTTTGGAGGCCAAAGAGATTGTAGATCCTGGAGTCTGAGACAAAAGCAAACGGCAGGAAGAAGCCAACGGCCAGGCAGCATCTGGGAAACGGGTAGTCAACCTTTAGGGTCCCGGCCCGAAACATCCGTGTACATTTTATGATTTCCCTCCAAAGATGCAGTCTCCCGTGGTTTGTTTGCACAACTCTCTCCCCTTTCTCTCCCAACACGGGGGGGGGGGGGGGGGGGGATGAGATAGTTTAAACGGACCTTACCACCTCTTCATGCTTCTGTTGTGCATAATTCAGCAGCAAAACCTCTCTTCCCCTTACCCAGCGACGCCCGATTCCTCGCACCCCCACAAGTTCACATCGACGAGGGAAGAATGAGTGAAGAAGGGTCCCGACCCGAAACATCACCCATTCCTTCTCTCCAGAGGCGCTGCCTGTCCCGCTGAGTTACTCCAGCATGTTTGTGCCTATCGTCGGTGTAAACCAGCATCTGCAGTTCCTTCCTACACACGGACAGTGAAGTGCCTCGGCCAAATTGCACGTATCCTCGGTCAAACCATACACACCAATAAGTACTGGGATTCTTTTAGTTTGGGCTCAGTGTGGTGTTCCTAGCCTGGGCACACTGCCGGAAAAAGTATCGATAAATGTGTGGAACTTTCACAAATAAGAGGTTAGATAGGCGTGGAGTGTGGTGTTAACCGCGGGACCGTGCCCTGCTGAGATAGACACGAAATGCTGGAGTAACTCAGTGGGACAGGCAGCATCTCTGGAGAGAAGGATTGGGTGACGTTTCGGGTCGAGACCCTTCACATCAGCTGAAGCAGATCTGTGTGTTCAGACTTGACGGACTGAACCGCCCCACCTACCCCAAGATCAAAAAGATGTTGACATTTCCACTATATATGTTATTTAATTCCTCCGTCAGAACCGGTGCGTTCAGTGGAGATTTTCTCGACAGAGGAGCAAGGATGATATTGAGAAATAAAGAGGCTTGAGAGGCTCCAAACAAAAAGAACTAAACTAAGTTTCGTTTAAAAAGAGAATATGTCTGTTAAAAAAACCCCAGAGGAAATTAATTGTTTCTACTGAAGAGCGGAGTCATTCCATTATGAATCATTGATTCTCAATGTATTTTTATAAATTAGATAATTTGAAATGCTGCAGTTTTGAATGGTAAAGCCGGGCTTTTGCATCATTTCTAAAATCTAGGAGATGATATTATGCAAATATCGGACCTATTTATTTTCTCGTTCTCGCTTTTAGGTTTCGATGCGTTTATTTTGTCACCCAAGTAAATAGATACAGGTTATAAATATTTTTAAATATTGTACAGTGGTTTAACACAATGGGTGGCGTTTCGGGTAAGTCTGAAGAAGGGTCTCGACTCCATTCCTTCTCTCCAGATATGCTGCCTGGTCCTCTGAGCTCCAGCATTTTGTGTCTATCTTTGGTTCAGCCTTTACTCAAGCAAACGAACAAATTATAAGAAAGTTCCCACGATAGACTCACGAGTCACTAAGGTAAACGCACGGGCCACTACGTTATTACAACGAGTTTAAATGTTTTCCATTTTTAACTTGAACAGTTAATTTGACTCCTGGAAAAAATCAAACATGTTTGATTTTTTTCACGAGTTAACAAGTTTCCCGGGTACCTGCCGTTAGCGCCAAGAGTCGATAAGTTGCTCGTGCGAGTTCCGACGTTCCCGCTACATGATCACCACGAGTGAAAACTCGGGGTCACTCGTGGGCCAACTCGCACCATGAGACAGGGGTTTAACCAATTGTAGTGCTTGTTAGTAGTGGCTCTGCCTAATATGCGATTCATATTACCAAGAGCTTGCTTACGCCATTCAGTATGAGTAGCTGCTAGGAACTATAATGTCCTGCAGACCGATGCTGTAAGTGGACTTTAATAAACATGTGTTGTATCTTGATGTGTGCTTGACTCGACTCATTACAGGAATGTCAGGGATAACTCCACTAGTTGTCTTCATCAGAGGATCATGGGTTCTCCTGCATCCACCTTTAACAGTACAGCAGTCTCTTGGTAGAAACATAGAAACATAGACAATAGGTGCAGGAGTAGGCCATTCGGCCCTTCGAGCCAGCACCACCATTCAATATTTCCCCATATCCCTTGATCTCTCTTTGAAAATACCTATATGTTATTGTCCAATCTCTGGAGTACAATTTCAAATCAAAACCTTCTGATTCAAACACAAGAATGGCATCAGCAATCGCGGCACTGAGCAGATGCCCTGCATTTAAATATTGATATGCTGCATTTGTACCGTCATTGCTTTAGTCCGTCTTGTTTCGGTACAATGCACTGGTGAGCCTCACCTGTAGATGGAGCTATAGTCCCACAGACTGTTGCAGCTGGGACGGGGATTCTCAAAATGCAAATAATCAACTTAGCATTAAATCAAAGGGTCAAAATAGGCTGAAGTGAATCAGGTATATTAGGTGTTTGTTTCCTCTCCTAAGATTTCCAAACCTGATTTATACTTCTTTATTTCACAGTATATTAAACCGTACTGTGCATGAACAGGCCCTAGTACATAATATCAGTGGCGAACATGATTCCAAGTTAAATTAACCTCCTCTGCCTGCAGGCAATTCATATAGATCAATTTTCTTCAGATTTGCATGCTTATGTAAAAAGCTCCTAAACACCACAATTGTATCTGCTTCCACCACCAGCCCTGACAATGAGTTCCAGGCGCCCATCATTCTCTGAGCAAAATACTTGCCCTGCACATCTCTTTAAAACATTGCCCTTCGTACCTTAAAACTATGCCGTCTAGCCTTTCACGTTTCCATACTAGGAAAAAGATTTTGACTGTATACCCTATCTATGCCTTTCATAATTTTATATACTTCTATAAGTTCGGCCCTCAGCCGCCGAAGCTCAGAATAAACAATCCAAATTAGTCCATCATATATCTATTTGGAAGCAGTTTGATGAGCTTCATAAGCTTCAACAGCTCATAGAGCAAAACAATAAAATGCTCTATATTGTAAAATATTATAAAATTATTCCCACAAACAAAACCATTAAAGGTGATTCTCAAAGGTTTCTGTGAAACTTCAAGCATTTTCGAATTTAGCTTTTCTTATTTATTGAGATCAGCTCATTTCAAAAGGGTGATGGTGAAATGTCTTTTAGGTTTTTGTGGAACTGACTTTTTTATGGTCCATCCGTACAGAGTAAAAAGTTCAACTAACTATCTAAAGAAAGAAAAAGGCACAAGAACTGCAGATGTTAATTGACAAAAAGAAACACAAAATGCTGGAGTAACAGTGGGTCAGAGAGCATCTCTGGAGAACATGAATAGGGGACGTTTCGGGTCATGACACTGCTGCAGAATATAGGCCAGAAATGTTCTTGATCAAACTATCCAACACAGACAGGTTCTATTTCAGCGCACAATGGAAAGCACATCTAAGCCTCTACTTCCTGTGAAGATTATGGAGATTTGGTATGTCATAGAAACATAGAAACATAGAAAATAGGTGCAGGAGGAGGCCATTCGGCCCTTCAAGCCAGCACCGCCATTCATTGTGATCATGGCTGATCGTCCGCTATCAATAACCCGTGCCTGCCTTCCTCCATATCCCTTGACTCCACTAGCCCCTAGAGCTCTATCCAACTCTCTCTTAAATCCATCCAGTGATTTGGCCTCCACTGCCCTCTGTGGCAGAGAATTCCATAAATTCACAACTCTCTGGGTAAAAAAGATTTTTCTCAGCTCAGTCTTGAATGACCTCCCCTTTATTCTAAAACTATGGCCCCTGGTTCTGCACGCCAACCTTCAGTGTCCGGTGTACAAGGACACCCAGGTCTCGCTGTACCTCCCCCTTACCTAACCTAACCCCATTGAGATAATAATCTGCCCCCTTGTTTTTGCCACCAAAGTGGATAACCTCACATTTATCTATATTATACTGCATCTGCTATGCATCTTCCCACTCACTCAACCTGTCCGGGTCCCCCTGCAACCTCCTAACATCCTCTTCACAGTTCACACTGCCACCCAGCTTTGTGTCATCCGCAAACTTGCTAGTGTTGCTCCTAATTCCTTCTTCCAAATCATTAATATATATGGTAAACAGTTGCGGCCCCAACACCGAGCCTTGCAGCTCTCCACTCGCCACTGCCTGCCATTCTGAAAAGGACCCGTTCTCTCCTACTCTTTGGTTCCGGTCTGCCAACCAATTTTCTATCCATGTCAACACCCTACCCCCAATACCATGTGCTCTAATTTTAGTCACCAGTCTCCCGTGCGGGACCTTATCAAAAGCTTTCTGAAAGTCTAGATACACTACATCCATTGGCACCCCTTCATCCATTTTGTCACATCCTCAAAGAATTCCAGAAGATTAGTCAAACATGATTTCCATTTCATAAATCCATGTTGACTTGGACTAATCCTTTTACTGCTATCCACATGCCCCATTATTATCTCTTTAATAATTGACTCCAGCATCTTTCCCAGCACCGAAGTCAGGCTAACTGGTCTGTAATTCCCTGTTTTCTCTCTCGCTCCTTTCTTGAAAAGTGGGATAACATTAGCTATCCTCCAATCCACAGGTACTGATCCTGAATCTATTGAACATTGGAAAATGATCACCAATGCGTCCACTATTTCTAGAGCACCTCCCTGAGGACCCTGGGATGCAGACATCAGGCCCAGGGTATTTATCATCCTTCAGTCCCATTAGCCTATCCAATTCTATTTCTCACCTAATGAAAATTTATTTCAGTTCCTCTACTCCCTTAGATCCTCTGTCCTCCAGTACATCTGGGAGATTGTTTGTGTCCTCCTTAGTGAAGACAGATCCGAAGTCCCCATTCAACTCTTCTGCCATTTCCTTGTTGCCCATAATAATCTCACCCGTGTCTGCCTTCAAGGGACCCACATTTGACTTTGCTACTCTTTTTCCCTTAACATATCTAAAGAAGCTTTTACTGTCCTTCTTTATATTCCTGGCCAGCTTCCCCTCATACTTCATCTTTTCAGCCTGTATTGCCCGTTTTGTTTCCTTCTGTTGTCCTATGAAAGTTTCCCAATCCTCTGGCTTCCGGCTACTCTTTGCTGTGTTATACATCTTTTCTTTTAGTTTTTTTCTATCCCTAACTTGTCTTGTCAGCCACGGTTGCCTCCTACTCCCCTTAGAATCTTTCTTCCTTTTTGGAATGAAATGATCCTGCGACTTCCAGATTATGCCCAGAAATTCCTGCCATTGCTGTTCCACCATCATTCCTGCTGGGATCCCTTTTCAGTCTACTTTGGCCAGCTCCCCTCTCATGCCTTCATAGTCCCCTTTGTTCAACTGCATCACTGCCACTTCCGATTTAACGTTCTCCTTCTCAAATTGCAGATTAAAACTAATCATATTATGATCACTACCTCCAAGCAGTTCCTTTACCTCGAGTTCTCTTATCATATCTGGTTCATTGGACAACACTAAATCCAGAATTGCCTTTTCTCTGGTCGGCTCCTTTACAAGCTGCTCTAAGAATCCATTTCGGAGGCATTCTACAAACTCTCTTTCTTGGGGTCCTGAACCAACCTTATTTTCCCAGTCTACCTGCATATTGAAATCCCCCATCACCACAGTGGCATTACCTTTGTTACATGTCAGTTTTAACTCCTGCTGCAACTTACCCCCTACACCCTACATCCTACATGTCAGAGGGGATTCTCTTGAACTTCCACAGATGTACGGCAAAGAGCATATTGACTGGTTGCATCATGGCCTGGTTTGGCAACGTGAATGCCCAGGAGCGAAGACTTGCAAAAAGTTGTGAACATTGCCCAGTCCATCACCGGGTCTGACCAACATTGAAGGGATTTACCAAAATCGTTGCCTCAAAAAGGCAGCCAGCATAATCAGAGACCCACAACACCCTGGCCACACACTTCCTCTTCTTCTTCTTTCGTGTGGCGTGCACAGCCTAAAGTTGTTGGACAACTTGTTCTATTTGATCTTCCGTTTTGTGCACGTCGAGTCGAAACAGGGCGGACCACGTGAAGGTTGCAATCTCCCACCCCGGCCACACACTCATTTCACCCCTGCCATCGGGAAGGAGGTACAGGAGCATGAAAATTGTAACATCCAGGTTCCGGTACAGCTTCTTCCCTATAGCCATTCAGCCATTAAACACTGCAACAAATAAGCTCTGAACTACATAGACTATTGTTGTTTTATTATTGCACTATTGTTGGGGGGTTTTTGTGTGTACGAATGTGTGTGTATTTGTGAATATGTATATATATACACACACACACACACACACTGAACTTTTTTTTCTCTCTCGTTTATTATATCGTTTACAGTGTGCCATGTTCACATATTCTGTTGTGCTGTTGCAAGAATTTCATTGTTCTATCTGGAACATATGACAATAAAACACTCTTGACTCTCTCTTGACCAGTCCGAGTAATCATGATGCAGTAACGGAGACTGCCTAACACTAAAGGTATGCAAAAGTAGCAATTACTCCGATTCTGGGGGAAACTAAATGCTCTGCTGGAATTGAAGGATCATAGATGGAATTTTATCAAACTAAAGGAGTATCTAGGGAATAGAAAAGGGAAGCCGTTCTGGTCTCCAAATTTGAATAACAATTAAGAATAAGGGGTAAGCCATTTGGAACGTAGATGAAGAAATACTTTTTAACACAGAGAGTTGTGAGTGTGGAATTATCTGCCTCAGAGGGCGGTGGAGGCCAGTTCTCTGGATGCTTTCAAGAGAGTTAGATAGAGCTCTTAAAAACAGCGGAGTCAAGGGATATGGGGAAAATGCAGGAAGGGTGTACTGATTGTGGATAATAACAAGAGGAGTCGAGTATAGGAGCAAAGAGGTCCTTCTGCAGTTGTACAGAGCCCTAGTGAGACCACACCTGGAGTATTGTGTGCAGTTTTGGTCCCCTAATTTGAGGAAGGACATTCTTGCTATTGAGGGAGTGCAGCGTATGTTTACAAGGTTAATTCCCGGAATGGCGGGACTGTCATCTGCTGAGAGAATGAAGCTGCTGGGCTTGTACACTGGAGCTTAGAAGGATGAGAGGGTATATCATTGAAACATATAAGATTGTTAAGGGTTTGGACGCGCTGGAGGCAGGAAACATGTTCCAGATGTTGGGGGAGTCCAGAACCAGGGGCCACAGTTTAAGAATAAGGGGTAAGCCATTTAGAGAAGAGACGAGGAAACACTTTTTCTCATAGAGAGTTGTGAGTGTGTGGAATTCTCTGCCTCAAAGGGCGGTGGAGGCCGGTTCTCTGGGTGCATTAAAGAGAGAGCTGGATAGGGCTCTTAAAGATAGCGGAGTCAGGGGATATGGGGAAAAGGCAGGAATGGGGTACTGATTGGGGATGATCAGCCATGATCACTTTGAATGGCGGTGCCTATCGTCTATTGTCTATTGCCTACTCCTGCACCTATTGTCTATTGCCTACTCCTGCACCTATTGTCTATTGTCCATTGTAAATTCAGACTATAATTTTAAATTAAGATATAGCAGCATGAAAAAGAACAGGGGCTTAAAATAATTTAAGATAACCTTAAGACTGATATCAGGAAACTACCCTTCATAAAACAGTCAGTGAATGGATTGGACTTCTGGACAGAGGAAAGCTTTAAGAAATAAATGAATATCTTCAACAGGGGGACTCTAATTAGATCAAATTATCTTCCGTGTCTATAATAATCTTTCTCATTTTGTAACTTCAGTTAGATTTCAGCTTCTCTATTATTAAACATGAAAATAAATTTAAAGACAAAACTTTATTTAACCCGCACATATATGCGGGAATTTACAGTGGGATATCCATCTATTCTGCAGCCACAGGCTTGACAAGAGTCAATCAAGAGCATATGTGCGTTCCAATTATATTTATATTTTCTGCAGTAAAAGCTGCAACGACGTGACGGCCTGAGCTACAGGGAGAGGTTGAGCAGGTTGTCTTTATTCCTTGGACCACGGGAGAATGTGGGATGATCTTATACATGTCATACACAATCATAAGAGGTATAGAATGGGTAAACACATTGTCTTGCCCAGAGTAGGGGAATCAAGAACCAGAGGACATACTGTAGATTTAAGGTGAGAGGGGAAAGATTTAATAGGAACCTGAGGGGTAACTTTTTTTACACAAAACTTTCTGTCAGAGAAGGTAGTTGAGGCAGGTATTATTGCAATGTTTAATAAACATTTAACATAGAAACATAGAAATTAGGTGCAGGAGTAGGCCATTCAGCCCTTCGAGCCTGCACCGCCATTCAATATGATCATGGCTGATCATCCAACTCAGTATCCCGTACCTGCCTTCTCTCCATACCCTCTGATCCCCTTAGCCACAAGGGCCACATCCAACTCACTCTTAAATATAGCCAATGAACTGGCCTCAACTACCCTCTGTGGCAGAGAGTTCCAGAGACTCACCACTCTCTGTGTGAAAAAAGTCTTTCTCATCTCGGTCTTAAAGGATTTCCCACTTATCCTTAAGCTGTGACCCCTTGTCCTGGACTTCCCCAACATCGGGAACAATCTTCCTGCATCTAGCCTGTCCAACCCCTTAAGAATTTTGTAAGTTTCTATAAGATCCCCTCTCAATCTCCTAAATTCCAGAGAGTATAAACCGAGTCTATCCAGTCTTTCTTCATAAGACAGTCCTGACATCCCAGGACATCCCATTTAGACAGGTACATGGATAGGATAGGGTTAGAGGGATATGGACCAAATTCAGGCAGGTGGGACAAGTGTAGACGGACATGTTGGTCAACGTGGTCAAGTTGGGCCAAAGGGCTTGTTTCCACGTATGACTCTATAACTCTATGAAGTAATTCTTGATTATTTATTAAATCATGGACACAATGTACAGTATATCCTATATGCCATGGTGGGTAAATAATTTCTATTCAATAAAGACGATCTGTTCACAGATTTTGCTCACATATTGCAGAAACTAATGCCAGAAAAAAAGCCCAAACTGTACGATAATATTGGCAGGTTTTGCAATTGAATTAACATGTTTGACTCCAATCCACCTCCCACTAGTGTTCCAATTTATTTAAAGGAATTTCAATTACTTGATCTTTGTTTTCTGAAGGGGAGCAGATCTACTGGGGAAACATGTGCATGTTTAATATGTAAATATTATATTTCAACACATTTGGGCATGAATAGTACAAGATAGTTTGTAAGGGTATGCAGGTGGCAGAAGGAGACATAATGACTTTACATAAGAAATGCTGCATTCACAATATTAATCCCTCATTTTGAATAAGTCATGTGTACTGATACTTTTTTGGAAATCCTGTGAAACTAACCTCCAGTTGCCTTCTTTGAATCATAGAATCATAGAAAATAGGTGCAGGAGTAGGCCATTCAGCCATTCGAGCCTGCCCCACCATTTAATATGATCATGGCTGATCATCCAACTCAGTATCCTGTACCTACCTTCTCTCCATACCCTCTGATCCCTTTAGCCACAAGGGCCACATCTAACTCCCTCTTAAATATAGCCAAGGAACTGGCCTCTACTACCTTCTGTGGCAGAGAATTCCACAGACTCACCACTCTCTGTGTGAAAAATGATCTTCTCATCTCGGTCCTAAAAGACTTCCCCCTATCTTTAAACTGTGACCCCTTGTTCTGGAGTTCCCCAACATCGGGAACAATCTTCCTGCATCTAGCCTGTCCAACCCCTTAAGAATTTTGTAAGTCTGTATAAGATCCCCCCTCAATCTCCTAAATTCCAGCGAGTACAAGCTGAGTCTATCCAGTCTTTCTTCATATGGAAGTCTTGCCATCCCAGGAATCAGTCTGGTGAACCTTGTCTGTACTTCCTGTATGGCAAGAATGTCTTTCCTCAGATTAGGAGACCAAAACTGTACGCAATACTCCAGGTGTGGCCTCACCAAGACCCTGTACAACTGCAGTAGAACCTCCCTGCTCTTGAAGATCCTCTCCCCAACCATAGTTGCACCTTTCATTTCCAAAGATCAGTTACCTAGCCATTTCAGTGCCAAGAAACTCGTTACATCATCGACATGTAGTGCACCAAAACGACACAATTTGAGGTAATTCAGAATAAACGGTTCAATATCCCACAGCTACATGCTTCACAAACAACAATAAAGCAATTTTATGTATTAAAGGATCCTGACCCAAAGCGTCCATGTCCCCCAGAGATGCTGCAGGTCAGTGCTGAGTTACTCCACCACACCATCCTTATGTGCGTTCCCATATTTATCCATGTAATTTTAAATTATATTTATCCATATTATGTTTATCCATATTTATTTATATTTATGATTTTCTGTAAATGAATACCATGCATTGAATAAAATCATCCTATTAATGCCGATGTAAGCTGCAGAGAAGTGAAGAATGGCCATTCCCTCTGGTGAAGCAGAGGCAAGAAACCATTGACAAAACATCTATCAGGAAATGTGAATATTTTTCCATTCAGTGTTGTTGGAATAAAGGGTGCTCTGTCTGAAAACGGTGGTGGGGAACTGATTCCACAAAAGAGGGATGCAGATAATTACTTGATGAGGAACTTGAAGGATTGCAGTAAAAAAACAGCCAGTAAATTCATCCCTATACCTGGGAATGATCAGATGAGCAACTCAAAACACATTCAGCTGCATGGTTAGTCTCTGGCCACACTGGCCAACTCCAAATCAATTGATTCACCGATCAGCAGTAAAGTTGGGGAAGCTTAACTTGTTTAGAAAAATTGTTTAAAAATTCATCAGAAAATGTTTGCAATCGAAAATTCGCAAGTCAAGGCTGATGTAACCTGAGGACTCTGTGGACAGTTTATACAGTAGATTTAAAATAATTTTTCAATATATGAATGTGTTAATTCTAATGCTCACTTTGATCTGTCTGATCCTTGCTCATAATTGCCAAACAGGGGCAATGGATGCAGTGGGAAGGTGTGGAGCGGAGGAAGATCAGCTGGAAAGACCTATGGGAAATGGAATCAAGCAAGATCAGCTTCATCATCAGAGCGACATACGACGTCCTTCCATCACCAAAGAACCTCAATCAGTGGTACGGCGAGGATCCAACCTGTGCCCTCTGCCCAACTCCAGCGACCCTCAAACACATCATGGTAGGCTGCAAGACCAGCCTCACGCAAGGGAGATACACGTGGAGCATAATCAGGTATTAAAAAGCCTGGCAACAGCCCTTGAGAACAGGCTGTGTGCGACCAACTCCTTGCCTCCGAGAGCAAGCAACCCCTCCCACTTAAGGGCGACAACCTTTGTCCGAGAAGGACAGAAAATACCGAAACATCCTTCCACTAGATCAGAAGAAGGAAACCTATGCAGGGCCCGTGACTGGAGGATGCTGGCGGACATCGGCCGACAACTAATCTTTCCACCTGAAATTGCTTCAACCAACCTCAGGCCAGATTTGGTGTTCTGGTCCCTTTCACAGAAGACTGCTTACATCATAGAGCTCACAGTTCCATGGGAGAACTCTGTTGTGGAGGCCTATGAGCGTAAGAAGCTGCGCTACACAGAGCTTGCAGCAGAGGCAAGGCAGCGTGGCTGGAACATCAACGTTTATCCAGTTGAAGTGGAATGCAGAGGATTTGTTGCGTCATCTACCATCAGACTGCTGAAGGAGCTTGGAATCCACGGTCAGGCTCTGCAGAAGACCATAAGATCACTCTCAGACGCGGCTGAAAGAAGCAGCTGTTGGATTTGGCTCAAGCGGAAAGACCCATGCTGGGCCCCAAATGCGTCACGGTGAATCTTTGAGGCAGTTTGACACGGGACACGCGCTGAGGGCTGATCATCCTGCAGCGGGCCGCCCTTGTGGAGGGTGTATAGTGATAAAAGGCCGAAACACCCAGTGATGCAAGGGTACACTACTGATGATGTGTCCTGTGCCCAGCTGTCCTGAAGGTTACCCAGGCCAAGATATACGTATACGTACCCCCCCCGCCCCGCCCCCCCCCCCCCCCCCCCCCCCCGATGTTGAGCGTCCACCACTCTCAGCAATCAATGAATGTCGTGAAATGCTCCCCACCTACTGGCACAAGGGACTTCTTAACATCTAGTCCTGTGTATTTGATTCTGCATCTGCTGCACAAAGTTCAAATCAAACTAACCCAAATTGAAAATTCACTGTTCTGAAGATAACTTAACGGTAAAGCCTCACTGATATAAATCTTCTTCAATATGTTCTCATCAATAAAAATTTAATTTTAAATTCTGCGAGGTTCTAATTTATTCTTCACTGCGTTCATTATGTTAACCTTTTTCTCCTGAAATGGAAAATGTAAGTATGATAATTTCTTTCACAAAATATATGACTTTTTTCAATCCATTTTTCTTCATTAAAGCGTAAAATTGTCCAATTTTCCAGTAAATTTCCCTGAGAGCCTGACCTAGGCAAACCTAGAGTTCAGCTGACATGTGAGAGGTAGAAACATTTTCCTCCCTCGAGCCATTTCATGGTTTATAAAACTGCAGGCATGGGCGTCTCCTTGACAGAGGTGGGACTAAGGGGGCTGGTCACATCAGGCTGCTCACAGATTATCTTGTAACTTGGCTGTTCCAAGGAGAACAACCTCAGTCTGTTACATAACCAAAGTCTCTTATTCCTGGAATCTTTATTGCACTCTCTCGAAAGCTCTTCCATCTTTGCTGACGAATTGGACACAAAATTCCAGCTGTACTGAACCAGTGTTTTACAAAGGTTCTTTGTACTTCCTTGCCTTATATTCGAGGCAGCTATTTGTGGAGTGAAAAAGGCAAAGACAAACAAAAGACTGGGAATGATCTATCCAACTTTATATCTGTCAGAAAGCTAAGCTTGCTCGAACACAAACAGTAAAATTACTTGTCAGCAGCAGGAAATCCAGGGAAGAGGAATTACCAGTCGGAGCAAATCTCTGCCCATTTTTTCCCCAAAGGTGGAGAAAAGACTTCTCATTGGCCTTTCTATTTTCTCACTGCTGAAAGTTAGTTTAACTGGTTAGAAAGCATCCTCTCGCCTTAATGATTAGTAATATACTTGAATTTCATAAAGTGATACAACAGATGTGGCCAAAACCCACATAACACCTAGTTATAGGTGTTATAGGTCGCCTAGTTATAGGAAGGATGTCAACAAAATAGAGAGCGTACAGAGGAGATTTACTAGAATGTTGCCAGGGTTCCAGCAACTATGTTACAGAGAAAGGTTGAACAAGTTAGGTCTTTATTCTTTGGAGCGCAGAAGGTTAAGGGGGGGCTTGATTGAGGTCTTTAAAATGATGAAAGGGATAGACAGAGTTGACGTGGATACGTTTTTCCCATTGAGGGTAGGGAAGATTCAAACAAGAGGGCATGACATGAGAATTAAGGGACAGAAGTTTTGGGGTAACATGAGGGGGAACTTCTTTACTCAGAGGGTGGTGGCTGTGTGGAATGAGCTTCCAGCAGAAGTGGTGGAGGCAGGATCGATTTTAACATTTAAGACTAAAGTGGATAGGTATATGGACGTGAAGGGAATGGAGGGGTATGGTCTGAGTGCAGGTAGATGGGACTAGGGGAAAACAAATGGTCGGCACGGACTGGAAGGGCCGAGAGGGCCTGTTTCCGTGCTGTAATTGTTATATGGTTATTATATGGTTAACATGAATGTGCTCTAAGCTGTCAGCAAATCCATGAGAGGCTTTTATACTTAAACTATCAATGTAGATAAATTATAGAATGATACATCGCAGATATAGACCATTTGACTCTTTTTGTCTTCCGAATGACTTTACTCATGGGGAACCATGCACTATAGTCCTAAATCTTTCTGTTCTGCAACGCTCCTTACTCTGAGCTATTTACAGGGCTATTTACTGTGTAAACCTATCTTGGTTTGCCATTCCAAAGAACAACATCTCATATTTGCAAGAGTTAAATTCTATTTGTCATTCCTTGACCAACTTCCCTGTCAATCAACATCCGTTTCAGTTTTAGTTTTTTGTCAAATGTACCGAGGTGCAGTGAAAAGCTTTTGTTATGCACTAACCAGTCAGCGGAAAGACAATACATGATTACAAGCTAGCCATTCAGACTGTACAGACACATGATAGGGATTGTACAGATATATGATTAGTGCAAGGTAAAGCTAGTAGAGTCTGATCAAAGATAGTCCAAGGGTCCCGGATGAGGTAGATAGTAGTTCGGGACTGCTCGCTAGTTGTGGTAAAATGGCTCAGTTGCCTGATAACAGCTGGGAAGAAACTGTCCCTAAATCTGAAGGTGTACATTTTCACACTTCTATACCTTTTGCCTGATGGGAGAGGGGAGAAGAGGGTGTGGGCAGGGTGCCACTCATCTTTGATTACACTGTTGGCCTTGCTGAGGCAGCGCGAGGTATAAATGGAATCAATGGAAGGGAGTTTGGTTCGTGTGATGGTCTGGGCTGCATCCACAATTCGTTGCAATTTCGTGCGGTCTTCGATGGAGCTGTTCCCAAACCATGCTGTGATGCTTTGCGATAAAATGCTTCCTACAGAAGTTGGTGAGAGTTGTTGGGGACATGCCAAACGTCCTAAGCCACGTGAGGAAGTAGAGGCTTTGGTGTGCTTCTTGGTTGTTGCTTCAACACGGATGGTCCAGGACAAGTCGTTGGCGATATTTACACCGAGGAATTTGAAGTTTTCAACAATTTATTCTTTGGCACCGTCATTGTAAACTGGGGTATGTGTACCGCTTTGCTTCCTGAAGTCGATCACCATCTCCTTTGACACCAGGACACGAGATTCTCAATCTCCTTCCTGTACTCTGACTCATCATTATTTGATACCCGGACAACAATGGTGGTGTCATCTACAAATTTGTAAATTGAATTAGATTTGTACCTGGCTGCACAGTCGTGAGTGTACCAGGAGTTAAAGAAGAGAGCTGAGAACGCACCCTTGGCTGAGAGCACCAGTGGTGAGGATTATCGTAGAGTATGATTTGTCCCCAATCCTCACTGATTGGGGTCTGTTGGTCAGGAAGGTGCGGATCCAGTTGCAGAGATGAGTGCTGACTCCAAGTCATGCGAGCTTGGTGATGAGCTTGGATGGTATAATGGTGATAAAGACAGAGCTGTAGTCTATGAATGGGAGTCTGACGTAGGTGTCTCACTTTTCCAGTTGTTCCTGGGATTAATGTAGGGCCAGGGAGATGGCATCCTCCATGGACCTGTTGTGGTGGTAGGCAAACAGCAGTGGGCCAAGGTCGCTTGGTAGATGGTAGATCAAGTTTGAACATAGATATCCTTCCTTGCTATTCACTATAACGCCAAATTCCATTCGTACCGTGGGAAAACAATGAAGGGAAGAGATTTAACTTTTTTTTTGCCTCCATCACTGTGACGGTGGATGTTCACGTTAAAATGTATTTTGTGTGCTCTGTTGCTTTTTATTAGTATGTCTGTAAGGCAAACCAAATTCCTGGTATGTTGCAAAACATACTTGTCTAATAAAGTATGATTATGATTATGATTTTCATGCCATCTGCAAATTAACTACATAGTCGTTGAAATTATTAACTTTGATAAGAAACACCAATGGACCCAGTGCTGGCCCCCACGACACACCACTGGCCACAGGCCTTCATTCAGGAAAACAACCTTCTACAATATCCTTTCATTCCTTCCTCCAAGCCAATGTTGAATTAATTTGTTAAAGAAGGAACTGCAGATGCTGGAAAATCGAAGGTAGACAAAAATGCTGGAGAAACTCAGCGGGTGAGGCAGCATCTATGGAGCGAAGGAAATAGGCGACGTTTCGGGTCGAAACCCTTATTCAAACTTGTATTAATTTGGGCAGCTCACCTTGGGTTCCCTGTGATCCAACATGTAAAGCTTGCACATAGTCCAGGTTTACAGTTTCACTAGGCAGGAACCTTATAATTTTCATCCCACTATAGCTTGTAAATGGACACTAGTAAATGATTGATATGTCAGCATGTAAATGACTGCCTCATATAATTACAGTTGCAAACTCCGGTAACCAATCTAAACCTCAAGCACTTATTTGCTGACAAACCTCAGAATTCCTGTGCAACCCTCTACTTTAGATGATTTAAATCTTTGATAAATTTACACAAGGCAAGTGTAAATGCTAAGCAGATAACAGCTTCAGGAAGCACTAACTTTTGGCAAAGGCAATGATAAAGCAAATTGTTTTTTCTGCAGTTAGTCGTGTTAGTGGAAGTTGTACTATATTAAGTAACCAACACAGTTTTAAATAACTCTTTACAGGCACCTTTAGCCTGTGCTCCACACCAAAAAAACAGGGAGAGGTGTCGAGTGGAGGTGAAACAGTCTCTTACAAAACCCAAGGAGGGGGAGAGGGAGGGTGAACTCCCTTTTCAGCGTTGGGTAACTTAGAACTCAGAGCTTGGGTGGCTTACAACCATATGTTATGAAAATTATATTCTCTAATTTTAGGTAACTACATAACCCTCCCTCGCTCCCTTATTTCCCCTATATAAACTCCCCTTCTGTAGGTGGGTGTAGAAGGGTTCAGTCTTTGCAGACTGGGGTCTGGCTGTGTTTATTGGGGAGGTATACCAGGGCTACGGTTCTGCTTGTCAAACCTGCAGTAGAACTCATTCAGGTCGTTGGTCAGCTGACGATTGTCTAAAGAGGTGGGGGGTTTCCTCTTGTAGCTGGTGATTTCTTGCAAGCCCTTCCAAACTGATGAAGAGTCACAAGCTGAAAACTTGCTCCTCAACTTCTCAGAGTACCTTTCCTTGGCAGCTCTGATTCTTCTTCTCAGCTTGTACTTGGCCTGCCTGTAGAGGTCTGCATCCCCGCTCCTGTAGGCCTTCTCTTTAGACTGTCGGAGCTGTCTGAGCTCTGCAGTGAACCAGGGCTTGTTGTTGTTGAACCAGGTCCGGGTCCTAGTTGAAATGCAACTGTCCTCACAAAAGCTGACATACAAAAGCTGATACGGTGTCTGTATACTCATCGAGGCTTGTGGTTGCTTCCCTGAACACATTCCAATCCGTGCAGTCAAAGCAGGACTGTAGGTTCTCAATGCTCTCGCTTGTCCAGAGTGCAGCGTAGGTTCACAAGGTTAATTTCCGGGATGGCGGGGCTGTCATCTGTTGATAGAATGGAGCAGCTGGGCTTATATACTCTGGAATTTAGAAGGATGGGAGGGGATCCCATTGAAACATTTAAGATTATTAAGGATTTTGACACGGTAGATGCAGGAAACATGTTCCCGATGTTGGGGGAGTCCAGAACCAGGGGCCACAGTTTACAAATTAGGGGTAAGCAATTTAGAACGGCGATGAGGAAATACTTTTTCACACAGACGGTTGTGAATCTGTGGAATTCTCTGCCCCATAAGATAGTGGAGGCCAATTCTCTGTACGCTTTCAAGAGAGAGTTGGATAATGCTCTTAAAGATAGTGGACACTGGGGATATGGGGAAAAGGCAGGAACGGGGTACTGATTGGGGATGATCAGCCATGATCACAATGAATGGCGGTGCAGGCTCAAAGGGCCAAATGGTCTACTCCTGCATCTATTGTCTATTGCCTACGATCCTTCCCCTAGCTTCACAATTTGCACTCTTCAATCCTTTTGTCTCACACCTGTCTTTTCATCACTAGCCTTTGTCCAACCATTGCCTACCTGAAAACCCTGCTCATCTGTGTTGCCCTATTACCTGCTAGGCTTTGTCCTGCCCCTCTTCTCTTCCAGCTTTCTTCCCCCCCGCCAGGAACTGATTTAAGTGTTAATGTGACAGCTGTGGATTTGTGACATTAGGCCGGGGCAAGCCTGAGACGCCAGTGCCTCTTCCTGCCCACTAACAACGCGGGATTGCGCCCACATCGCTCATATTGCGCCCACATCGAGGCAAAGATCGAGTCGTCAGGATAAGCCAGAGATCGCCATCAAAAAGCTGAGCTGCAACAATAAGCCTGCAACCACCAGCGCTTCCGCTCGAGGCAAGGGTGAACTGCAGGGAAAAGCCTGACACCGCCACGCCTCCTCCTTCAAGACCTAGACTGAGCTGCCGAGCAAAGCCCGAGGCCACCATTGCCACCCGCACATGTTCCCTGATGATAAGGGACAGCAACCCCACGTGGTCCTGGACTTACTTGACACTTGTCACTGTAAATAAAATATATCACATGAATTCATCTTACGGCGAGTGTCAGTGTGGTCACTGCCGATCCTGGCGTCAACCGCGATGGCACAGTTTGTATCCTAAAAATAATTAATGAAACATTAAAGGTGCAGAAATCCAGAATATTCCATTACTGCAGTTGCTATAAATGCTATGACATTTTTATACAAAGAACACCACAGAAGAAAAATACTTTGGAAACAATTATCCAGCCTTTGGACCATTTTTCATGAAAACCTGTGTGAACGATAGAATGAACTATAGTTAAGGAACCAAAAACATATTAAAGGATCAGAGAATCTTGTTTACATATTTGACTAGCAAATAGACTCCTGTCTATTTCACATACCGAACAAACCCAGTTAATTTTGTCATACCGGGATGAGCCTCAGGGTAAGTCAAGTCACGTCAAGTTTATTCATCACATACACATATGAGATGTGCAGTGCAATGAAAAGTAGGACCAATTCAAGGTCAACATGTTACAAAATGGTAATGTAACTGAGTGGGTCAGGTAGTATCTCTGGAGAACATGGAAATTTGAGGTCAGGATCATGGATAGGCAACCTGAGTTGCCACCTATCCATGTTCTCCAGAGATGCTGCCAGACCGCTGAGTTACTCCAACACCGTGTCTTTTCTTATATACCACCATCTGCAGTTCTTTGTGTCTACGTCTGTCATTATAATACAATGTCTTGGCAGATTTATCATTATGCAACTATTTATCCATATTTCATAACTCTGTGTCTGTAGGACATAATTTGTTTCTCCACATTATAACATGAGCAATTTCACAAATTTTAAATGTTCTGATATATCATTCTTCAGAACTTCATTACCATGCGTTACCTATTGCACAAGTCATGCAAGTCATGATCCCAGCTAAAAGATCCTCTTCAGTCCAATGCCTGAGGGTCCTTGTTCATCAGTCAATGAAAGTAAGCATGCAGGTTCAGCAGGCAGTGAAGAAAGCGAATGGCATGTTGGCCTTCATAACATGAGGAGTTGAGTATAAGAGCAAAGAAGTCCTGCTGCAGTTGTACAGGGCCCAAGTGAGACCACACCTGGAGTATTGTGTGCAGTTTTGGTCCCCTAATTTGAGGAAGGATATTTTTGCTATTGAGGGAGTAGGTTTACAAGGTTAATTCCTGGGATGGTGGGACTGTCATATGCTAAGAGAATGGTGTTGGCTCGAAGGGCCGAATGGCCTCCTCCTGCACCTATTTTCTAATGGAGCGGCTGGGCTTGTACACTCTGGAATTTAGAAGGATGAGTGGGTATCTTATTGAAACATATAAGGTTATTAAGGGTTTGAATATGCTAGAGACAGGAAACATGTTCCCGATGTTGTGGGAGTCCAGAACCAGGGGCTACAGTTTAAGAATAAGGGGTAAGCCATTTAGAACGGAGATGAGGAAACACTTTTTCACACAGAGTTGTGAGTCTGTGGAATTCTCTGCCTCAGAGGACGGTGGAAGCCGGTTCTCTGGATACTTTCAAGAGAGAGCTAGATAGGGCTCTTAAACATTGTGGAGTCAGGGGATATGGGGAGAAGGCAGGAACAGGGTACTGATTGGGGATGATTAGCTATGATCACATTGATTGGCGGTGCTGGCTCGAACGGCCGAATGGCTTACTCCTGCACCTATTGTCTATTGCCAGCCTAGACAAGGTTTGAGGGTATATCCTGACACCAATCCTATCGCAATCTTCTTGTCTGCAATACTCCCATCAAAGACCTGACACCATTCATCTGAAAGGCAAAGGTCCTCAACCAATGCCCCCACCGCACAACACTGCCCTTAGGCAATCAAAGCCCTGGAAAACATAGATTATTTTTGACATCTTGCCAAGATCCTCCCAAAGTCTGACGTTTTGGCAAAATTCATCATACCGTTAGTTTGGTGAGGAAAAGTGCAAGAAATCCGAACATCAGACCAGTAGTGCACACATGGTCTACTAGAAAAAGTGATCCTCAGCCTCCTGTAGACTTAAGAGTAATAGACAGCCTTGGCAAGCACCTCAAAGCACTGAAGAAATATCACCAATGCTACTTCTGCAAAATCCTCCAAATCCATTGTTGGGTGCAGCAAATCACCATCAGCAACCTCTTACATAGAAACATAGAAAATAGGTGCAGGAGTAGGCCATTCGGCCCTTCGAGCCTGCACCGCCATTCAATATGATCATGGCTGATCATCCAACTCAGTATCCTGTACCTGCCTTCCCTCCATACCCCCTGATCCCTTTAGCCACAAGGGCCACATCTAACACCCTCTTAAATATAGCCAATGAACTGGCCTCAACTACCTTCTGTGGCAGAGTATTCCACAGATTTACCACTCTCTGTGTGAAAAATGATTTTCTCAACTCGGTCCTAAAAGACTTCCCCCTTAACCTTAAACTGCGACCCCTTGTTCTGGACTTCCCCAACATCGGGAACAATCTTCCTGCATCTAGCCTGTCCAACCCCTTATGAATTTTGTAAGTCTCTATAAGATCCCCCCTCAATCTTCTAAATTCCAGCGAGTACAAGCCGAGTCTATCCAGTCTTTCTTCATATGGAAGTCCTGCCATCCCAGGAATCACTCTTCCAACCTCTTCCCAGCTGCAAGGTTCTGACTACACTTGAAAGTATTGTGCTCGGTAGACTTGATGGACGAAATGGCCTAATTCTACTCCTATCACTTATGAAGTTATGAACGAAGTAAGAAACAGAGTGCTGGAGTAACTCAGCAGGTCAGGCAACATCTCTGGAGAAGATAGATAGATGAAGTTTCAGTTCAGACTGAAAAAAGGGTCCCAACCTGAAATATATCCTGTCCATGTTCTCCAGAGATGCTGCCAGATCTGCTGAGTTACTTTATGTCTTTTTTTGCAGTTCCTGTGAGTCTAGAGTGGAAGTAAGTTATCCTTGACCCCAAAGGGACTGCCCACGAGGTGAATGGGTTCATCACAACCTACTTTAAAGTTATTGTAAAGGATTTTAAGTTTAAAAATCTAACTGCTGAACTAAATATAACCATTGTATGCTAATGAATAAATGGAAATAAATGTAGCTATGGAGACAGACAGTACTGCCAATAACTCACAAATCAAACCCCTGATTATCGGCCAAGTTTTAATGGTTTGGGACAGTGAAATATTCTTGTCCAGATCTCCTGCAGTGGGAGTCTGGCAGTGTACAATTTTCACATCTATATTATGGATGTGAATAATGTTATCCAAGATTAATCACATAAGAGAAATTAAACAAAATTAAACAAAATAGGGAGAAGGCAGGAAATGAGGTTAGGAGGGAGAGATGGATCAGTCATGATTGAATGGCGGAGCAGACTTGATGGGCCGAATGGCCTAATTCTTCTCCTTTCACATGATCTTATAACCTTATGAAAACTTTTATCTTTTTCCATCAAAAATCAACTATCATGTGGCAGGATTACAGGGTGAGGACAAGGACACATCTTCATGGCCAGAAGTCAACACATACTGAAAATGTGAGCACTGATCTACATTTACACCTTTAATGATCCATAGATTTGTTCATAACACAGAGGCTCAAAAGCTTCTCCGTGGAAGCGTGCCTCGGGAATGCAGGTATGTACTAGGCTACAAATAACTAGTTTTCAATTTCAATTAAAATCTTTATAATTGAAAGAAAATCAGAAAGAGATGAATTTGGATACATAAAGTGGATTTTTTAACACTATCTTTTAAGATTATCAGGACAATGGCATTGTTATTAATATTTCTTCTTTTACGAGGACAAATCTTAGTTGATCGCGATGGTTGTTAACTTTAACTCTCAGCCTTCCGTTAACGTTGTCTGTAAATGATGCAATATTATCCGAGAAACAATGTCTTCTTTCCTTTTTCTTTCTCCTAAAGGAGATTAATAACTGGGCTAGGTGGAAAAACATATACGCGGTGTATTGGTGCTTGAATGTATGTTGTCATTAGAAACATATACAATGATTACAATGAAAAAATCTTTGCAAAAGACCAGTACCTGCCATCTCCAGAAATTATGGCTCATCTCTTAGACATCTGGGTCATGCTCACTCCAGAATTTGAATATCCAACATTGGCTGACACTTCACTATAGTACCGAGTGGGTTCTGCAATGTTGAAGGTGTAATCTTTCAAAAGAAACAATAAACTAAAGCCCCTGTCCTCTCCCTCTGGCTTTTTTAGAACAGATTCAGATTGTTATATTTAGAATCTTACAACTTAGCAACCATATTATACTTAAGAAATACTTAATTGGTTGTGATACGTAAAATGTCCTGTGTGTGTGAATACTCCATGTATATACATATTTGTACTTTGAGCAGCTATTGTTAACAGCTTACATACCAGATGCCAACAGCAAATTCGGTAATTTCGGTAACTCACCATATTTGACTGTCCTTTCATTGACGTTTTAAATAAATGCTAATCTAAATTGGTTGCTTACATTTTGTGAGATATTCCACTTCAAAATTAGGAAAGAGAGTTACTTTGTGTCTTATGAAATAGAGGAATTGGAGCAACTATTATGGGCAATGACTGCCCATAGAATCTCCAGCAAATCCAATCACAGCCTTTATTCATCTTCGTGATTATGCTTCCGTTATCAGATCTCAATTCATTGGAAGCAACATGCTTAACTTTGCACGTCATGAAATCGATGAATGAGACTGCAGAAAAGGAGATGATTTTTTTTCCCATTTGTATTTGTGCCAGATATTTGAAAGCTATATAATTATCTCCGTCTTCCTGTACTTTTGGCATCACCCTAAAAAGTAATTATTTGATTCACTTTTTACATTTGCAATACCCGTTACCTAGCCACCAGTCTTATCTGAAAAAGATAGTAAGAATATGAGCAAAACATCCAGAATCTCCACCCTTATGAATGAATGTGTTTCATTATCGTATCAACCTGGTTTAGGGGGACTGCCGCGAGGGAGGCGGAGGGGGGTGAAAACAAAGGGGGACATGGCGTGAATAATCTGTAACTTTGACAGCGCCCTTTATGAATGACTATTTACATACCTTGGGTATGCAAGTAAAAAATTTCTTGTCACATGGGACAATAAAGTATTCATTCATTATTCATTCATTCAATGCTTACCCAGTCATAACAACTCGCTGTGTAAAATATATTCTCCATATACAGTCATACAGTGTAGAAACAGGCTCTTTGGCCCAATTTGCCCACACTGGCCAACATGTCTCATCTACACTAGACCCACCTGCCTATATTTGGCACATATCCCTCGAAACCTGTCCTACCCATGTACCTGTCTAAATGTTTCTTAAACGTTGCGATAGTACCTGCCTCAACTACCTCATCCGGCAGCTCGTTCCATACACCTACCACCCTTTGCATGAAACAGTTCCTCAGGTTCCTATTAAATCTTTTCCACCTCACCTCAAACCAATGGTCTCTGGTTCTCAATTCCCCCACTCTGGGCAAGAGACTCTGTGCGTCTACCCGATCTATTCCTTTCATGATTCTGTACAGCTCGAAAGTTCTGACATATGAAAATTGCAGATCTGATAATATCACACGACTACTGCAATATGGCTCATAGGAGCAGCTGACCCTGAGCTTTGAAAACTCCCAGGTAATCCATCACTTCCCATGTTTCACGCCTGTTGGATGCGCATGGGGACTCTGGCTTCCCTTTCTTCTGGATTTTGTAAATTAGTAATAGAAAAACATTAGTTTTCTGCAACTTATTTTCCCTCTTATGCAACTTCGAATCAATTTCTTGCCATTTATCCTACAATTTTGGTAGAGTCTTGCTCGCATTGCTTCACGGCCTTGTGCAAATTACCTTCCACCTGTTTCCCTTTGTCATGGACAACATTCCCAGATTTAAAATTTGCAGAGTCCTAGGAAAACAGAACATTGGAAGGATCCCTACACCCAGCCATGGATGGATCCAAGGAGTTAACAAGGGTACAACAACTGTCTTATGTAACTATGGACAAGGTGTGAAACTATCTTAACTAAATGAAAGAGAGAAAAGGAAAACATAATCTATCATCTGCCAGATACCTATTATTTAAATGTGTTTGTTTTTTTTTAAATCATGACAGTCATTATAGTGTGGACTATTGTATTCAGAGGTTAACTCCAAAGGTGTCATGAGGCTGGGCACATTTAATTGTACTTTGCACCAAGTTTACATATTGTCTCCACTAAGAGAGGCTGAGGCAGTGATGGTAATTCAAATGTGCCGATATTAACTCTTTAAAACAGTTATTTGAAATCGTATTAAGGGCCGGTCACTTAGTGGGTCAGGAAATACCTGTGGCTGGACACCCGCAGTTAATGTTTATCTTTGACCTGAGACATTAACTTTGCTTCTCTTTCCAGAGATGCCGCCTGATCCGCTAAATATCACCAACATTTTCCGATTGTATTATTATTAATGTAACATTGTCATTCGAAACTTGTTCCTTAAAATGATAAGGACTTCAGAGTCAAGTGTCAGAATCCTGCCTCAAAGAAAAATTGCTCCACTTTCTGCAAGTGTACGATTTACAATGGATTTGCTCATCTTTGCTACAGGCCAACTCGAAGACAACACCCCTACGCTGTGAAGCAAAGGCAGGAACAGGAGAAATAGACGACATTGCAAGGAAAGATCCCATCTTGAGGAACGAAGCGTGCAGACGCCAGTGCGAGAGGGAAGTAGCGAGCTCTTTGCTGTAACTTCCATTCCGCCTCTGGCACCTCGGGAGAACACACCTTATTTCCCAGCAGTTGCTAATTTGCAGAAGGAGCAGTAAGTTGAAGGGAAACGGGTGGCCTGGTAATCGGGGAGCCGCTTTGTGCACGGAAAATAACCACAAAGGCGGGTGTGGGAGCTGGATATTTCCCCCAGGCGCCAGAGAGCGAGCAGTGACTGGGTGGCAGTGAGTATGCAGCTGCCGGCTGTCATAGACCGGGCCGCCGCTCTGGGCTCGGGGACCCGGGGCAGCTGCCGCCGGACGCCGGCCTCCGGGCCGCTTCCTCACGGACTGCCGGCGCGGGTTTGCAGCCGAGCACAGCTGTGAAAACCCCTCGCTCTGTCCCCCTCGCCCTCTCCCTCTCCCCCTGCTTTTCAGCTCGGGGTGGTTGGCGCGTTACATTTCTTCGCTCACGGTGCAAATGGTCCACCGGGAGTGGGCTGGCATTTCCTCCTCTTACTGCTTGGGGTTGGAGGCCGAAGCTGGCGCCGAGCACACGGCGGGGACGGATCCTTCGGCAAAACACCCCGGACCTCTGCTCGCGGGACTCTCGTGTTGCAAGGTTTTCATTGACCAAGTGCGAGGTGTCCATGCTTTAAAATTCGGATTGGTTTTGCATAGAATTTGTACAGCGAAGCGAATGGTTGGTAAACATTTCGAGCCCTTTTATATATTTTTTTAAATGGTTATATTTCGATATCCCCGCCGTTGGGTGTCCAGCCCCGTGTTGCTGGCCAGTATTGACGAGTTCACGCTAGTCAGTTCCATTTCAAAGATATGGGTGTCGCTGGCTTTATGTGGGGACAACAATGGATGTGATTTTAAATATATATATTTTTGTGTCTTTTTATATTAATACAATGGTCTGGTTTTGCATTGTGAGGAATAATGCTGATTGCTTTATTGCTGTATGTCGTGTAGCTGAATCATAAGAAATGTATTTGTTTTAAATGTCGAGAAACGCCCATGGTGTTCATTTTTATTTCTTGAAAAAGCGATTTTGTGCATAAGTATAATTTTAACTTTTACACAGGCAGAATGCATTTAAAACTGCGGGCGCAAGCGAGGAAGGCTCTCCCTGCTGGATGCTGAAATTGGCCACCTTTACACGGCCGGTTGTACGCCGGGATGCAGTAGCCAGCTACCATGACCGTTTTTAACCAAGCAAATGTGGAAGATTATTACCAGATCGGTGAAGACCTGGGCAGGTGAGTGCTTAGGAGACTGAGTGTTCCGATAAGGATCTTGTGAGTGCGGCGGGAACAACGGGTGAGAGAGGCTTTCTATTGCCCGCGTGTTCTGACAGGTAAATGCTACATGTGCAGGAGGTGGAGAAGTGTGCCTGAAATTTCATTTCATCTACCCTCCACCACCCAACTTCACATGCAGCTATGCTTGTGGAAGCCAGATGCATATTTTTCAAGTTAATTGTCAATAAATCTGCCTCTCAGAATGTGCTATATGTTGCCGTAAATGGAAGATGTCAACGGTTTCAGAGTAGGCAAACAAGGTGTCTTGTATATGGTTTATGGCTTTAATCCTCATTCAGTTCATTTATATTTCTTTTATCCAGATAATCCAGTGGGAATGATAATGTTCACTGTGGTCTAAATTGTTTGCAATTACGTTTCTCTGGAAAGGAGCCAGCTAACCTTGAATATAGTAGGAGTAAACATTTGTGGAAGATTATATAAATTTAAGAACTGTATTAGCGTTTGGAAGCTTTATGGCATTGGGCCATATCTTGGTTACCAAGGAACTATTAACAAACTCAAAATTAGTAGTGCAAGCATGTGCTGTAACCCGTTAATTTGCACTTGTGGTATAGTTTCATTGTTCACATGTTGTTAAATATGAAATTGTCATGGGATTCAGTGAAATGGACAATAGTTGTGACCTGTTACATCAGAAAATGTCTTGTATAGCAGGGCAAGGCTCGAATTGCAACCTTTTAAAAATGTCTGCACACTTGTATCATATTTTAAACAGAAAGCTGGAGTTTGTTTACATTGTTGTATTTATTTACTACATCATAAGCTACTTGGACAAATATAAAATATTATTTTGGAATGTGTAAGCCATTCTCCATAGGTTTGAATTAGTGATGATATAGCTCAAGTCATTTTAACTCGTAGGCTGTGATTAGAAAAAACCTGTGTAAAATACAATAATCTCAGTCATTTTGAGATGATCAGTATTCAATATATCTTAATGGACAGCCATGTTTTCTTGCACTGTACACAATTGCTTAATTACAATCTGTTGAAATGATTGAAATTGCAAAACTACTGCATTATAGCTATTTTCTTTAAAACAAAATTTAACCATTGTTATATTCCCGATGGTCTGACGATCAGAATCGATTAAATCATAAGAATTGTTATGACACAGAAGGCACCTATTTGCCTTACAATGTCAGTGACAACTCTTGTACAGCAATCCAGGTATTCCTATTTCCCAACACTTCTCCTCCACAGATCCAGAGATTGTTTTGCCTCTGGACTGTCCAATTCCCTTTTGAAAGGCATGATTAACTTTGTTTTTACCATTATTTTAGACTGTGAGATGCAGATTATAACTGGTGCATAAAAGATTTTCTTGCATGCCCGTGCTTTTTTTTTTACCATTGCGTGAACATGCCCTTTAATCTATGAACCATGTGTGTAAATGATAGCTTCTCTGTATTTATCATCGTGATATGTTTATTGCCTTGATATCTCTTAAAGTGACCTTTCACATCTGAGTTTACAATGAATTGTCACATCAGACATCAACATGAAATTAATTTTAATTTAAAATCAGTGCATGATGTTACAGCAGGGCACTGGTATCGAGTTCCTCATTGATCCATGTTCTTGAAGGTAGTTACAGAATTAAGGATAAGGCCTTCATGTTTGGAAGTGAGGGTTGTTCATACTTCCTGGGAATAAAACAGTTGAGTCCTGGAATGGGTTCTCTCCCTTCCTCCTTGGCCAAGAAAGATTTAGTTAAGGTACAACACAAAACATAAACTAATGTGTAAATATTGCAAATTTTGGCAAGTTTGAAATAAAAATGTCAGAAAATCCTTGTGTGCAGAAATCAGGAGAAACTGGAAGACAAAAGGGGCAATAGTGCAATAAAAATAGTAATACAGTGACATGCAATAACGGAACAGAGGTCTAGAGCTAGTAAAGTGAGATATATAGAGTCATCTCAAATTAACAAAGACATAGTGATTGCTGGATATCTGTTTTTTTTAAATGCTGAACATGTAAAATAGCGGAATGACATTTTGTTTGTAAGGTTGCTTTATGTTTAAAGAGAAGTTGAGTTGTTTTTTCACTACTTTGTGTTGAATTATATTACGTTGAATATGAGGCAGAACTCGAAATGAACGTGGGAACAAGATTGAGAATTTGAATGACAGGTGATTTGTAAATGTTGAATGAAATTATTTAAAAAAAACAAAATCCTTAAATGTATGGAAGAGCAGAAATCAGGAGAGATTGGAAGACTGAAGGTACAATAGTGCAAGTAAAAAATGGTAATATAAGTACAGGCAAGGGAACAGAAGCCTAGACTTGGTAGAAGCGGCAGAAGCGGAAGGTAGAGGTCTTTAATTAACAGCTGTTTATGTGTGCTTTTATGCTTGTATTACTTGAATCTTGATATTTTTGTTCTTCCTGTGCCAAAATACTTTATTTCACTTCCCCTCTGCATAAAATAACACAATGCAGATCTAGACATATAACCGGGTACAGAATAGAAACTTCTCTATTTTAGTCTTTGTTTTGGGCCATGTTGGAGGGCTGTGCCTGTTGATTGATTCATGTCCTTGCGTGTGGGTCTCTTTCAAAGGCTAAAGTGGGAAAGATTAAATGGGCTGAGAGAAAAGTTAGTCATATTACAAACAATTTTTTTAATGGATGGAGACCTTGCATAAAAGGATGACCCTTAATTCTGAAAAGTAGGCTAATGATTGGTTGGTTCTGCGGTCGAGGAAGAAACGGAGGGCTTGACTTCTGAGGTCTTTTTACTTAACCAAAGTTTTCCTGTGCCATAATTGATAGGACATTTCCTTCACTTCTCTCCCCTGGTTCACATCTCTCATCTGTTTGAGATTATCCTTCACATTTTTAATTTTAAGGAGAACTTTAAAGATTTTGAGCAGGGAATTGATGTTTGATTTTCCAGATCCTGCATGAAGATGTATTTGTGATTGGAAGGGTATTGGTTGGGTGAAATATAGATTGCAAGAACATTTACACAATGTCCTTTCTCTATTAGCTGCAGAGCTAGGCCTAAGATGTGAAAGACTTATACTTGGGAGTTTTATGTTCATCTTTCTGGGATGCAGTGTTTAAATTCATAGTTTGTTTATGTCAGTCTCCTATTTTCACACACATGATAGTTTTTAATTTCATAGTTCAATTGAACTGCAAAAGCATACTCGTTAAAAATAAGATTGAAATCCAAACTCATTGGTAATTTTGACATTGTATGATACAAATCAATATTTGTTTGAAAGGCTAGCTCATTTTATGATTTAAAGTTATGGGCATACATTAAAGCTCATTAAGTCTTGGATAACTGTTTAGTGAAATCAGGTGGTGTAACATTGCTGTGACCTCTGAGCTCTTCTGATCTCTTGCCTGTGAAGTTGCCAAGGAATAATCTGTCTTGGAGCTCAAATTATATTTCGGTATGTATTGCTAATTAGTTTCACTGATTTCTCTGAACAGAATCTTGCTCTTGTTACAAGCCAAGAAACATCATAAAATATTGGAATTAGTCTTTTTTTCCCCTTAAATTGGATTCTCATTGAACACTAGTTTGTCCACCAATCCGACAACACTTTCAGGTTTTAGGCCACTATTCTGGCCATTTAACCCGAGGCCCTGTCAATCCTCATCGTGTAAATGTAAAATTTATGGCACTAAATTAATAGTTGAAATCTCTGGTTCTTGCTCAATATTCATTCTTTACCCAACATCACAAAACAAGATCGATCTTATATGATCAATTAGCTCCATTATTGTTGATAGAATCTTACAGTGAGTACACTGGTAACTACATTTCCTTGCATCCTCAATCACATCATTGACTACATTTCAAAAGACAATTAATTGACAATGATAACATTTAACTTTTGAAAACTGCAAGTTCATTTTTTTCTTTTGCTTCTTAATGTGCATAGTATTGAGTGTACATTTTTTTCTGGTACTACGTTTTTATGAGCTCAAGAATCCAAGGAGAAGTGTTCTGTTTTTGCAGGTTATGTAACTGAAAATGAGAAAACTCAGTGTAGGATTTACATCACAAGGATGGTGGGACTGTCATATGAGGAAAGATTGGAAAGACTGGGCTTGTATTCACTGGAATTTAGAAGGATGAGAGGGGGTCTTGTGGAAACGTATAAAATTATAAAAGGACTGGACAAACTAGATGCAGGAAAAATGTTCCCAATGTTGGGGAGTCCAGAACTGGGGGCCACAGTCTAAGAATAAAGAGGAGGCCATTTAAAACTGAGATGAGAAAAAAACTTTTCACCCAGAGAGTTGTGAATTTGTGGAATTCTCTGCTACAGAAGGCAGTAGAGGCCAATTCACTGGATGAATTTAAAAGAGAGTTCGATAAAGTTCTAGGGACAAGCAGAATCAAAGGATATGGGAAGAAGGCAGGCACGGATTACTGATTATGGATGATCAGTCATGATCACAATGAATGGCGGTGCAGGCTCGAAGGGCCAAATGGCCTCCTCCTGTTTTATATTGTCCTTGAGGACGCATTGTCACCATTCCAGTTCTGAGGTGACTGAGGCTAGTGTGGGAAAGTCCTTTACAGGTTTTTTTTTTTGTAAAATATTTTTATTAGAAGGAAATACAAAATAAGAAGGAATAACATAAAATAAAAAGAGAGACATATTATTCGTCACATACATTCTTAATATTTTTAAAGTTTATAATCATTCTTATTTATAGTTCTACACTTTTTATTATTTTATAACAGAAAGAAGATAGTAAAGAGAAATAATAAAGAGAAATAAAATAAAAGTAGAAAATCAATACTATGAGTGGAGTATTAAGCAGGCTATACTTCATTGGAGATATATCAGTGGTCTATTATATATAGTTCTTCATCTATTCCTTCATTCAGGCTTCAGTCAGGCCCTTGAACCGGACCACCTTGACCCTTTAAATATTCAATAAATGGAGGCCATATTCCTCTGAACTGATGTAGCTTGTCCAAAAGGACAAGTCTTAATCTTTCCAGATGAAGTGTCTCCGACACTTCTGTAATCCACATTTTGATTGTGGGGGATGTAGGACCTTTCCAATATCTTAATATTAATTTTTTACCAATTCTTAAACTATAATCGGTAAAAATTCTTTGCTGTGTTAGTAATATTCCTAATATGATTAATTTTGAGTCTGGAGTCAGATTTGTATTAACTACATTTGAGATTATCTTAAAAAATTCTGTCCAAAAGTTAGTAATTTTTATACATTTTGTGAATGAGTGCGTTAGATTAGCTTCTAAATGCTGACATCACATATAGCAGAAACATTTGAAAAAATTCTGTTTAATTTGGATTTTGAAAAGTGTAATCTATTCCTTTATGGCAAATCCTTTACCCACTCATGGCAAATCCTTTACAGGTTTTGCCATGAGTGGGGCAGGCGGTGCTTGACCTGGAGAGCGGGTAGGCTGTTTTGGCGATGGTGTGTTCCTATCACCATTCCTTCTTGGATTGTGTGTGCTCTTGACACCTGGACTCGAGATTCTTGGTGCTATCCCAAATGCTCCCTTTCCACATTGAGCAATGCCAGGCCAGGAATTCCCAGGAACTGGTGAGAATGTGGCATTTTTTAAGGACATCTTTGAATCTTTTCCTCTGGCTTCCTGGTAATTTATTTATGCGATAGCGTTTGGAATGGAATATTTCTTTCTGAAGTCTGATATCAGGCATAGGAATGGCATAGTCTGTCCACTAGCACTAACTGAGTGTTTGTAGAGTCTCAATGCTGGTGATGTTGACTTCAGAATGCACTAATCAGGGCTCTCACTTAACTTTTTTTCTCTGTTTCCAGCCGGGCAACCTAGGTAGCTTTTTAGGTTGCCAAATGAGTTTAGGTGGTCATTTAAGATGGCTTGCATGATGCGTGCGATAATGTGCTCAGATGAAGTGCGTAGTTATCAGTCGGAATTATGCTTGTTGAAGCATTCACATATTAATTCTACGTCAAATAAAGTCACAAACTAAACATATTCACCAATCAAGACATGATATATATCACAATGACATGCAGCAAAATTACAATACAGTATATACAGTATCTCAACTATTTTTACACATTACAATGAATGCAATTTATATTATTTCTTTCCACTTCAAAACAAAAATGTGGTTAGTTTATTCAGCGTATAATCCACCTCAGTGAGACCAAGCACAGGCTTGGCGATCACTTCGCACAACACCTCCACTCAGTTCACAGTAACCAACCTGATCTCCCGGTGGCTCAGCACTTCAACTCCCCCTCCCATTCCGAATCCGACCTTTCTTTTCCTGGGCCTCCTCCATGGCCGGAGTGAAGCCCATTGCAAATTGGAAGAAAGGCACCTCATATTTTGCTTGGGTAGTTTACACCCCAGCGGTATGAACATTGGCTTCTCCAATTTCAGGTAGTCATTGCTTTCTCCCTCCTTCCCCTCCCATTCTCAGCTCTCTCACAGCCTACTGTCTCCACCTCTTCCTTTCTTTCCTTCACTCTATAGATGCTGCCTCACCCGCTGAGTTTCTCTCGCATTTGTGTCTACCCATTCACACAAGTTCTGTTATCCCACTTTCCTCGCCCGCTCCCTACACATTAGGGGCAATTTTACAGAGACAAGTTAACTTACAAAGCCAATGCGACTTTGGGATGTGGGAGGAAACCCACACGCTTGCAGGGAGAATATGCAAATTCAACACAGACAGTGCCCGAGGACAGGATCGAACACAGATCTCTGGCATGCGAGGCAGCAAGTCCACCAGCTGTGCCACTATATTTTGTTTTCCAACACACAAAATATTATACATTGATAACTTTGGTTACTAAAAAAAAAGAAACTATCCATTTTCTCTAAGTGACGCTATGCCCCCCTTTACAGCTACTGTATGTTTTAATTCAGCTCAAGACTATGGGGCAATATATTGGCCGTAAAGTTGCTGCCTAAAAGTGCCAGAGACCCGGAATTGGTCCTGAATATGGGTGCTGTCTGTGTGGAGTTTGCTCCTTTTCCCTTTGATCGCATGGGTTTTCTCCGGGTGTTCTTGTTTCCTTCCACATTCCAAAGGTGTGCAGGAATCTTTTTCAGACCTAACCCAAAATGTAATATTTTCGTTTTGTCCAGCTATTCTGTCTAACCTGTTGAGTTACTCCAGCTTTTTCTGTGCATCTTCAGTTTAAACCAACATCTTCCTACAGACACAAAATTATACGATAGAACTTTATTATTCCCAGGAAGGAAATTGTGTGTTTATTATATGCAGACAGGCAGACATAGGCAGGCAGACACAGACACACAGGCAGACAGATACACAGTTATATATTCATATATAAATATACACTTTTTTCTTATTTATAACATTGTTTACAGAGTACTATGTTTCCATATTTTGTTGTGCTGCAGCAAATAAGGATTTCTTTGTTCTAACTGGGACGTGAGAGAATAAAACAGTCTTGACTTGCGCCGCTAATGTGTGGGGTAGAACTAGTGTACGGGTAATCGGTGGTCGGCGTAGACTCGGTTTGGCCGAAGGGTCTGTTTCCAGACTGTATCTTTAAATTAAACCAAAAACACTAAAACCGGAGGAAATCTAAAGAAGGGTCTCTACCCGAAACGTCACCCAATTTCTTCTATCCAGTGATGCTGGCTGCTCCATGGAGTTGCCCCGCACAATTAAAGCATGGAATAGTCTTCACCCTACCATAGGTACCCAACCAGACGCAACTATATTTAAGGTGGCTCTTTTTTCCCCAAGAACCCTTTTTTTTGCTTATGTCTAAGTCAAGAGTTTTATTGTCATGTGTCCCAGATAGGACAATGAAATTCTTGCTTGCTGCAGCACAACAGAGTATGTAAACATAATACAGGACAGGAGATAAAAGTTCAGTGTGTCTACATACCATAGACCATGTATATACACAATAAATAAACAGATAAAGTCCAATCGGCTGTTATTGTTCCGGGTTTGGAGTTTGGTGGTGGTGGGTCCACTCCAGTTTAAATTCCATTTGTAATATTTTTGGAGGACCAGGAAATCAAGAAGCAAGAGTTACTGCAGGGAGAGATTCTGCGTTGGTTTTCAGCAGTCCCGGCGAGGCGGCGACCGGATAGCATTGGCAGCCAGGTCTCCCACAATGCAAAGGGAGGGAGAAAGTGCCTGGCGCCGACCAGTTGCTGTGCAGGGAGGCTTATGATGTGGTGGTTGTGCGCATGAGCAGGCCGTGGTAGTGTGCAAGGTGGCCTGCTGTGCCGGCGGATGAGGAGCGGGCGGAGAGCGGAGAACCGGAGGCCCGGCACGGATACAGATGGAGACTGAGAGTGACAGAGAGAGAAAGAGATAGCGAGGGGGGCCCCACTCAGAGTTGAACGATAGATGTCCCAGATGCTTGCCAAGCTGGGCAAAATGGCACGGCGTTTATGTTGCCCAGCAGGACTGTAGGTGGCCATTGTCACCCGGGCAACCGTTAATTTTGAGCCCTGCTAATTCTCATTCTGGATTTTGTAGAGTCGGCATTAATAGTACTTCTCTAGTGCTTTGCGATGCCTGCTCTAGGTAGTCTAAATCTCAAGCATCTAGGGTCTCTGCCCACTAGACCATGTCTTCAATCTCGTCTTGATCTTCAATCGTCATTTCAGATGACCAAATAGTATAATGTTGCACTGAGGGGAGTGTTGCATTCATTATGTTACCCAACATTTGGGATGTGCGCCATAGTTTCAGAGTCTCGTGCAGACTTTTATTGGCAGGGGGTGATCTTGTGTGGCAGGGGCAAGCTGGTATTGTAAATGTTGAGTGTAAGACTCGTCCTCTCATTTACTTTGGTGAAGAAGTTGACGATGGCTTGGAACTCGGCTTCCAAATGCATGTGTTCCCGAGCATTGTCTGCACACAGCCACTCAATGACTCGGGTTGGGGTGACCTTGGTTCTGAGTTCAGGCAACGTACATTGAACTGTTTTCCATTAGTATTATAGATTAGTTACACTCCATTGGGCATCTTGTACCTTGTGGCTGGAAGTATTTTTTAACCATTGAATTACATTACCTGTTTCAAGAGACTTCAGCAGAGAGCTGTCAGACATTATCACCTAACTTTCTTTCATTATGGTATCAATGGAATATTTTTCCTGAAAGTTGTGAGAGAAAACAGATGAGCATGTTTAGGAAGAGGAAACGGATGAGTGCATTTAGATAGAGCGACAGTTTTTTAACCACCTCTTGCTTCTGCTACTCATCTTTGGTCAGGTTATTTTCACTTACCGGTAACTATATTAACTTTATTTTCAGTCTGGTGGCTAAAATGGCAGAGAATATTGATTAAAATCAGGAAATAAAACAGAAGATTCTGAAGATGTGCAACTGATCAGACAGCATTTGTGGACACAGAACCGGTTATGGTTTGAGTTCATTCTCCAAAGATTCTGCCTGAGTTCCTGGCCAGTTCCCCCACTTTCTGTTTTAATTCAGATTTACAGCTTTTGCATATTTTTCATTTTGAATTAAAACTGGGATTTTCTTGTGTAGGAAGGAATTGCAGATGATGGTTTATACAGAAGATAGGCACAAAGTGCTGGAGTAACTCAGTGGGTCAGACAGCATCTCTCGAGAAAAGTGATGCATGTCAGAACCAAATCGTGTTCCAACCAAAATATCACCCATCCTTTTTCTCCAGACTTGGCCTGCTGATATACTCCAGTATTTTGTGTCTATCTTCTGTATAAACCAGCATCTGTACGATATCTCTACTATTCACTTCGACCATTCTATTTTGTATCGAGTTCCATATTTTCATGACTCTAGGTAAAGATGTTTCTTCAAAGTTCGTAATAGGATTTCTTATTTCAATAGCCCCTCATCATGTCCTTTTCCTCATGAGAAAACATTTTCTCCATATACAATGCATCAACAAAATCTCATAATTTTATCCAAATCTATTAGGTTTAATCTTTTCTCAAGAGAAAATTGACATTTACCAAACGTTCATAAAAGTATTAGGTAGAGGGAGGTATGATATTTTCACTGGCTGGTGTTCCCAAGGGTCCCAATCACCAAACAAGTGGTTAGTTATTCAAGGCAGAGTTGAGAAGAATGTTATACAGCTAGGAGGGCTCTCGCTTAACTTTTTTTCCCTGTATCCAGTCGGGCAACCTTGACAGCTTTTAAGGTTGCCAAATTACAGTTTGGGTGGTCATTTAAGACGGTTTGCATGACGCGTGCGATAATGTGCTCGGACGAAGTGCGTAGTTACCAGTCAGAATTATGCTCAATGAAGCATTCACATATTATGTTCAAGAAGGAACTGCTGATGCTGGAAAATCGAAGGTAGACAAAAGTGCTGGAGAAACTCAGCGGGTGCAGCAGCATCTATGGAGTGAAGGAAATAGGCAACGTTTCAGGCCAAAACCCATCAGTCTGAAGAAGGCTTTGGCCCGAAACGTTGCCTATCTCCTTGCTCCATAGATGCTGCCGCATCTGCTGAGTTTCTCCAGCACTTTTGTTTACATTCACATATTATTTCTGCTTCAAATAACTCACAAACTAAACATATTCACCAATCAAGACATGATATATACCACAATGACATGCAGCAAAATTATAATACAATATCTCAACTCTTTCTACACATTGCAATTAATGCAATTTCTGTTAGTTCTTTCAGTACAGGATTATTCAGCCAATGATCAACCTGTGTCAATAAATCCTGGACCATGCACACTACAGATTGATGCAAGCATGTTTTCTGTGAAGGACCGAAAATTACCATGATATGGCTATAGCATGGGTCGTTATTGCTATTGGCACAGAAACACTCTGGCTTCCCACATAATTTATCCATAACAAAATATACAGGTTGCAAGGAAATTTCTAAAGGCATTTTATGATGCCTAAAATAGCTGTTAAAACCGACTATACCCATCTGACAGGTTAAACATTACACTGACTGACAAGAGATGGCCAAAGGACATAACTGCAGCAAATGTTCTTTTGGTAATATGTTTAAAGGTGTCAAAACAAATAATAATATTGGGAATGAAAACACATTTGATTGCATTCCGTTATCAAACATAGTCAATGTTCGCTCTGAAGACCATGAATCACAATAGGGTCAGGGGGTGTGTGAATCAGTGCGGGGTGGATAGATGGCGGGGGAGGATAGATGGTGGGGGGGGGATGAGAAGGCAATGGGTGTGGAATGGATGGATTGAGGCAGGTGAATTAGTACGTGTTGGTTGGAGTATGTAAAATTGTGAGGGGAGAGCACGGGGGATGTCAGTGGTGTTGAATGGGGGATCAGTACGGGATGGATGGGGGGGATCAGTACAGGATGAATGGGGGGTTCAGTACAGGATGAATGGAAGTAGACAAAAATGCTGGAGAAATTCAGCGGGTGAGTCAGCATCTATGGAGCTAAGGAAATATGCAACGTTTTGGGTCAAGACCCTTCAGACTGTCCCCCCCCCCATTCTTCTTGAATGGGGGGGATCAGTACAGGATGGATGGGGGGAATCAGCACAGGATGAATGGGGGGATCACTACAGGATGAATGAGGGGATCAGTGTAGGATGAATGAGGGGATCAGTACAGGATGCATGAGGGGATCAGTACAGGATGCATGAGGGGATCAGTACAGGATGAATGGGGGATCAGTAAATGATGAATGGAAGGATCACTACAGGATTGATGGGGGAGTTTGGTGCAGGGTAAATGAAAGGTGGGTCAGTATGGGATGAATGGGTGGATCAGTGCAGTATAAATGGGGGGGGGGGACAAGTGCAGGATGAATGAGAACGGGGGTCAGTACAGGATGATTTGGGGCACCAGTGTAGGATGGATGGGGGGGTGGCAGGAGAATCAATGCGAGGTGGGTAGGGTGATGAATAGATTGGGGGGGGTGGGGGTATATTGGGAGGGGAGCACAGGGGATGTTAGTGAGGACTGAATAGAGGAGGGAATGGGGATCAGTGCGGGATGGAGAGGAGGGGTCCCAGGATAAGAGGGGTGGAGGGGGGGGGCGTATGAGGGAGGTGGGGGGGGAGGGGAATGGAAGAGGAAGTGGGGAGGAAGGAAGGTCAGCGCTCCTCAGACAACATCACTCCGCTGCCTTGGCCTTCCCTGTCCAATGCCCCCCCCCCTCCGCCAGCCAACAGCAAGGTGCGGGGCCGAGCGGTGCACCTCAAAGATCCTATAGCTATAGGATCTTTGGTGCAGCTGCTTCAGTCGGGGGAAGGAGGCCTCCCCTCCTTCCTTCCCTCCCTCTCTCTCTCTCCCTCCCTCCTCCCGGCCTCGGTGTGTGAGAGGGGTTGTTTTCAAAGTGCTGTTAACGGATTTGCAGGCAGCGGCCGTTATCAGGGCTATAGCGACCGCTGCTGCAAATCAAAAGATGCTGCAGCAAATCCACCAACTGCGCTTTCAAAACAACCCCTCTCGCAAGCTGAGGCCGGGAGGAGGGAGGGAGAAGGAGGTCTCCTTCCGCCGGGCGGGGTGCGTGAGGAGGAGACGGTGGAGCCGCTGTTCGAGACCCGTCATTCGCTCCGACCCTTCGTCACCACGCACCTAGTATCTTTGCCCCGCAATCAAAGATACTAGAGGAATACAGCCACCGCCGTCGACACGAAACGTCACGCTCCTCTTCTCCAGAGATGCTGCCTGACCCGCGTAGTTACTCCAGTTTTTTGTGTCTATCGGTATAAACCAGTATTTGCATGCCAAGCCAGGCAAAATGAGTTGGCGTTTACGCTGCCTGGCGGCACTTTGGGTGGTCATTGGCACCCGGGCAACCGCTAATTTCGAGACATGAGCTAGACGGTGATCAGTGTTTGAAATTCTTTGGAAAAGAGGATGGGTGGTTCATTCTCTGACTTTATTAAGTCAGAGTACAATAGATTTTTGCTTATTCAGGGAACAAAGGGATATGAGATCAGTCTCAAGCCTGAGGCAATAGATAAGCCATAAATTTATTGACTAGCAGTTCACATGTGCGGCCAAGAACCCCAATTTTACTTCTGCTTTTTATGATCGCAGCATATTAGTTATTGTAAATATAATTTGATTAAGGAACATATTGAGGATGTTGTTAGCAAATGCCAATTCCATTTCAGATAAAGAGGTCTCCAATTTATAACATAGCTTTCACTCAATTAAAAATAAAATTACTGGAAGCTTGTAGGACAACATCTGTGGAGAGAGATCTAAAGGATTGAGCATATTTCTGTCTCTGCAAATGCTGCCTAACCTGTTGGATAATTCTACTATTTCCTGTTTTGATTTCAGATTTCCAGCAATGTAAAAGTAATAAATTGTGACATGCGTGCAAGTTTATAATGAGTTTCAGCATGTAGAAATTGTCTTGCTTGCATGCCTGAATTATTTTCAGTGCTGATGTAGGGAAAACATTTCTGTAAACCAAATGCCATCATTTTAAAATATTAGTCGTCTGAATTTGTGTAAACGGCGAAGCAGGTGAAACTTCCATAATGGCATAATGCATAATCTGGACTGAACCCAAGGTATGATCTGCGCCACATGGTCCAATCGGGTGTTGGATGGCAAGGGAAAATTGATTGAAGCTTCATACTTGTAGTTAATGTGTGCATTTAAGAAGAGGTTTGAGACTGGATGGAGTATTCTTTAACTGAAAAGCTTTATGTAAATGAAACTTTTATGAAGAAATTAATTGGCACCCTTTCATCAACTTGCCTATCATTCATAAAACAATAATATATAATGGTCATGTGTAGGAAGGATTTGCAGATATTGGTTTATATCGAAGATAGGCACAAAATGTTGGAGAAAGTCAGCGGGACAGGTAGTATCTCTGGATAGAAGGAATGGTGACGTTTCTGGTTAAAATCAGACTGGAAGAAGGGTCTCGACCGGAAACGTCACCCATTCCTTCTATCCAGAGATGCTGCCTGTACTGCGGAGTAGCTCCAGCATTTTGTGTCTATCTTAAATACACAGTGGTCAGTGCTTTGACAGGATATAGGATGAACAGGCACTGTAGACATTTTCTCAAGAATGTCCATTATATTTCAAAATGGAAGTTTCTTATGGTTTGTTTAATTTGATTTATATAGTTCTATCTTCAATATTTAAAATAGGAGCACAGTTGAGTGGTGGTTAGGTTATTTCGCATCAGCCCTGATGACAGACCTGGGGATGTGTGTTCATAGTCCACCATGGAAGTGGACAGCTTCAGTTCCGTTCAGGTCTCGGCCAATTGGAGATTGGTGTTGAATGCTAGCCTTACCACCAAAAAATATCTGCTGGTTAGGAATTTTTAAATTGTTAACGTAATCACAAGTGTAATATGAAAAAGCACCATTATTTTCATTTCCTATAAATCTAGAATTTCACAATACATTTGACAAAAACGAATGAGTTTGCAGTTATACAGCCAATAAATTTGAAGTTTGGTAATTGTGGTTTAATTGGCGTGATAGAGCCATTTGGTGTGAAGCTGAGTTAAAAACTATACAGGCTCTTGCAGTTGAATAATAAATGTTAGCTGAGATGCAGAGTGTCCCCAAGCTCTTTGAATATTAGAATCCTTTATTTCCGTCTGAATAGGCAAGCGGCCTGAATTTATTGTCTTGCTTGCATGCCTGAATTATTTTGTAAGATCTCTTGGATAATGCATTATTTCCTATGTATAGTGATTGCCGCCAGCCTCAAGCTGGGCAGCCCCCAGCCAATAAGGTGCTGTCTCGCCACGGTCTGCTATCCTCACTAGGTGCACGGGGATTAGGAACCATCCGAACAGCAGAATGCAACCTTCGCACCTACCAACAAAAGAACACATCAAAAGAGACCAGCTCTAAAATGGGAACTTGGAATGTCTGGACAATGATGACCGGCCTCTCGGAAAACCCACAGGACATCAGCTATTGCAGGAAAACAGCTGTCATAAACGACGAGCTCAAGAGACTCAACGTAGACATAGCCACCCTTCAGGAAACAAGGCTGGCAGACTCAGGCACACTGAAGGAGAAGGAGCACACGTTTTACTGGCAGGGAAGGACTCTGACAAGCCCAGAGAGCACGGAGTAGGCTTCGCAGTAAGGAACAGCCTGCTGAACACGCAGTAATGGCTCAGAGTGACTCCTGACTCTCCGCCTCAACACCATCGCAGGCCCAGTCACTCTTGTCAGCGTGTATGCCCCGACACTGTCCTCCACATCAGACACAAAGGACGAGTTCTATGAGAACCTCACATCCATCATCAGCAGCATCCCCAGCAAGGAAGAACTTGTTCTCCTGGGCGACCAACGCCAGAGTGGGCGCAGACCACGAATCGTGGTCTTCCTGCCTTGTGCAATTTGGTGTGTGCAAAATGAATGAGAATAGACAGTGACTGCTTGAGCTGTGCACTTATCATGACCTGTGCATCGCCAACTCGTACTTCCAGACAAACCCCCAGCACAAGGTTTCCTGGGGACACCCATGCTGAAAGCATTTGCATCAACTGGATCTGATCCTAGTCAGACGTGCCACCGTCAAGAACGTTCTCCACACACGCTCCTACCCCACTGCGGACTGCAACACAGACCACTCCTTGGTGTGTTGCAAGTTCTGGCTGCAACCAAAGAGGTTTTACCGTACCAAGATGCAGGGAACCCCCGCATTGATGTCAGCAAGATGCCCCATCCAGAACTTGTGCAACAGTTTGCAGAGGCCTTTGAGAGAGAACTTGGCACCTCGTGTCCTGGAGACTCTGCAACGGGGAAGTGGGAAATTCTGCGGGACACCATGCACTGCACAGCCTTGGCTAGCTTTGGGAAGAAGACCTCGAAGATACACGACTAGTTTGAGGACAAGTCGACCGAGATGTCTCCCATCATTGAAGCCAAGCGTGCCACCCTAGCCAAGTACAAGCGGCCAGCTAACGAGAAGAACCTGCAGATCCTCAGGGCTGCTAAGAGCAAGGTTCAGCAGACTGCCAGGTGTTGCGTCAATGACTACTGGACACAGCTTAATGAGGATATCCAGACGGCCGCCGTAACAGGGAACATCAGGGGAATGTACGATGGCATTAAGAAGGCATAAGGACCAGTCCAGGGCAAGACAGCCCCCCTCAAATCCTCCACTGGGGAAGTAATCACAGACGAATGCCAGCAGATGTAGAGATGGGTGGAACACTACTCCGACCTCTACTCGAGAGAGAACACGGTGTCCCCCTCAGCCCTTGATACCATCCAGTGCCTGCCGACTATGGACGAGTTAGACACAGCCGAGGGTAGAAGAGCTCAGCAAGGCCATTGACAGCCTGGCCTCAGGCAAGGCCCCGGGCAGCGACTGGATTCCCCCTGACCTGATCAAGCATTGCAAGACTACCTCACTGCTTCTTTTGTATGAAGTCCTCTGTCAGTGCTGGCAAGAAGGAGCTGTACCGCAGGACATGAGGGATGCCACGATCATTCCCCTCTACAAGAACAAGGGTGAGAGAAGCGACTGCAACAACTACAGAGGCATCTCCCTCCTCAACATCATCGGCAAGGCCTTTGCTCGGGTCATCTTGATCTGCCTGCAGAAGTTGGCAGAACGTGTTTACCCAGAGTCACAGTGCGGTTTCCGAGCTGGAAGGTCAACAGTGGACATGGTCTTCTCCCTTCGCCAGCTCCAGGAGAAGTGCAGAGAACAGCGGATGCCCCTGTATGTTGCTTTCATTGACCTCACCAAGGCGTTTGGCCTCGTCACCAGAGATGGCCTATTTAAGGCTCTGCCAAAGATCGACTGCCCACCACAACTGCAGAGCATGATAGAATCCTTCCACATCAACACGAAGGGGACGGTGCAGTTCAATGGCAGCTTCTCTGTGCCCTTCGACATCCGCAGTGATGTCTAACAAGGCTGCGTCCTCGCTCCCACACTTTGGGATTTTCTTCGCTCGCTCCTGAAACATTCCTTTGGCACTGCGACAAAGGGGATCTACCTGCGTACTAGATCAGATGGCAGGCTCTTCAACCTCACCCGCCTCAGAGCAAAGACGTGACGCTCTCATCAGAGACTTCTTGTTTGCCGATGATGCAGCAGTTGTGTTCCACACCCAGCAGGAACTACAGTCGCTGAGGGACCGCTTCTATCGGGCATGCAAGGACATCGGGCTGACCATCAACCTGAGGAAGATGAACGTCTTGGGGCAGGATACAGAGGCGTCGCTTGTCATCACCATCGCCAACTACAAACTTGATGCCGTCCATCAGTTCACGTACCTCGGCTCCACATCACCGACAACCTCCCCTTGGGCACAGAGATTGACAAGAGGATCGGGAAGGCAGCTACAACTCTCGCTCGCCTCATAACTCAAGTGTGGACCAACCCAAAGCTGACAGTGAAGACAAAGCTAGCAGTCTACAACGCCAGTGTCATCAGCACGCTGCTATGTGGCAGTGAGACATGGACTGCATATGCCAGGCAGGAGAGAAGACTCAACACCTTCCACTTGAGAAGCATCCGTCATATCCTGGGCATATCCTAGCAAGACAGAGTGTCCAATGCCGAGATCCTGTCTCGCGCTGGCCTTCCCAGTATGTACACTGTACTCGGGCAGCACAGACTACAGTGGCTGGGCTATGTCCACCACATGGGAGAATGGCCGTTATCTAAAAGACATCCTCTATGGAGAGTAGACAAAAGTGCTGGAGAAACTCAGCGGGTCCGGCAGCATCTATGGAGCGAAGGAAATAGGCAACATTTTGGGCTGAAACCCTTCTTCATACTCTATGGAGAGCTGACATCTGTGAGGAGAACCGTCGGCTGCCCCCAGCTATGTTACAAGGATGTCTGCAAGAGAGATATGATGGCGCTCAACATCGATGTGAAGTCCTGGGAGAGCCTTGCAGCTGACCGCACGAGGTGGAGAGGTACCCTGAACCAACATCTCAAAACGGGGGAAGAGAAACTGGTAAACGCAGCAGTAGACGAGGGCACGCAGAAAGGAACGCAGCGACTTCAACAAACCGGAGACCACACACAAATGTGACCTTTGCGACAGAGACTGTCACTCCTGCATTGGTCTCTACAGCCACAAGCGATGCTGCTCCAGCCGAGGTTTGGAGCAAGCAGGATGCGTCACCCATAGTCAGTCATGACTGAGGGGGGCCTACGATAGTGATTGAAATATCCACCTAAATTATTTATTAAAATGCTGGGTTCTGACTTTTGAACCCACAGCATTTTGACTCTGTGGCATGAATCATGTAATCAGGAAATTTCTGAGAGTTTTTAGTTTCTTGGCGGCCAAGAGAACAGCATGCTTACTATTGTGGATCAAGGATGATTTCATGAAGTTATTTTTGTCTTGATTCTTGTGGCTTTTGTGGTTTTTCGATGCAATTGCAATTGCAATAGATAAATGCCTTTCAGCCACAGATGTAATTGCTATATTTATAGTTATTTACACACGATGAGATCATTATATAACTCTCAATTATTTTCATTCCTTTTAATAATCTGTTATTTAGGTAAGTAAAGTAAATAAGTAAGTAAGTTTATTGGCCAAGTATTCACATACAAGGAATTTGCCTTGGTGCTCCGCCCACAAGTAACAACATCAGTGACAGTTACGAATGACTCATAAAACACTAAACATTAATGATAAAACACCATTGATCAAGCATGTGAACCAACAAAATACCAGATCCAAGGGAGGCTGCAGATTTTTGGCCGTTGAGTAGAGAATTGCAGTGTACAATTCATCAATGGAGGGAAGGTTGCAGCCAATAACCTTCTCTGCTGATCGGACGATTCGCTGCAGAGATAGAATCCTCCCAAACTGGAGGGATAACAAAATACTGGCAATAATTGATGTATTGGAGAGAAAGAATCAGAATTGATATCATGGATTAATGAGTTTTAATCACAGTTTGTGTTGATTGAAGAAAGGCAATCAACCTGAAACATTAATAATGCTTTTCTTTCCACAAATGTTGCATGAAGTGCATTTTTTATATTTTCTAATTCTATGGTACAGAATCTGAAGAATTTTATTCTGCTCGCACGTGTTCAATTGATCCTCTTGATCTTTTCTGACTTTTTCATTTTTGGGGATCTGAACTACATTAGCAAGGCCAGTATTTGTAGTCCATGTCGAATCGTCCTTGTTCATCTGAGTAGCTTGTTGAGCCATTTAAGAGCAACCACGTTTCACTTTCAACAATCCATACAGTTCATTTATTTAAGCAAATGGATCACACATATGCTGCATGTCTAAATTATTGAAATTAGTATTGTCTTCACTTCTGAAGGAAAACTGTTTCTTGCTGTCATACTGCACGGAAACAGGACCCACTAAGAATATGCTAACTTTTCCATCTGCACTGAACTCATTTTCCTACATTAGGTCCATATCTTTCTATGTCTTGTCTATACAAGTATCTGAATAAATGCCTCTTAAACGTAATGATTGTATCTGATTCCACTGGCAACTTTTTCCAGATCTTCTTCTTCTTGCGCATGGCATGCACAGCCTAAAGTTGTAGGTCAACTTGTTCTATTTGATCTATTTGTTTGTGCACGTCAGGTTGATTGCATTAGTCGAAACACGGTGGACCACGTGAAGGTTGTAATCTCCCACCCCACTTGTTCCAGATATCAGCTACTCTCTATGTTTAAAAGCAGGATATATTCTCTGCAAATCTCCTTTAAAGCTGCTTCAGCTCGATTTAAACCCATGCCCGCATGTGTTTGATATCTCTGCCATGGTAAAAGGATTTTAATTATCTACCATACTTGCGCCTCTCTTTCATACTTCCACCAGGTTATCTGTCGGCCTCATTTGCTCCAGGGAACGCAAGCCCAACCTATCTAATCGTTTCCCATAACTAAAGTAATCCCATTCTGGAAACATCCCGGTGAATATCCTCTGCCTAAGAAATGCACGGAACCAAGCTTGTGGGCTGAGTCTTTTTTTTTGGAATGATCATCTTAACTTTCAATCCGAAAAAGAGTACTGACCTGTAATATCACCTATCCATTCTTTCCCCATGAAACCCACTGAGTTCCTCCAACACTTTGTGCTTTGCTCAAGATTCTAGCATCTGCAGTTCCTTATGTCTCCATCATGTTATCTTTGTTTGGTCTCAAACTCATTGGAGACAATGTTATACGCAGAAAATAAGATTATACCATAATGGAAAGAGTGCATTGTTTCTGTTAGGAGTGTTTGTCTTTTGGACGATGAGACTGCCTAGTGTTCTGTCTCTTGCACTTGTTTGATTTGGTGATCAATTGTTAAGGTAAATTGATTATGCTAAATTGTTACATAAATGGAGTGTGCAGAAAGTCATACTGCATTTTACCAGGAAGACCCTTAACCCACTAGAAATATTTTTTTCTTCATTAAAGACATCTTATCAGGTATGTTAATAAGCAGCAACCATCTCAGTATTCTTCAATGTAATTTTCTCATCCCAAAATCTATTTGAAATCTTGTCATGTAGGTATCTAGCTTCTAATGTCAATAGTATAAAAGTAAACAATTGATTTCTCCACAGTTGTTTATTGAAACATTTTATCCGCATTTTTATAGCAAGTTGCACGCATACAAGTCATCTAAGCGGGTGACTTGCCTATAATTTTTACCATCATGATATTTAACCATATCTTCCACATTTTCCGATTTTAAATTTTCACGTGGCAAATTGCTGAAAAGGTCTCTTTGTGGAATCTAGATTTGACTGAATAGGCAAAAGAGCCACGTGTCGTCTTAACCAATTAGATTATAGGGCTGTGAAATTAATATTGAAAAGTTTGAGAAGGAAATATAAAGCATAAGATTTTAATATCAAATAAAATTCAGGGAGAGGACAATTGGTTTAAGAATGCTGAAAAATATAGAATAAATTTAAACTATTTTAGACATCAGATTGTTGAAAGTATACCTAGATAAAAATGGACAAGACATGTTTGTGCTGAGCTATTTTATAATTCATATGAATACAGCAATTTCCCAGTGTTGAAAGTAATTCAGACATTGAGATACTAAGGACAAAGTCTGACAGTAACTTTGGAATATGTGAATTTTAATCACTAATCTCGTTGTAACATTTGCAGAAGAATAATGAGATGCACCATTAGCATCGGGGCCACCTGAACGCAATATTGAGGACATTCAGCTTCCCATGTACAGCTGTCATATTGAGATTACAGGATTTGCATTATTTATAGTTATTGAGTATCATGATTTTCCATTGGCTCACACCAAAGAACACTGTGCACTTGTGATCTTTGTTAAATTAAAAGTGCGAGAAGTTTTCTGATGGTTCAAGATTATTTTTTTAAGGGTGGTGATGCCACTGGGACTGGGAAACTGAACAAAAGACCTGTAAATATCTGTTACCAGAGTTTTAAACTCGAACAATTGTTGTTACAATGTAATCCATTTTTAGAGCGGTTACCTTGGTAAAACCTCTCCAAAAAGTAATTTTAAGAAATGAAAGATGGCTTTTCAGATGAATTGCCTAATTCTGCATTTGTTCTGATCGAGCTTGAAAATTAATAAGCAAGTCTTTTCATTAATGAGATTAATTTAATGCATTTTCATGAGGCTAAAGCCCTTCAGACATAGCTGAGTCTCAGCTGGTTATAACTGAGAAGCTGTGCCTTTGTCTTTGCTGAGTTAATTGATCTCAGTTGTGCCAACATTAATGGTGCCGCATCTGTCTTTGCTGCCCAACTTCAGGGAGAGAAGAAAATCAACCAGCGTCGGTGCTCCTGATTGCCGTTGACTAACGGGAATGCAAGGTTGTCTAGTGGTTTAAGTCTGCCGGCAGCACTACTGCATATGATTACTATATGATATCCTTGGAAGTGATTGGTCAAATAGCTTGTTAGCACCTGCTTTCAATCTGAAAAGTGAAAAATGTCATTTGGATTAACTTTTAAAGGGTGACTACTGACCCACATTACCATAATTCAGCACGAATTGATGCTTGAGGGGAAAAAATGAACATGAAGTAACTATTCAACTGATTTGCTTTTAATTTATCTCTAGTCTCTAATTAAAGAGTGCATTATTGTCTCGCTGTTAATTTGGAATGTTTTCCATTGTAAAGTAACTTTATTGTAATAAAACCCATGAAAAAAGTTGTTTTGGCCTGGCAAATCTTCAGCATTCTGAAAGGCACATTAATTGCTCGGATCAATACCATAAAATTATATTAGGTACACGGTTGATAGGGCTGTCCACTCATTCAACAAGTAGACAAAAACTGTTTGTGTGATTGGATTAGGTGAGGAGACGGATTGTGCAGAGTGCAGGAGTTCCACCTATCGATGGAGTGGATGAGGGAAGATCAGGCCCTCAGGACCAAGGTGGGGTTCATATTTGACTTGTGGGTTGAGCAAGTAGCATCAATGTGTTAGGGATGTGGTAGTTTTGACCAGTGATGATATTTGGTAAGCCCAGGGGAAAAGCTGTCTTGCAGTTGTTATGCCTTTGTACATCAAGTTGAAGCTAGATCCCAGCGCCAGACATCTTGGATTTAGTCCTGATTCGGAAGATCCCCTTTAAATCAGACGTGTTTTAGTTCTAGAGATACAGCACGGGAACAGGCCCTTCGGCCCATTGGCGATCCCCACATATTAACACGATCCTACATCCACTAGGGACAATTTTTACATTTACCAAGCCAATTAACCTACAAACCTGTAGGTCTTGGCATGTGGGAGGAAACCGAAGATCTCAGAAAACCCGTGCGGCCACGGGGAGAACGTACAAACTCCATACAGACAGCACCCGTAGTCATGATCAAACCCGGGTCTCCAATGCTGCAAGCACTGTAAGGCAGCAACTCTACCTCCGTGCCACCCCACTGCTTCATTTACATACTTCAATTACATTTGTTGGTTTTAGATATTGTGCATCATTGGACATTAGTGTGCATGTCTGGGTGCTTCTGTGGAATAGCAATGTCATGTATGTGGAAGAGCAGGAAGGGAAGAGGGGTCTGAGCAGTTCCTGTTTTCATTGCCTCATCACACCTCGCAGATTGGTTTCCCATAGTTCTTTTATTGCAGTAGAATTTCTAGCACCATGCTTTTTATTCCCATTTTGTTTTAATTAAACGCTTGTTAGCCACTGTGCAAATTGACCATCCAACATTGATTCAGAATGATCCAAATCTCGATACATGGGAACAAGGAATCATTGGAAGTACTGCCTTTGTCAGTAATGCCACACTAAATGATTACCTGTAAGTATTTTAAATTATGAAATACAAATACATAAAAATGAGTACGTCAAGCTCCCTATAAATCAAAAAAGGATTTTTTTCTTTCTAATGACATAATTATTTTATTCCAGCAAGCAAATTGCTCCAAAGCCATTATTCAAATTCAAAATGATGAATCCATGTTGGATGGTCAATTTGCATAGTGTAAACCCTCAAACCTGTTCTGCCATTTAATATGATCATGGTGTCCTGATTGTAACCTCCATTTGCATGCCAGTCTACCAGCGATAACTTTTCACCCTTTTTGGGTATTTGCACATCCTCCCTGTGACGACATGACTTAAGGGTTCAATTATTGGCCTTAGTATGTGGGGGATGGATGAGAAAGCAGGATGACATGGGATTAGTGTGAATGGGTGAGCAATAGTTGGCGTGGACAGAGTAAGCCGAAGGGCCAGTTTTCATGACTAAATTCAACCCTCATTACTTAACAAATATCTATCTACTTCTGCTTTCAAAGAGTCTGATGAATGCCTTTTTCAGGAAGAGAGTCCGAAGGATCAGGTCCCACTGAAAGAATAAAATGGGCAACACCGTAATTTTAAACAATAACTCTTGTTGCTGATTCTCTCCCAAGAGCAAACATTCTGTCCACATCCACTGTTCAACTCTTCAGGACCTTGCATTTATCAATCACTCTACCGAACTTCAGTGGATAGAAGCTTGGTCTCTCCAACCTTCCTCAAAGTGCAACCTGTCATTTCAGATATTGGTCCAGTAGTGGTCTCTGAGCTTTATTCAAACCATTGGCAATCATAAATCAGGACATCAATATTGTACATGGTACTCCAGGTGCCGTATATAATGGAAGCACAATATCCTACTTTTCTGTTCAATTTCCCTAGAAATAAATAATAATGTTAATTTTCCCAGTTATTTTTCTGGATCAGTATATCAGCTTTTGTGTCATACACTGGGACATCCAGATCTAACTGCAATCTCCCATCGTTTCACTAATGTGCTTTTTATTTTTCCTGCCAAAATGGATGGTAGCATATTTTCGCACATAATAGTCCATTTGCAGGACTCGCTAGTATTCCTATCCCTGTCCTCTACAGATTTTATTTTAATTCCCATCTTTGTGTCATCACCGAATTTAGCAAAGATATCATTGTTGCTTCATCCAAATCATTTATATAACTTGTGGAAACCGCCAGCATCAATCCCTCTAGTACACCATTTGTTAGATCTTGCTAAACAGAAAAGACCCATATCTTGCCTATTTTTTGTTTTCTAAGACACCCGACCTTCCGTCCTGTCAATACTTCCATGAGCTTTTATTTTATGCAATATCATTTGTGGCACCTTAATTGGGTGTTCACTTATTTCCCATTTAAAGATATGTCTAAAAGCTCTAATAAATTGGACAAACATGATAGACTTTTCACAAAGCCATGCTGAACTACCAACTATTTTGAGTATTCATGTGTTTTGCTACAACATCTTGAAGTATAGCTTGTAATATTTTCCCAAAGGCACAGGTTGAACTAATTGGTCTGTAGTTTCCTGCATTCCATTTCCTGACCCTTTTCAATAAAGGAGTTACATTTGCTTTGTTTCAGTCTAATGGCACCTACATGCAACTGGGGAATTATTAAATATTAAAACCACTTAATCTTTCCCACTAGCCACTTCTTTTCAGACTCAAGAACAAAGTTCACCAGGTCTGGCGACTTCTCAGCTACAACAGTTTGCTCTGTATCATTTCCACGGCACTTGTGATTTTTCCAGATTGTACTAATTGTTCATTTTAAAAAAATACATAATTCACCTACTGCCTTCTTGTTTTCGAATATTAAATCCCCATTTTGTATAGGACCAGTTCTCACTTTGTTAAATATTCTTGAAATATCAATGGAAACTCTGGTGAGAAATTGAGGGGCACCTGGAATTGAAAGTACTGGAATTGAGGTGTTAAAGCCCTGTCCCAAGGTGCGAGTACATTCCAAGAGTTCTCCCGAGTTTCGAACTCAGAGATTTACGGTAATGGCCGCTCGTCGGTACTCGGGGCTCTCGTGGACATTTTTCACGAGTCTTCCTGTGCTTACCTGCCTTTAGCGCGTCTACCCGAGTACCTGCCGTTAGCGTTACGAGCCGCTAAGAGACGTCCCCGAGCTCTGACGTACCCACTATGTTCATTCTCCGTGCTTACCACGAGTTTGATTTTTTTTAAACTCGGGAGAGCTCTTGGAATGAACTCGTACCGTGGGACAGGGCTATTAGATGTTAAACATTTTGGATACAGTGCCCTCCATAATGTTTGGGACAAAGACCCATCATTTATTTATTTGCCTCTGTACTCCACAATTTCAGATTTGTAATAGCAAAAATCACATGTGGTTAAATATTACATTGTCAGATTTTAAGACCATTTTTATACATTTTGGTTTCACCATGCAGTGTTTATACATTGTCCCCCCATTTCAGGGCACCATAATGTTTGGGACACAGCAATGTCATGTAAATGAAAGTAGTCATGTTTAGTATTTGTTCCATATCCTTTGCATGCAATGACTGCTTGAACTCTGTGATTCATGGACATCACCAGTTGCTGGGTGTCTTCTCTGGTGATGCTCTGCCAGACCTGTATTGCAGCCATTTTTAGCTTATGCTTGTTTTGGGGGCTAGTCCCCTTCAGTTTTCTCTTCAGCGTATAAAAGGCATACTCAATTGGGTTCAGATTGGGTAATTGACTTGGCAACTGGCAACTCAAGAATTTACAATTTTTTAGCTTTGAAAAACTCCTTTGTTGCTTTAGCAGTATGTTCGGGATCATTGTCTTGCTGCAGAATGAACCACCGGCCAATGAGTTTTGAAGCATTTGTTTGAACTTGAGCAGATAGGATATGTTACACACTTCAGAATCCATTATGCTACTACCATCAGCACTTGTATCATCAATGAAGATTAGGGAGCCAGTACCTTCAGCAGCCATACATGCCCAGGCCATAACACCCCCACCACTGTGTCTCACAGATGAGGTGATATGCTTTGGATCTTGGGCAGTTCCTACTCTCCGCCATACTTTGCTCTTGCCATCGCTCTGTTATGTTAATCTTCGACTCATCTGCTCACAAGACCTTTTTTCCAGAACTGTGGTTACTCTTTTAAGTACTTCTTGGCAAACTGTAACCTGGCCATCCTATTTTTGCGGCTAACCAGTGGTTTGCGTCTTGCAATGTAGCCTCTGTACTTCTGTTCACCAAGTGTTCTGTGGAGAGTGGTCATTGACAAATCCACACCTGACTCCTGAAGAATGTTTCTAATCTGTCGGACATGTGTTTAGGTTTTTTTCTTTATTATAGAGAGAATCTTTCTGTCATCAGCCGTGGAGGACTTCCACTTCCATTAGTAAGCACATCAGTGCTCTCTTTCTTCTTAATGATGTTCCAAACAGTTGCTTTTGGTAAGCCTTAGGTTTGTCTGATGTCTCTAAAGGGCCTGTCCCACTTACACAATTTTTTTCAGCAACTGCTGGCACCCGTCATTGTCGCAGCAGGTTGCCGAAAATGTTCAACATGTTGAAAATCCAGCGTCGACCAGAAAAAGGTATCCATGTCGTGGGGTGATGCCTGTTTGGTGGTGAATAGTCGTCCAAAGAGCCGTACATTTTTTTTGGTCGCCGCTGGATTTTCAAATTGTTGAGAATTTTCGGCAAACTGTTGCGACTATGACGGGTGCCAGCAAGTCTCCAAAAAAATCGCACAAGTGGGACAGGCCCTTAACAGTGTTATTCTTGTTTCTCTGTCTCATAATGGCTTCTTTGACTTTCATTAGCACAACCTTGGTCCTCATGTTGATAAACAGCAATAAAAGTTTCCAAAGGTGATGGAAAGACTGGAGGAAAGACTAGGTGCTGAGAGCTCTCTTATACCTGCATTAAGGAGGCAATTAAACACACCTGAGCAATTACAAACACCTGTGAGCCATGTGTCCCAAACATTATGGTGCCCTGAAACAGGGGACTGCTGTCATTTCTACATGGTGAAACCAATATGTATAAAAATGGCCATTAATAAAATCTGACAATGTGCACTTTAACCACATGTGATTTTTTTTTCTGTTACAAATCTCAAATTGTGGAGTACAGAGGCAAATAAATAAATTATGGGTCTCTGTCCCAAACAATATGGAAGGGACTGTATGTTGTCATAAACCTTGACTGTGTTATATGCATGCAGAAGCCACATTTTCCCACATGTTGAGGGAGCATATATTTAAGGTGGTGATTTTATATACACATTTATAGCAAACCGCATTTGACTTGGGGTCAATTTGTTGAATACATTTGCAGGTGCACCTGTGCAAGCATATTTGGAATATTGCAATCCACCTGTTCGTGGGGTGGAGAGCAATTGGACCTTTGGGTGAAACATTTTCAGCTGAAGAAAACTGAGCATCTGACCTGCTCTCGGTAGCAGATATGCAGCTGCTCCAGTTGAATTTGTGGTAAATATTATCCCAGGATGTTGAATGAAATGGATTTGATATTGGGTAATACCATTGAATGTCTAAGGTAACAGGTCACATTCAATCTTTGGTACAGTGGTCATTTTGTGGCTTGAATGCTGCTTTGCACTGATTAGCCCAAACCACCACGTTATGTTGCACGATGGTGCATTAGTCGTGTTTAGACTGCACAATTGATCCCTCCTAGCTGTAATTATCGCTGGTTGTCTTTGTCTTTGAGCTTTTAATGAGATTACAAATGGATGAGGTTTCTTCGTTCAGCTTTCATTACAGGGATAAGGCTTTCAAAAATGAAAACTCAGCTCATTTTAAAATATGTCTTTAGATGAAACAGTTAAAATTATTATTATTGCAGCTATAAATCCCTCATAAATAGATGTTTCTGTACTTTAAAAAAAAGATGAATTGAAGATGCAAGAAAATACCAGGCAAGAAAATAGCTAAGTAAAATGGGAGCCTTTGCATTGTGTGCAAATTTGGTGCTGCAACAATGGATAGATGTTTTTGAGACTGGGCTCGTTTGCAGTGAACCGCCAAAGGAGTTTAGTTTGGAACGATTACTTTACACTTTGTTCAGGTTTTGGTGTAAGAACAGAATTATGTTTGTGACTGTTATGAAGCATATTAATGAGCATGGATGATAGGAACAGGAAAGATACAGTTCAATACGAAGTGGTGTCAAAGAGTGTACTTTGGAGGAGCCGATGAGAATAAGAAATTGGGGAAAGGAGACGTTGATTGAAATCAATTTATGAAATAATTATACAAGAGGCGAGGAAAGTATTTTTCATCCAGAGTGTGTCGGGAATCTGGAACCCATTATCCCGAATGGTGGTGGAAGCAGTCGCCCTCACAATATTTAAACTGCAAATCCAAGTACAAGTTAAGACATGTTGACATGTATCTGAGTACAATGGATCTTGTGCTGGAGGTGGCTGAGTAGTTTTTCTTCCACCGGCCCAGGTTTGGCAAGTTTTCTTTTGATTTTGCAAAAAGATTCATATACTTTAAAAATTATGCCTTTCTTAGTGAAACGTCCATATACGTACATCTTCAATGTGTGGAGTAAATTTTGATGGTGATTGAAAATATGACCCTGTGTCCCTGTCTTTCCCCTTCCCTCTGCATCTCATTATTAATTTATTATTCTGGTATGTTTAGTGTCACGAAGAATTTCCTGGATAGAAAAATTGAAAAATCTCAACTTTGTTCTGTTTGCCTGATTTGTCACGCACCCAAACTCCAGCAAATGTGGACAAGCCAGCTACTAAACTATAAAACTAAAAAGGTTATTCAGCACTGCAGCAGTAGCCTTTCCACTAAAGGAACCACCATCTCATTTGGATGTTGCAGCCATGTTGGAGGGTCAGGAGAAACAAATGTTTACCCAACCTCTTACCGAGAGATTCAGCAAAGGTGAATAATTGTATTCAGTGCGAGAGAACAGAAGCAAAATCAGCTTCTGACAATCATGCGTCTGTTGTTAGGTTCAGATTAGCTTTGCTTATAAAACAATGGGAAGGTATTCCTAAACCAGGCAGTAAGATATCAATCTAATTATTGACTGGTATTGATCTGTTGGCTGGGAAGGGAGAAAGTAATGCACTGAGCTAGGTACAGCTACCATAAACACTATGGAGGAAGGCCACAGCATAAGGCCTTACATCACTGCACATTGAAGAGCTGAAATAAGTGTTGTAAACAAAAACAAAAGCCACGGACTGTTTGTTCAGTGAATCTATGTAAAAGTAAATTGATGTCATTATTGATAGACTGCAAGTTGAATGTCATTGCTTAAACTGATTGACTTTGTGCATAGAAATTAGGGTTTTGTGAATTTGATTGAGCTTCCATGTACAATTACAGGATTTAAATCGGACAGATACATGGATAGGAACATTTGGAGGGATATCAGTCAGGTGTAGGCAATTGGGACGAGCTTTGTTAGATAACTTGGTCGGCAAAGATGAGTTAGGCTAAACGATTTCTTACCATGATCTATAGTTATGACTGACTTTGAAAGAGGCAATGAAGAGGATTGATGAGGGCAGGGCGGTAGATGTTGTCAACATGAATTTAGGCAAGGCTTTGATCTAGCATGGTAGGTTAGTCTGGAAGTTTAGATCACATGGGGTCCAAAGTGAGCCAGCCATTTGGGTCCAAAATTGGCATGATGGATGGAGTCTAAGGGTAGTCGAGTGAGATTGTTATTCAGATTGTAGGCCTCTGACTAAGGGTGTATTGCAGGGATCCGTGCTGGGTCCACTGCTGTTTAACCTCTATATTAATAATCTGAATGACAATGTTGTTAACATGGTGATTAAGTTTGCGGATGACACCAAAATTGCTTGTGTAGTGGGCAGTGAATGTTGTCCAAGATCCAACAGGATTTAGGTCAACTGAGAAAGTGGAACAAGGAGTGGCAAATGCAATTTAACTTGGAGCTGTGTGAGATGTTGTATTTTAGTAAATTAGGATGGGATATGGATAGTAAATGATAGGATCCTGGAATATGTTGCACAATGATCAATGGTCTAGGTACATAGTTCTCTGAAAAGGACAACCAAGCTGGATAAAGTGGTAAAGAAGACTGTTATAGGATAGATATAATTAAGCTGGAAAGGGTGCAGAAAAGATTCATGAAGATATTATCGGGACCGAAAGGTAATGGTTATGAGAAGAGATGGGCTGGCTGTTTTTTTTTCTTCTTCTCTGGAGCATAGTGGGTTGAGGATAAGTTTTTTATAATACAACCATATAACAATTACAGCACGGAAACAGGCCCTCTCGGCCCTTCCAGTCCGTGCCGACCATTTGTTTTCCCCTAGTCCCATCTACCTGCACTCAGACCATACCCCTCCATTCCCTTCCCGTCCATATACCTATCCACTTTACTTTTAAATGTTAAAATCGATCCTGCCTCCACCACTTCTGCTGGAAGCTCATTCCACACAGCCACCACCCTCTGAGTAAAGAAGTTCCCCCTCACGTTAGCCCTAAACTTCCGTCCCTTAATTTGCATGTCATGCCCTCTTGTTTGAATCTTCCCTACCCTTAATGGGAAAAGCTTATCCACGTCAACTCTGTCTATCCCTTTCATCATTTTAAAGACCTCAATCAAGTCCCCCCTTAACCTTCTGCGCTCCAAAGAATAAAGACCTAACTTGTTCAACCTTTCTCTGTAACATAGTTGCTGGATCCCAGGCAACATTCTAGTAAATCTCCTCTGTACTCTCTCTATTTTGTTGACATCCTTCCTATAATTAGACGACCAAAATTGTACACCATACTCCAGAATTGGTCTCACCAATGCCTTGTATAATTTTAACATTACTTCCCTGCTCCTATATTCAATGCTCTGATTTATAAAGGCCAGCACACCAAAGGCTTTCTTTACCACCCCATCTACATGCGATTCCACCTTCAGGGAACTATGCACAGTTATTCCTAGATCATCTGTTCCACAACATTCCGCAATTCCCTACCATTTACCATGTACGTCCTATTTTGATTTGTCCTGCCAAGGTGTAGCACTTCACACTTATCAGCATTAAACTCCATCTGCCATCTTTCAGCCCACTTTTCCATATGGCCCAAATCTCTCTGTAGACTGAAAATCTACTTCATGATCCACAACACCACCTATCTTAGTATCATCTGCATACTTACTTATCCTTTTTTCCACCCCATAATCCAGATCATTGATGTACATGACAAACAACAGTGGACCCAACACAGATCCTTGAGGCACCCCACTGGTCACCGGCTTCCAACCTGACAAACAGCCATCCACCATTACTCTCTGACATCTCCCATTCAGCCACTGTTGAATCCATCTTGCTACTCCACCATTAACACCCAAAGATTGAACCTTCTTAACCAACCTTCCATGGGGAACCTTGTCAAAGGTCTTACTGAAATCCATATAGACAACATCCACTGCTTTACCCTCATCAATTTCCCTAGTAACCACTTCAAAAAATTCAAGAAGGTTTGTCAAACATGACCTTCCAGGCACAAATCCATGTTGGCTGTTCCTGATCAGACCCTGTTTATCCAGATGCTTATATATTATCTCTAAGTATCCTTTTCATTAATTTACCCACCACTGACGTCAAACTAACAGGTCTATAATTGCTAGGTTTATTCTTTGAACCCTTTTTAACACAAAATCATGCGCATAAATAAGGTGGATAGTTACAATCTTATTCTGAGGCAGGGAAGTCTAATAGTAGAGGGCATAGATTTAAGTTAAGAGAGACAATATTTTTAAAGTGAGGAGTATGTGTATGTGAACAAGCAGCTAGAGGAAGCTGTGGAGCAGATACACTTGCAGCCTCAAAGACATTTGGAAAGTTACATCGATAAAGTTTCAGAGCGACATGGGACTAGCTTAGATGGACCTCTTCGCCAGCATGGGTGGGGCAAAAGGCCTGTTTCTGTGCCATATAATTCAATAATAGTGATCCATGAATGTATTGCATTATAAATTTGCCTATCTTCTGAATAAAATCTTGGTGAGCTGGAATGGGTAACATCATTGGATGCAAAAAAAATTTCAAGCAAATTTGTCAAACCTATTTTATGAGATGGTGGCACTTTAAGCAAGATAATATTTTTCTGCAAGTCTGCTTTTTGATTTTATGTATTTGTGGAAGTGATATTTTATGACTAATAGAGCACATGACCATCAGCAGTTGTCCTTTTTTGTTTGCTGTCATACTTGGTTAACTTTTCAAAAAACCAAGACATATAGGAAATACTGAAAAAACTCAACACATGAGGCAGCATATGTGAGGAGTGAAAGTTAAACTTTCAGTTCAAAGGTTCTTTATCAGAATTGGGAAATTCAGTTGTGGAGAAAATGGAGGAGAAATTCATCAGTCTGATTTATTCTCACACATGTGCTGCTTTCACCCTTTCCTCCAGGACGGCGCATGAATAGAGTTGCTTGGGCCTTGCTTGCCACCTCACCAACCTCTACATCCAACCAATTATACATCACAATTCCCATCACTCCAGCAAGATTCCACCACCAGACATATTTTCCCCTCCGCTCTTGTGTTTCGAAGGATTCACTCTCCTCGCAATTCCCTAGTTCACTCTTCTGTCCCCATCAGTCTCTGTCTTGTAGCATAAAAAAACAATACTGGAGGAACCCATCTGTGTAGGAAATGTATGGCAAAGTGTTTTTGCCAGGAGTGTCATCTGTCCAATACCCTGCACAGATGCTGGCAAACCTGCTGGGTTTGTTGTATACTTTGTTTTTTGGTCAAGATTCGAGCATTTGTGTCATCTTGTGTCACTGTCTGGTAGCATGTTCACTTGCATCTGCAAGAGATGCAATACCTGCCCTTTCACCATGCAGGGTTAGAGGTGCCGTAACAACTTGCTTGTACTTCCAATCGTGTATATTCTATTCTATGTTACAGTGTGGTCTGCTTCATATAAAAAAAACAGATGCAGGTTTGATGATCACTTAGCAGAAAGTTTATACTATGCAGGATATACCATGAATTGACCATCCTCTGCACTTTATTTCTCCATCTCATTCTCACTTCATCTTAACTGTTAGTGACCTCCTGCACTGTTACAATAAGGTCAAGTGCAAGTTCGACGAACAACACGATGTCTTTCAGTTGGCATATTGTAGCCTTTTAGACACACCCCAATTCTCCAACTTTAAGTAACTCGCTTGTTCTTTCTGTCCATATCAAAACTAGCTATTTCTGCAGTTGTCCTCCAGATTTTGGCCTATTTCTTTTTCCCCCTCCAATAATTGGTGGGGTTGGGTGGATGAGAGGATGTGTGAGAGGACTAATTGATACAGGGGAAGGAACAGGGCAGGCAATTGGGTGGAAGGAAGGAGTGAATAATTTCAGAAGTGATCATTTCAATTGGAAACAGAAGAGTATTTGAATACGTGTGGTAGGAATTAACTTCACACAATATTAGCAATTACTTAAAAACGTGAAACTATATCATTTCAAAATAGACTCCTTAGTCCTTTTCCATCTTCCCAAAACACACACACCTTTTACAAGGTGACTGTAGTTCAAGGAACAGCAAAATATTTTTTGATGGAACTATACAAGCTTAGCATTAATATCCAATTTGGGTCTTGCTTTTTGCTTCCATTTTTTCCCCTCGGCTGTTCTGTAAACATTTGCGAGTCTCATCTGCAGTTTCTAATTTTTCAGTTTCTACTTTAACTTCTGACCACCTAAATTTCTGACATTACTTGCACATTCCTTCCAACCAGTCAGTCCCGTCACTGAAGATCGACACAAAATTGACGATAGGCTGCAATCTGCACCTACCCCTCCACCTTTTACAGGTTCTGCTTTAAAGTTGTTCATCCTGTCTGACCTGTTGCGATTTCCATCAACTTCAGTGTTTTCTATTTTCAGTTTTGAACATTCAAGGTGTGTTTCTCATTTTTAAAACTGTATTGTAAAAGTGTATAAACGTTGCTTTCATATTGCCTTGGTTTTCCATTTAAATATGTTGTACTGTAGATCTTAATATAAAAATTAAAGTTTTACCAGCTTCTGTGCTAAATGCATGAAAAGCCAGTAATTTAAAAGTACAGATTGTGCAATGAAGACACAAAAGACTGCAGGCGTTGGAATCTAGAGCAAAAGACAAACTGCTGGAGGGAATCAGCAGATAAAGCATCATCCGTCAAAAGGAATAGTGGTGGGGGGGGGGGGGGATAGCCCGTATAGAGGTCAGGGAGTGGGGCATGAGTTAGCGATGGGTGGATTGGTTGATACATTTAGGTTGGGAGCGAAATATAGAGATATGGGGATAGGACATGATAGGCGGAGGTAACCAGGGACTGCAAAATCTGATGGAAAAGGAAGATGGCGTATGGGAATGTTGGGCAGATGGAGTGGGTGGGGAAGATATGAGAGAGGAGGCGTGATGATGTGGGAAAGAAGGGTATCTGTGGGATGACCTGGTTGTATAGAGGGAGTTGGTTACTTGAAATGAGATTATTTAATGTTCATGTCATTGGGTTGTAAACCACCGAGGTGGAGTGTGAAGTGCTTTCTCTAGTCTGCGTGTGGCCTCATTCTAGCAGAGGAAGAGGCCAAACGACAAGACAGGTCGGTGTGGGAATGGGGTGGGAAATAGAAACTAGCAGCTGGAAGCTACAGGTGACCATGGCTATCTGAGCACAGGTACTGGTAAAATGACTGCCTAGTCTGTGCTTGGTCACTGATATGAGGAGAAACTTTTTCACCCAGAGAATAAAGGGCCTGTCCCACTTACGCGACCTTGACTCGCAAATTACGCGACCTCGTGGTCGCTTGAGGGATACGGGCAACGTATGGCCGCACGGGGCCGGTCCCACTTAGAAGCGCGGAGGGGTATGGAGTTGTGCAGGGCTGGTCCCAACATCGCGCGGTGCTCCGAAATTCTTCCAGTGACTGAAATCTTTGCGCGCCAACAGCCTGTCGGCCCACGTACGCATGTAGGCGCATTGCAGTCGTACACAATTTCTTGACGTCGAACGCAGCGTCTTGACAGCGTACACCTAGCATTGCGTGGTGACGTCACCGCCCGACGCCATGCGATGCCCAAATTCAGTCAGCCTGCCTTCTGCCCAGCTGATTTGTAAGCGTGACGTAAATTACGTCACGCGCGAACTTTAGTGTGACCTCCGCTTCTGGTTGGTCGCGCCAAACGCACGCAATCACATGCAAGTGGGACAGGCCCTTTATGATTGTGGAATTCTCTGCCCCAGAAGTCAGTGGAAGCCAATTCACTGGATGTGTTCAAGAGAGTTAGATTTAGCTCTTTGGGCTAGGAGAATCAAGAAATATAGGGGGGGGGGCAGAATGGGGTACTGATTTTGGATGATCAGCCATGATCATATTGAATGGCAGTGCTGGATCGAAGGTCCAAATGGCCTACTCTTGCACCTATTATCCATGTATTCTACGTCTTACTGGGGCAGAGGAGCCGCATTAGGAACACCCAGTGCAATAGACGAGATTGGAGGAGGTGCATGTGAATCTCTGCCTCGCCTGGAAGAGCTGTTTTGGATGGTGAGTGGGACTTTTTGTTTCTCCTGGACACAGGAGGCTGACAGGCGACCTTATGGAGGCACACAGTATCATGAGATATACGTAAGATGAATGGTCACTGTCCTTTCCCCAGGGTATTCAATCTGAATGAGAGGGAGACTGGAAAGATTTAAAAGAGAATTGAGCAATTGCTTCACTCAGTGTGTTGTGCTTTATATGGAACCAACTGCCGGACGAAGACAGGTACATAGATAGGACCCTGTGTTTTGCATTGGCTGTGATGTGCTGGCACCAGCAGGCCCTCGCTCTGACTCTCCCACTGCTCCGGGCTTCACTCAACCACACCTGCAACAGAACCCAACTACTGAGTCTGAAGAAGGGTCTCGACCCGAAACATCACCCATTCCTTTTCTCCAGAGAAGCTGCCTGTCCCGCTGAGTTACTTCGATTTAAACCAGAATCTGCAGTTCTTTCCTCCATGGTACATAGCTAGGAACTGTTTAGAGTGATGTGGGCCAAATGCAGGCAAATGGGACTAGCGCAGTTACAAAACCTAGACAGAATGAACAAGTTGAGCCAAAGGGCCTGTTTCCACTCTGTTTGACTCTAATTTCGTGATGAAGATCAACAGGGAATCAAGATGGGAGCTGACATCTCAAAGCAAAGTGGCAGCAGGTCAAATGTTTTCTGCTCCCTGGGCTTTTTCCTGAAATTATCACTCGTCTGTTCCTTAAGTGTCAGAAATACCATTTGACCTCTACTGCTAATACTAAGTCGATGGAGTAAGGAGTTGCTGCATAAAACTGTGTTTCTACCTCATTGTAATTGAGGGCCCGGTGTCAGCAACGTTAGTAGAAAGCCCTAGAAAACAGACCCCTCCCCAAGCTCCTGCTGTACTGCTCACAGGACCAGTAAGCCCTCTTGCCTGTTGCCTTATAACACTGACCAATCTGATTCACTGGTATGTAAAAAGCAAGAATGGCACCACGCTGAAACCACTCTACGTGCCACATGGAGGTGGCTTTCAAGCTTTTCTTCTCGACAATAAGCACTAATAGAATAGAATGTAATAGAATTACCAGGGATAAAGTAGCATAAGCCTGATCAGTGCTTGTATCTCTGGACGCAAGCCCAAAACAATGATTAGTACAGTATTAAATCAACAGAATTAAGAGAGAGAGATATATGCCTAAAATTCATTTTAAACCCAAACGAAAGTTGATGATAATAGAAATATTAGTCAGGAGATTGGTGATTTAGGAAGGGCACAGAAGGAAATTTACTAAGATGATGATGAGACGGATGTTCGGCAACTGTGGCGGGGCTTGAATGCCATCACCTCCTACAAGACAAAATCAGGCAGCTCAAATGTCAGCGAAGCATCACTCCCTGACGAGCTCAATGCGTTTTACGCACGCTTTAATAGGGAGAACACTGATGTGCCTTCCCAAGCCCCCATTCGCCGTGATGGTATTTCAGTCACACTCAGAGAGACTGACTTCAGAAGATCCTTCAGGGGAGTGAACCTTCGGAAAGTGCCTGGACCTGATGGCGTACCCGGTCGTGTTCTTAAAAACCTGTGTGGACCTACTGGTTGGAGTTTTTACGGACATTTTCTACCTCTCACTTCTGAGGTCTGAGGTTCCAGCCTGCTTTAAAAGGGCATCAATAATACTGGTGTCCGAGAAGAGCAAGGTGACGTGCCTCAATGACTATCGACCAGTGGCACTAAGGTCTGTGGTGAGGTTGATTATGGCATATATCACCTCCTACCTCGACAAGAATCTCGATCCACTGCAGTTCGCTTACTGCCACCACTGATCAACGGTGGATGTGATCTCACTGGCTCTCCACACCGCTCTGGACCACTTGGACAACAGAAAACTCATTCATTGACTGCAGCTCGGCATTTAATACCATCATCCCCTCCAACCTGGTTACCAAGCTCTCAGATCTGGGTCTCTGCCCATCCCTCTGCAATTGGATCCTCGACTTCCTCATCCACAGACCACAGTCTGTCCATATTGGTGGAAATGTGTCATCCTCGATAACACTCAGCACGGGAGCACCTCAAGGCTGCGCGCTCAGCCCTCTGCTTTACTCACTCTGTACTCAGGACTGCGTAGCCGGATATAGTGCAAACTCCATCATCAAGTTCGTCGACGAATCACTGATGGGGACGAGTCAGAGTAGAGTAGAGTAGTGAGATCGACCGATTGACCAAATGGTGCCAGCACAATAACCTCGCTCTCAACACCAGCAAAACCAAGGAACTGATTGTGGACTTTGGAAGGGATAGGATAGGGGCCCACAATCCCGTTTATATCAACGGGACAATGGTGGAAAGGGTCAAGAACTTTGAATTCCTGGGCGTGCACATTTCCGATCTTTCCAGGTCCCAGCACACTGATGCAATTATAAAGAAAGCACATCAGCGCCTCTACTTCCTGAGAAGATTACAGAGAGTTGGTATGTCAAAGAAGGCTCTCTCGAACTTCTACAGGTGCACAATAGAGAGCATGCTGACCGGTTGCATCATGGCTTGGTTCAGCAACTTGAGCGTCCGGCAGCGGAAAGGAATGCAGAAAGTTGTGACCACTGCCCAGTCCATCATCGGCTCTGACCCCCCCACCATCGAAGGGATCTATCGCAGTCGCTGTCTCAAAAAGGCTGCAAACATCATCGAGGACCCGCACCATCCTGGCCACGCACTTATCTCTCCGCTACCATCGGGCAGAAGGTACAGGAGCCTGAAATCTGGTACATCCAGGTTCAGGAACAGCTTCTTCCCCACAGCCATCAGCCTATTAAACTCGCCAACAATCAGACTGAACTGTAACAGCCTATTGCACTTTATCTGTTTCTTTATGTGTGTATTGAACTGAACTGTTCTGTATTTATGCCTACAATATTCTGTTGTGCTGCAGCGAGCAAGAATGTCATTGCCCTATTTGGGACACATGACAATAAACTCTCTTGACTTGACTTGACGAACACAAGAGGCTTGAAATTGGGTTCAAAATATTGGAGGAAGCGCATCAGTCGGCTTTGTTTTCCAGACTAGATCATCCAGCAACAAGGCCCAGCCGTTATTCCTTCATGCAAATTCTCATGCTGGAGTGCTGTCCACCTCCAATCGGGTTAAAAGAGTGACCGGAATGAACAGGAAAGTCTTTTGATCTGATCAAATAATATGTAGTAAGATCAACAAATAGCCTCGTACAGAGAGTAACGTGTACTGTTCCTCAACCTGACACAACTAGTTCAGGAACACAAAGCAAGGATCTGAGCCAAGAGATTTTAAAAATAGCAAAATGTATATTAAAAAGTTATACAAGGCAGAAATGATGGCCAGTACATGAAAACTCCACACTGACAGCACCTGAAGTCAGGATCAAACTCTGTTCTGTAATACTGTGAGACAGTAGCACTACCTGCAGAGCCATTCTGCTGTCCATCCACCATTCCACCTATTTCAAAGCAAGAAGTAGGTTTGGAGCAAAGCAACTCAGCAGCACACACAGAAAGTGTCACTATGCAGGTTATTGACGAGTGCTATTTGTTTGCAATGCAAGCCACATCATCCATTACATTGCTGTTAATTCAGAGCATTCTAATGGGGTGGTAATTGATTGAATTGTGTTTTTTTTCGCAAGGAAAACATGTTTGGGCAATTTTCCATATTGTCAAGCAGATGCCAAAGACGTAGCTCTGTGGAAGCATTTTGGCTCCAAACATGGCTAATTCCGGTGCATGTCTTCAGTACTACAACTGGAATGCTGTCCGATCCCAAATTCTTGTCACTGCTCCAGTTTCTTGCATGGTATCGTAGCTGTGATGTAGTGACTTCTGTTGCAGATATGACATAAACATGAGTTAAGATCCAGCATCTGATTGGTCATGGATGTGAACATATCCCATGAACAGATCAGTGAGAGGGCCCCATAGAAACACCAATTCAGATTCCTTTTGCAACAGTTGTTCCTGTGTTTAGAAGTAAATAAGATTGTACAAGTAAACTGCAATGCTCATTATAACCTGTGATGGTGTACCTTTGCTATTAAAATCCACATTTGAAAATATACAGTGGATCTATGATGTTAGATGAAGAAGCAACAGGTTTTTATTATTTACTGGCAAAGTGAATATGTAGCACGTGATTCTGTTACATTCAAGTATGGTATGATTGCTCTTGTGTATGATATCTGCCTGGGTAGCACAAAAAACAATGTTTCTCACTGTATTTTGGTATATACACCAATAATTAAGTAAACTGATACAAATACCAAGTTTAGAGTTGTCAGGGTGTGCAAGACCAGGAGTATCAGAAAGATGTTTGGTAGTCTTTGCTGAAAAACAAGGACAAGTTGTGGTCATGCTGGAATAAGATTTGTAAAATCTATTTTGGAGTTATTGGAAATAACTAATTATCGGAATAAAAATGTTCATCCCTGCAAGAAAGCCATGTGAGCACAGTAACCTTCAATGGTGATTCTTCTTCTTGGGCTGTTGTTTGGGATCAAGAATGACTTGCCTCCAGTCTAGTTCTGAAGTGGCTGATGAGTCCAGAATGCGAGTGGTGTATCCATTTTGGGATTCGTGTCAGGTATGTGGACATTGTGGTCTGCCCATTGGAACCAATTGATTGTATTTAATGCCTCCAATTGATGGAGATGTTATCTCGGAAAGCATGCTGATGTTGGTTTGTCTATTCTTCCAGTGGATTTGGAAGATTTTGTGATGCCAGCCAGCATTGACGAGTTTTTTTTCAGATTCTTGGAGTGCCTGCTGTATATAGTCCAGAACCTGGGGGCAGGCCTGATAAACCAAGTGCAGAGGTGAGCAATGTTGTGCTGGGTTTGTAGTCGTGGTCTTCACTCTTTTCCATGGTTAACCAAAGACTGCTGCTCACATCAGCTCACATTTATCAAGGGCAGGAAGGAACACTTTGAACACCCCAACAGCAATCTTGTTGTTATCGTGAGAGCCCTTGATTCCATTTCATAGAAGTCAATTCAGTCCTGATTCTGTCAAAGAGCCAAAAGGCCATGTGTCACAAGGCGACGGGAAGATGAAATTCCTGCTGAAGTTCTAAAACTCTGCGGTTTAAGAGATTTGTCACAAGTTCACAATCTCATCGCCCACAACTGTGGAGAAGAGGATATATTGACGGACCTCACAGATGCTGAATCTGTGACAATCTGTACAGACTAGTGCAAACAAATGCTTCGCCAAGTCTTGTGAAATTTTGTTTGGATCATTCCAATAAAATAATGTTAAATAGCCCCTTTCTATACTGTAAATCCTAGTCTGAAGAGTCCAGGACCAGAGAGCACAGCCTCAGAATAAAATAATGTACCTTTAGAAAGGAGATGAGGAGGAATTTCTCCAGTCAAAGGGCAGTGAATTCTTTGGAAGGTAGTTGAGGCCAGTTTATTGGCTATATTTAAGAGGGAGTTAGACGTGGCCCTTGTGGCTAGAGGGATCAGGGGGTATGGAGAGAAGGCAGGTACGGGAGACTGAGTTGGATGATCAGTCATGATCATATTGAAGGTTCGAAGGGCCAAATGGCCTACTCCTGCACCTATTTTCTATGTTTCTATGAATTAAGTCACAGATGGCAATGGAGGCCAAGTGATTTGGTTATGTTTACAGCAGAGATTGAGAAACTCTTGATTAGTAAAAGTGTCAAACGTTATCAGGAGAATGAGGTTGAAAGGGGAAGATAGATCAGCCATGATTGAATGGTAATGGCTCACTATAGTAGCCAGTTAACTTTCCAAAGTAAAATTTGGATGTGTGAGGAAACCGGGGCACCCAATGAAACTCTACATTGCCACAGAATTAACTTGCAAACTCTGCACTGAAGGCTCCTGAGCTCAGAATGAAATGAACAGCCCTGAGCTGAGACAGCACCAATACCAGAGCCATTTTTGAACTTATTTCCTCAAAGAATGGTGGAGATAGAGGGAGTAAAAGGTGAGAATAGATGGGCAGAATGTAGAATTGTGGTCACAATCAAATCAGCCACAAAATTATTGAATGGTGGGGCAGGCTGAAAGTACTGGCAGTGCGGGTTACTCTTGCTCCTGATGTGTACATTTGGATTAGTGATCAAACTATTTTGTAACATGAAGTTATTTTTTGGCCTGAGTATTGTATGTTAGTTTCAAATGTCACTGCACATTGACTCATAATTGTCAAGAATTTGATGATTTGGGAAGGGGGGAGCCGGAGCGGTTAGTTAGGTGGTGACAGTAAAATACAGTCAGCGTCACGAGTTTCAAGTTGCAATAATTCATGTATACATACATTGCATAATCTGACCAATATTCCAATTTGTGCAGTAACTTGCTAAACATTTATTCTGGCACGAATACCCACTCACTCCACCACTGTACAGTTCGCTGCTGTGATCAGGTTCATTAGTGTCACATGTACCAAGGTAAAGTGAAAAGCTTTGTTTTGCATGTGGAATTGCTGCCTTGCAGCGCCAGAGACTTGGACCACAGGTGCTGTCTGTACAGAGTTTGTACGTTCTCCCTGTGACTGCTCGTTTACACCGGGTACTCTGGTTTCATCCCACATTCTAAAGACATGCAGATTTGAAAGTTAATTGGCTTCTGTAAAATTACAGTTACAGAGTGCAGAATGTAGTTCTTAGTGTTGTGGCGCAACAGTTCCTTAGACAAAGTCGAATGGGGTAGGAGTGAATCAAACATACCTTTGCTTATGGAAGGACCGTTCAGAAGCCTGGTAATGGAAGGGAAGAAGCTGTTCCTGAGTCTGGTGGTGTGCAATTTCAAGTTCTATGTCCTCCACCAGATGGAGGCAGGGGGAAGAAGGAATGGACAGGATGCGACAAGTATTTGATTATGTTTGCCGCTTTTTCGTGGCAGCGAGAAGTGCAGATGGAGTCGGTGGTGAGAAGTCAGGTCTGTGTGAAGGACTTTGGCTACATCCACAACTTTGCAGTCTTGGGCAGAGCTCTTCCCAAACCAAGTTGTGCATTTGTAGAAGTTTTTAGCCATTGGAGACATGCCCAATTTTCTCAGTCTTCTGGGGAAGTAGAGGCATTGGTGTGCCATCTTGGCTGTTGAGTCAATGTGGTTGGTTCATGGCACATCAATGGTAATATTAACACCAAGGAACTTGAAGCATTCAACCATTTCCACATCCTCACCATTGATGCTGACTGGGGCATTTACTCTACCACGCTTCCCTATGCCAATAACAAGCTCCTTTATCTTGCTAACTTTGAGGGAGAGTTCATTATCTGACACCATTTAATTAAGTCTCATTATTGTGTGTGATTCGGCCCTCCACAGTGGAGTCATCTGCGATGTCAGTGGATGTCAGAACCACTGGACAGTAGTCATTACAGCGTGCTACCTTACTTTTCATTGACGAGGGATGATAGTGTTTTTTTGAAGCAGTTGAGGATCCCAGATTGGAGTAGTAGAGATTAAAGATATCTGAATACCTCTGCCAGTTGATTTGCACAGATCCTGAAGACGCGGCCAGGGACTTCATCTGGACCAGTTGGTTTTCTTGTATTCACTTTCAGGAAAGCTGATCTTGCACCTTCCTCAGTAACCATCAGTACCAGTGTATCAGAGACTGGGGGAGGGGGGGGGGGGGGTGCGCATGGCATTCCACCACTGACCTTCTGTTCAAAGTGGGCATAGAATGCATTAAGTTCACTGAGTAGGGACCCACTGTTGCCATCGATACTACAGGCCTTCACTTTCTAGCCCATTATAGCGTGCAAGCCTGGCCACAACCTATGGGTATCCATGTCATTGGCTCAAGACTCCAGCTTTGACTGAAACCCCCTCTTGACATTCTTAATGGCTCTGAAAGTCGAAGATAGGTTTCTTGTACCACTTGATTGTTTGACGAGTGCCATAGACTTGAACTTCACCTGGGAGTGGACCTCGTGGTTCATCCATTGTTTCCAGTTATGCAATACATGTGTCGTTGTGTTTGGTACACAGTCCTCTACACACCTGCTGATGAAGTATGTGTCAGAAGTGGCATGTTCATCTAGGTTAGCAACAGATCCCTTGAATATGGATTGGACAACCAACTCAAAGCAGTTGCAAAGGCTTTAATCTGTTTCCTCGGACCAGCACAGAGTAACTTTCCTCCCACTTCAGTGTTGATAGCCTCATGCAAATTGTAATCCGCCACTGGCGCTCCCGCAGCAGTGAATGGCTCAGTGTGGAGAGGCTGCCTGGGAGAACAGGGGTGAGCAGTGTGACCATAAAGCACAGTTTTTTCACCCTGGAGCTGACACCAGCTGATACATGTGTTGACAAACTAGCCGGAACCCACAGCCTCTCTCATCACTTGGATGTGCTATCTTTCCTTCTCTTTGGCTGCATAACTCCCTGCAGTTTGAGATTTCTCCGTAGTATCAAGATTGATAGCCAGCAACTATTGCTGTGGATAAAGATTTTAATAGGCAGTTAATTCCATTATTTATAATTAAACATTCAGGTATTAAGATTATTGGATCTTAGTGCCAGATCCCGAGCTTCTATTTTCCATAGACTTAATGTTTTGAGTTACATGGTTTTAAATTTGGGTTTTTAAATTTCATGGTCCCTGTGGGATTCAACTTAACAGAATTTTAAATACCTCCAGCCCAGCTCCAACATCTACAACTTTAATTATGGTTGCATTTATAAATAGTTACAAAGGTCCATCTTGCTGCGATGGAAAGCTTAATTAATGCAGACTGGTTTTAATTGCAGTACTTAATAACCTAATGAGACATTGATGGAGTATTTTTTTAACATTTATTTTTGTTTGAGATTTTATTTAACACGTTTCCTGCTGTTCAGTAAACTGACCAGTAAAGTGGGAGTGAGATTAAGCTTTCATGTGGGTATTTAAAACTTACGATTGACTCGCCTGAATAAAAGCTCACTTGATGACTTTGTTCCCTCTGGTAAACCATGCTGCATGAATTTGTTTTTTTTTTTTCCTAAGCTTGAGGCTTGCATGATGACAAAAGCAACAAGAGGTTTATTCAAAACCCGGCACATTGGAAGGTAATGTCTAACTATGGTGCAGTTTGGCAAGCCAGCATCTCCGTCTGGAGTCAAAATGTCGTAACTCTCTGACTTGGATTTAGTTTGAATTGGACTCATTGGGTTTTGATTTTTTACCCAGTCAGAGCTCCAAACCCCATGTTCTGGTTGGATTGGTGCACTTGCAGAATGTGTAGAACAGAAGTGACACGGTTGCAAAACCCATAACCCATCTCACAAGTTTTACAAGTTCAGCTGCTTTGATCTTTTGGATAAAACTGCTCTTCCTCAAGATTTAATGGTCTTGTCAGCTGGTTGCAGACTGACAGTGAACTACTGATACTGGAATTTTTTTTAAATCAGAAACTTGTGGAAATACTCAGCAGGTCAGCCCTATCACGCTCCTGATTTGTTACATTTGGGATTTGATAAACATATTTTGTAACATGCAATAATTGTTTGGCCTGAGTATTGAATGCTAATTTGCAAGCCATAGCACATTAACTCCTAATTGCTCAAGAATTGGATGATTTGGGGGTGGGGGGTGGTTGGTGGTCATTAAAATATAGCCAGACCCCTGAGTGCATTTTAAGTTGAGAAGAGAAATAGCGTTAATATTTCTGGTTGAAGACCTTTAGCCAGTTCTATGTGGCATTTTCTGCAGGCTTCTACGGACTTGTTGAGGATCATGGGCTAGCTGCTGGGACTGGCACACATCCATTAACTAGACATGGCTGTTAAATTTGTCATTGCCTACAATCTCTACCTCTGGTTTCTAGCAAGGAGCTACAGGAAACATCCTGAGTGTTCTCACAGTCCACTGACTATGCTGAAGTTCAGTCGATGGACAATTGTTTTGCCACCAGTGAGAGTTAGGGAAAAAAAAACATAATGTTAAGACAACAGCCAGAGAAAGTAGACCCTGTATTTGTTCTCCTGTTAGATTCCCACAGCTGCACATGTTGCCTCTAAATGCACACCCCAGGCAGTTGCACAATAGCTAAGCAACTAGGATTTTTTTTTTTACCACAAGGGACTTCATTCCATCATTGTGCAGCTGACATGCTACCATGAGAGTACACAAAAAGCTGGAGAAACTCAGCGGGTGCAGCAGCATCTAAGGAGCGAAGGAGATAGGCGACGTTTCGGGTCGAGACGCTACCATGAGAGATGGGGGTGCGCTGTGCACCAGACTCTATGGTGTTTTGTGATGCATTCACATTGTGATGTTCTGAGGTTTTTTACCTTGTTTGTTTGAGGTTCAATGTTCAACTAAATGAGAATATGTTTCAATTCTATAGCTGGTGTTACATGGCCATCGGACATAGAGAGTCATAGAGTCGGGCAGCACAGAAACAGGCCCTTCAGCTAAACAAGAGATTTAGCTCTTAGGGCTAAGGGAATCGGGGGATATGGGGGAACAAGCCGGAACGGGGTACTGATTTTGGATGATCAGCCATGATATTGAATGGCGGTGCTGGCTGGAAGGGCCGAATGGCCTACTCCTGCACCTATTTCCTATATTTTCTATGTTAAGATGCACAGAAACGGGACATTTAGTTAGAAACATAGAAACATAGAAATTAGGTGCAGGAGTAGACCATTCGGCCCTTCGAGCCTGCACCACCATTCAATATGATCATGGCTGATCATCCAACTCAGTATCCCGTACCTGCCTTCTCTTCATACCCTCTGATCCCCTTAGCCACAAGGGCCACATCTAACTCCCTCTTAAATATAGCCAATGAACTGGCCGCAACTACCCTCTGTGGCAGAGAGTTCCAGAGACCCACCACTCTCTGTGAAAAAAGTCCTTCTCATCTCGGTCCTAAAGGATTTCCCCCTTATCCTTAAGCTGTGACCCCTTGTCCTGGACCTCCCCAACATCGGGAACAATCCTCCTGTATCTAGCCTGTCCAACCCCTTAAGAATTTTTTAAGTGTCTATAAGATCCCCTCTCAATCTCCTAAATTCTAGAGTGTATAAACCAAGTCTATCCAGTTTTTCTTCATAAGACTGTCCTGACATCCCAGGAATCAGTCTGGTGAACCTTCTCTGCACTCCCTCTATGGCAATAATGTCCTTCCTCAGATTTGGAGACCAGAACTGTACGCAATACTCCAGGTGTGGTCTCACCAAGACCCTATACAACTGCAGTAGAACCTCCCTGCTCCTATACTCAAATCCTTTTGCTATGAAAGCTAACATACCATTCGCTTTCTTCACTGCCTGCTGCACCTGCATGCCTACTTTCAATGACTGGTGTACCATGACACCCAGGTCGCGCTGCATCTCCCCTTTTCCTTAGCGGCCACCATTTAGATAATTGTCTGCTTTCCTGTTTTTGCCACCAAAGTGGATAACCTCTCATTTATCCACATTATACTGCACCTGCCAAACATTTGCCCACTCACCCAGCCTATCCAAGTCACCTTGCAGTCTCCTAGCATCCTCCTCACAGCTGAACAGTTGAACAAGATGCCCCCATCTAAGCTAGTCCCATTGCCTGCAGTTGGCCCATATCCCGCTAAACATTTTCTATCCACGTACCAAACCTTTCCTATCCATGTACTAAATAAGCATGTCATCAAATAGGTCATTAAAATGTTGAGAATTCATTTTGGATGCCGGGATAGGTCTTGAAGTGTCCTTCAGGAATCGTCACCAACAATCTCCGGAATGGCACGTGTGATGCATCCTGCACACGCCCGTGCGATAGAAGGATTGGAGGACAAAAGAGCATATCCTCTCTCTTGAGCTCCATAGTTTTACTACTTCCCTTCTCTATTGTATCTTGTATTGATTCTAAAATACATTATGGACTTCGGCATCTTGCCCATGGAATTCTACCAACACCCACTTAGAGCCTGCACTCATTATGTTGTTCAAGGACATTGTATTTATTTTATGGTAAACAAAAATGCTGGAGAAACTCAGCGGGTGAGGCAGCATCTATGGAGCGAAGGAAATGAGCGACGTTTCGGGCCGAGACACTTCTTCAGAGAAATTAATGTTGTTGCGCAAGTTCTAGTTGCTCAGTAGCCAAAATGTTCTCTTCAGCATGGCCTTGGCACCACATGTGCTAAAATTCAGGCAAACAGTTCAGGTAAATTAATTATCCTACCACAACCAGAGAAAACTCCTGAATTACTATCTACCTCTTGGTGATCCTCGGCCTATCCTTGATCGGATCGGTTCGATGGCTTTATCGTTATTCCATTGTTACGTATCTTTTCACTGTAAATGGCTCAATTGTAATCATGTATTGTCTTTCTGCTGACTGGATAGCACGCAACAAAAGCGTTTCACCGTACCTCGGTACATGTGACAATAAACAAAACTAAACTAACCTGAAATAGAAACAATACAGAAGAAAACTGTGACCCCTATACAATGGTAACCTTTAAAATTTGTGAAATATTCCAATTTTTTAAAAAATTGCAAGCTTTTATTACTCTGGTTTTGAAGGTTAAGTCTGACTGCTGTGATCTTGCCTTTGTGGCACTAGTAGGAAGCTAGGAAATAGTCTGGTTGTAACAGGCATTAAAAATAACAGCAAGTTGAAATTTAGTTGACAAATCTGCCTATGCTGCAATTGTAATACTTACATTTTTGTTTATTTAAACCATGATGTGGAATGAGTTCATATTTTTGTATAAAGTTAGTAAATTGCAGGCAAGGCTTCAATTTGAGTGCTATAATGAGCCTGACCTTTATGTTAACAATAAACTTCATTGTATAAGAATTGTAGGTGTAAGGTAAGTAATTAGCTGCAAATAGGTGAAGCATGGAATTAGGAAAGTTAAAAGGATTCCTTTTGTACAGTACGTCTTGACCACAGGATGTCAAAATGGCATTTCAGCCAGCAATGCCACAACATCCAGCCACATAATGTAAATTAGGTGTGTACTGTGCAAAATACCTCTTCAGTTTGCATGTGCGACACTGAAATATTATTTGATCAGTCAATTAGATGCTCAGCATTTACTCTGAATCTCTTGTTCAGGCCTTTCCTCTGCACAAAGCTTAAACAGTACGTCATCTTACACAGAGACATGCACAACCCGCACAATTCAGTGCTGAACTTGCAGCAACACGTTATCAATCTGGCATGCTCAGGGCATTGGTGCCAGGTTAGCAGACTTTCTGGACTGTTATTTATTTTAATATTCCTCCACTTCTTGTTTTGGATGTTGCTCAATGCAGCGTGGAAGCTGGGGGTCCTGGTGAGTAGGAAGGGAGTAGGAGAATAGAGGCCCCAGTGAATGGAAGGGGAACACGGCAAATATCACCTAGTCTGCCAGAAGCCAACCCATTGGGATTCCTGAACCGTTGGAGAGCGGATTATTGGAGTTTTGCATTTAATTTTATATAAATACATTTATGTGACCATCCCTTTCGTCGCTTTGTCTCTCCAGAGATGTGTCTGAACCTTGTGTTTCAATTTGTTTTTATTTTTGTTATCTGTCTGCAATTGCAAATTGTTCAAGTAGTTGTTACCATGGCAACATTGATGTGCCTCCACCATGAGCATTCCTTCTGTTCATTCATCACCCACCCTCCTCCACAACTTAAAACATACTGTATTCCTTGTTTTGGTAGGACGAGTCTCTCCCCAGCAGAACCTGCTAAATGCTTTAAGCATTTTCTGATTTGTGGATTATGAGTATCTTGCAGGTTTTTGCAACTAATGATTTGATTGAAAGATGCAGCATGAAGACGTACCTCTTGGCCATCTAAGTCCGTTCTGACCATCGGTCACCCATTCACACTAGTTCGATGATATTCCTCTTTCGAATCCACTCCCTACATACTAGGAGCAATTTATAGAGGTCATGCAAACCTACAAACTCGTAAGTGTTTGAGATGTGGGATAAATCTGGAGGACCAGAAGGAAACCTACGGCAGACATGTAACTCCACACTGACAGCATCCAAGGTCAGGATCAAACCCCAGTCTCCGGTACTGTGAGGCAGCGGCTTTACCAGCTGCACCAATTAAAGTGAAGGCATTAATTGAAGTAGTCACTTTTGTAATATAGGAAATGTGCCTACCAGTTATTGCAGCATCTGTAAATGACTGGATAATCTTAAAATAATATTGAAATAAAATTGTTAAAGTATTAAAACAAAATTGGATGTGATACAGAACATGCAAGTTAACATTTTACACTCTTTATTTAATATTAGCATATTATCTTTCATTAACAATGCCAAAGTAAATAGTTTGAGGGGTTGTAAGGTAAAGTGTGTGCAACGGCGAAAGGGAACTTTAACTGTACCCCTTCCCATGCCCTTGGTGCCTTTACAGTGGCTGCACCCAGCTTCAACACTTAACTTGGCACGCAGTTTATTTCTTTTTCTAAATGTTAACCAGACTATTGCACATAGCTCCCATGCCTGGAGATCATCCATCTCTGTATGCACATGGTGTCTTGGGTAAATGATTTATCTCAAGAGCTTTACTTTAATCATTGGTGTGAGACCTGACGGACCCACCACCATCAGATTTGGAAATTGTTTAAATTTGAAGTGCAATTGGCTAAGCTGCAATTGAAACGTAGGAGAAGCAGCAGTGCATTTTGCCACTTATTCTAAGAAATAAAAAGCTCTTTACATACTTCAAGTAGAATTTTCTCATCATGATAACAAAACCAAGAGTGTTTGGCCAGAAAAGCAAGATAATTTTACTCTATTCAATTCATTTGGACATGAAGCTAAAATATACATGCCTCCCAAATATTTTATAGATGAACAGATATTTTCCTTTGTTCATTTCCACTAAGGTCCTTGCTGTGTCTGAGGACACATTGTCAGTCCACTTATACCAGTTACTGATGCAAACTGCTTCAGGTCAACCTGAAAAACCATCCTTTTTTTAAATTTGAAATTAGTTTTCAAAACTGTAGGACAATTATTCATTTGCTCAACAGGATAAAAACTTGATGTTCAAGAATGCACATTTTTCGTTTAGTTTAGACAGACCCTTCAGCTCACTGAGTACGCACCAACCAACAATCCCTACGCACTTGCACTATCCTACACCCAATAGGGATAATTTAAAATTATACCAAGCCAATTATCCTACAGAGCTGTACTTATGGAGAGTGGGAAGAAACTGGAGATTCTGGAGAAAACCCATGCAGGTCACAGGGAGAACGTACAAACTCCGTACAGACAGCACCCGTAGTCAGGACTCTGGTGCTGTAAGGCAGCAACTCTACCGCTGCACAACCATGCCGCCCAAGGCTAAGTGGCTTTCCTGCTAATGATTTGTAAAAGGGCAGGGAATAATGTTCAATGTATTCAAATGTTCAAAAGTCATAGGAGCAGAATTACACCATTCGGCCCATCGAGTCTACTTTGCCATTGCTGGTCTATCTTTCCTTCTCAACCCCATTTTCCTGCCTTCACCCTGTAATCTTTGACACCCTATTAATCAAGAACCTGTTAATCTCCACTTTAAAAATAGTTGGTCTCGAGAGCCGTCTGTGGCAATGAATTCCGCAGATTCACAATTCTCTGGCTAAAGAAATTCCTCATCTTTCTAAAGGTAAATCTAAAGGTCTCTTTCCAATGGTTATAAATCTATATTGTAGTGACAAATTTGAATATACTTTTGTTCACTTTTATTTTGGACTATACTATGTATTTATCTACTTTCTGATTAATCTGTTAATCACTTTACCTCAAAGTTTTGTGAGGTGCAGGCTGAAGATATCAATTTTTAACTGAAATGTGGCTGCATCAGGTTTTATTTGGTATGTGCTGCCTAGTTTAATTTGAGCCAAGTCTGCCCTGAGGATATGACAGCTACCTTCAGTATTCCTAAGGTGCAACATGAAAAATTAATTGTGTTGACCTCTCATGATCAAAGCCATAATCATGGCTGAAGAGTGCCAGCAGCAGAATAGTCAGTCAGTACTTCCTCGACTTTTTAATCAGAAGAATGTTTATTTTGTTAAATTGGGGGATTACGAGCATCTATTTGATAGTTTATTGGATTCCTGGTCCCAACTGTACAGTACAGGGAAAGCAGGATCTTGTGTATTGCCACACAGGATGAAAGGAAATGGCACGAGGTCACTTTCAGTCATGTTCCTCATCAGCTAAATGAGGTTTGACAGACAGTTTAATTTGTATTCTAACGTTATAGACATTGTCGCCATAGTAGCTGCATGTCTCCTTGAATATCTTTCTCAATGGTCCGTGAAACTCAATAGAAGCATTTCAATAATTGGTAAAGGAAAATGTTTCAACTGACTTTACTCTATATGCTGGTTTTATATATCACTTTGCTCCTGTTAAATATCCTGCTGTTCCAGAGTATTTCCAAAAGCAAAATTAATGGCCCTGCAAATGGATTGTTTTTTCACCAAATACCTATTTTTAATTTTGTTCAAGAGAGAGTTTATTGTCATGTGTCCCAGATTGGACAATGAAATTCTCCATCATTATTCCAATATTTTACATAAATTGCTTTTCCATTGTGTGTTAAATTATGTGAAGCTTTTATTACAGCTCGTCTATTTTCATTCTTCAGTTTTTTTTAAATTTTGACGAAATAGTTTCATTTTCCGTACATTATCATGATGGCTTTTTCCATGCACCTTGGCAATTAATCCATATTGTAATTCTGAGGAAGGAGTCCTTTCATGTACAAAGTATGAATGCCTTCATTATATTTTCACAATGTCTTTCAATCAACTAGATCAATACTCATTTGAGCCATGGAAAATCGTGCTAGATCAATGGAGCCTTGCCCACCTGCTCCCACTACCACGATCTGGATGCAGATGGCTATTTAAGTTGAACTTAATTGGGTCCCATAGAATTGGCCCCAGGCCACAACTACACATAAGTTGGTGCGCCCAGCAACTTGCTCTCAGATCGTCCTGATAACCTTTTGGTAGTTTGATGTTGTCCAAGGTATTTGTGCTATTGTTGCTGATCGTTTAAAATAGGCTGTATTATTTTAATAGTAAAAAAAAACTAACAATATAAAAAATATATACATATTAATTTTAGTTTGGAGATGCAGTGCGGACACAGGCACTTTGCCCATCGAGTCCGCACCGACCAGCAATCCCCGCATACGATCGCTATCCCACACACTGGGTTAATTTACGTTTACACCAAGCCAATTAACCTACCAACCTATACATCTTTGGAAACAGAAGATCTTGGAGAAAGCCAACGCAGGTCACAGGGAGAACGTACAAACTCCACACAGACAGCACCCGTAGTAAGGATCAAACCCTGGTCTCTGGCGCTGTACGGCAGCAACCCTACCGCTGCACCACCGTGCCTCCCACTACTGTAAAGAATTAATTTAAAAAAATAGAAACTTTTTTTCAATAAAATTAGAAAATGCTGGAATTATGCAGCATGAATGCTTGGAGTCAGAAACTCTTTTGATATGGAAGAAAACAAGCAGGTTTCAATTTTCAGAGAAAGGTGAGTACGGAGAAAATGTGTGTAATAGGTGAAAATCGAAAGTTAATAGATGAATTAGGGCAGGTAGCGACCAGGAAAACAAATATAGCAATTTCAGAAAATTTGACACACAGGAGAACTGAAAATATCCAGCTGCTCAAGCAGCATCTGTGAAGAGAGAAAACCAGAATTTAGTAGGAAGGAACACAGAGGGGGAGCAGCGAGAGAGGATGTTGCAGATCTCTCGTCTGAAGAAGGGTCTCAACCCGAAAATTTACCCATTCCTTCTATCCAGAGATGCTGCCTGTCCCGCTGAGTTGCTCCAGCATTTTGGGTCTAAACCCGTCGATGTCGCAGGTACGCGGCCTTGCATTAGAATTGGCCAGCTCCAGTACACACAAGAAATACTGTTTTTCTTATATTTCTCATTGCTTGAACTAGCAAAGAAGTAGGATAGCAGATCCAATTCCGTCTGACCTCCCACTTGCCTCTGCCATCCGGCATGCTTTCAAATGTAGACATTAAAGTCGGTCAAGCTGAAGAGTGAGGAGATAGTCAAATGCTTCCTACAAGACCTATAGAAACAAATTTGCATAATATGGTTCGTGGAGTGTTAGAAAAAAAATACTTACTTTCATTCTAGTTATTTGCGTGGTTTTTATATACTCATTTCATGAAATCGATAATGCATAACATTTTAAAATTTCTCTATCTTTCCCATCAGAGCAAGCATTTTAACTAAAAATTGCAATTGTTTTGCTTACCATTGACGTCAGTGGTATATTTCAATATGAGATTTGCAGGAACTGACATTCTTTACTATTGTGCACCCATTCTTCAGAAGTTATGTTCATCAAAATGAAGAATAGGTACAGGCAGTGGAAGTGACTGGGTCAGTTTAAGCTTGTTTTACAGGACAAAACATCTCAGTTCCGAACTCCAGACACCTCATTATGTCATGTGCAATCTTTATCTTCACCCATTGATCTCTTAATAAAATGACATTTGTACAATTGACTGTCTGTACTGTCAACTTGCATTTAGCCGATATTTGGCTTGAAACTAGTTAACCTGAATATCATGACTTTCAGACTTTCATCGTGGTGGTCAGTACTAAAATCAAACGCTGATGCATTGCATGCTGGAGACTAATTGACAAAATCTACAATTACATGCATCCAATAGACCACTTTCTTTCAGAGTGATATTAGCATAAATTTGTGACTGAGATGTATTGAAAGCAGAGTGTAAGTTGATTTTTCTTTTTCGATAAGTGACATCCATGATACCAATAGATTATAACATAAGCGCTCCTTTTTCATTGAAGACATGGGTGGAGAAAACTACCCCGTCTACCAGCCAATAGTGAAAATGTTTCTACATGCACAGCTATTTTTCAACTTTAAATGGATTATACACACCAGAAATAAAATCTAACAATTTTATTAATTTGCCTTAAATTTGGTTCACTCATTTTCTAATGTACATAAACTGTTTTAAACAGTCAAGCAAATGGTAAAGAGAATTCAAGTATGTTGACTGCTTGTCATTAATCATACGCCTGTAACAGGGGTTAACTACAGTTCAGTACTGAGCTGGGTGTTTTTGTTCTCCTTTGGTAACAGCTGTGAACAACGTGCATATCAATTGACATGAACAAATAATGGCATTACCGAGCCAAATTCAAATACAATTCCTTTTTGATAAGAGCCAGTATCTTGCATTGTGTACAGCTTTTTCTTGCTGTTCCACATTTTTATGCAAAAGAGAAAATAGTAAATGTTATCACTTCCTGAGGAACTGGCATGGTGGTAATACGA